>JAUMHL010000017.1:16660889-16735639 GCA_032362345.1 Sandelia bainsii
CGCTCTCTCTCTCTATCGCTCTCTCTCTCTATCGCTCTCTCTCTCTATCGCTCTCTCTCTCTATCGCTCTCTCTCTCTATCGCTCTCTCTCTCAATCTCGCTCTCTCGCGCTCTCGCTCTCAATCGCTCTCTCTCGCTCTCTCTCAATCACTCGCGCTCGCTCTCGCTCTCTCGCTCTCTCTCTCAATCGCTCTCTCTCGCTCTCTCTCGCTCAATCACTCGCTATTTGGCTTTTTTTCACTGACTCTCTCCAAGTTCAACAAACATTTGAATTGAATCCTAAGATCAGCTGTAAGGCCAAGCCTGGCCTTCATTTTGGCTGCTGTGTGTGTGTGTGTACACATAAAGACTTCCAAGGTTTCATGACATTAATAAAATCATTATCTGCAGGAATAAAAGGTTCTTCTACCTTTCTGAAACTAAATATATATATATATATATATATAGGTTTTTTTTGACAAAGAAAGTCCCTTTCATCCATGGATTCAAAAATTTCAAGCATGAAATTGTTATTATTTCAAGTAGGGTTCAAGTAATTTGGTACACAGTTCTTCAGACCCCTGTATTTACACCTGCATCTTCTTGAAGTTTAATGTGAATTCATAATAATTTAATGAGGTAAACAAAGTCGTATTTCACTCTAATTTTCTGGCAGTTCAGTTTTCATAGAAATGCTTTACATTACTGTTTTAATTCAAAGTAAAATGATGAAAACATAATGCAACTTTTGTGAAAGAACAATTTTTCAATCAAAGCCTATAAGTTTTGAAGAATGTAACTTTTAAATTATTATTTCTTATATTATTATTAATTATTATTATTATAGTTACATGTAGTTAGTAAAGCTGGATCTATGCCTCTAACACCTTGTCTACACCAAAAGTGCATGAGCCACATTTTTCGCTACACAGATACGCTATTTGAATCTATCTAGCTGTCTACATATCACATCTCACTCACTTAGGCTTCAAGTCTATTTTCCTGCATTTACACATGTTATCACAGTAGCCATTTTCACATATAAACTCCTGACATTGTCTGAGAATCAGACCCAGACATTGTGCGAAGTTGTGCTTTCAGACATATAGCCCATAGCAAGAGATTGTCCAAGTCAGACATGTTCTCACATGAGCAAAACTCCTGATGTCAAAGAGGGGCAGGGGTGCCTTTGTGGAGCCTGGAGTGGAGCGTGTGGGTATTTTCTAGAGAGGCTCAGGGTTCCAGTGCATGTCTGAAAGCAGCTAGTGGTTGTGTATTATGCTCTGAGCACTTCCAAATCAGGGGCGACCTATTCTTTGTATTGGACACAAGCGCCTCCTGAGTAGACACGCAGGCCGAAAGCTGCTGCTGTTGCTGTGCTAACATGCTGCTCATGCTAAACTTTCCGTGCTGACACAGTTAAAGTCAAAATGTATATCTGTCCTGAGGGCTTCAAACATCCTTGTTACTGTAGAACATATACTGTATCATATATGTGTTTGTTTAGTTATTGGTCCGTGCTTCATACTTCCTTATGTTTCCTACACTCTCAACATTCTCCAAAAAACAGAAAAAGAGCATTTTATTGCTACACCATTGCATTTTATAATTGCATATAAATGGTTGTGGGCAGTGTTTGCAGTAACATTTACATTCTTTGCATCATATGCCTGCTTTATTATGTCATCAACTCTGACCAAGTTTTTCTTCTTTATGCAGGACCTCCAGGACCGAAAGGAGAGAAGGGTGACACTGGACCACTGGGACCTCCTGGAGCACCTGGGTTAACTGGGTTGAGAGGTGGGTTCAACCACAATACAATTCCTTCAAATTCAACTTGAATAAAAAGTGAAACAATATTTGCAATATTTAAAATGGTCAAATGGCCCATTGAAAACACTGTAATAGGGATCACTTTTGAAATACAGTATCACTGGCACAATAGTATATCATCTTATTTTTCTAATAACAGTATCACTTAACAAATGGAAACATAACGGCTTAATAAGTTTAAACTGTGGGATCATGAACATGTTAGAACCATAAAGCACAAGCATGGAAATGTAACTCAACCATCAAATTGACTGACTGCAAACAAGAAAAATAATTATTTAATCAGAATTTTCTTAAACTGCAGTTATGATCTTCAAACGTCTGAGCCAAGCACCGCTAACAAAACCTCGACGTGTGGGAAACGCTGCGGCATTTGGAAGCATCCTACTCATGCAGATATTTGGCATGCACATAAGAAAGGGCAGTTAATTCCACAGAACTGCTAAATGTTTAAATGATTTGCAATTTAGTAAATGTGAAACAAGAGATGTATAAGCACAGTGTTAGAAATGTCTGATTTTCTGTTTTACTGCCTTATGTTTTTGTACTGATCTGGTTTTTGGATCAGGTTTACAGTCCTATAGGTCATTAAACTTATTTGACCCACAAATGTCTAATGTAAACATAAAATTTTGAATTACAAGCTAAATTTTTTACTCAACAGGATCCAGATAAGAGGAGCTTAAAAGTTGACTTGGCCAGTTTTGACATTGCTCTGCTTTTGTGATTACATGCCGTTACATTAATACTGAACAGGGAGAGTAAAATGATGAATAAATCTACGTAAGAAAACAAGACTAGACTTTGGATGGGGATTTGTTTTAAGACAGGGTATGGACGGGGGAAGTGGGACCGGTCACCTGTCTTTGTCTTGCGGGTAATTCCACTAAAATCACAGCATAAATGTTTACCCTCACAGAATCTGTTCTTCAGAGCCATTAAACTTTTCAGACTGTACTGTAAGATACAATCTGACTCCAGATGTTTTGGGATCCCATCCAGCTGGGTACGTCTTTAATCATCACCCCTCAGCTCCTCCCCTGTCATCATCCATCCCTTATTCCCTGGTCTCTGAACTCCAACTCACACATGACATCTCCAGGAAACATTGTCTTCTTGCTAAAAAGGAACCCCGCCATCCCTCAACCTTTCTGCACTGCCATAACAGTTACAGGGAGAAAAGGGAAATAAGAAAAGGCCTTCAAAATATACACATATTGTCTTTAGTGTGAGCAGTTGTCTCTTAGAAAAGAGGACTTTTAGTCCACAGTCTCATTACTGAATCAATCAATGGTCAATTTCTGCCAGGTTCATTATGGGCTACAACCAGTTCAAAGGATTGATGAAAGCCTTGGTTATATTTGTCTATTATGTGTGGTCTCTTATTTTTTTCCAGAGCTGTATCTATTTGTGTCTTTTCAGCTTAGCAGTATTTTGGCTTTACTCCAGTTATTTCTGGGTCTGTTGCAGACCAGTTGCGTCTATTGTTGGGCAGATCAGGCCTATTTTAGATCACATCCAAAGTTCTGGATGTTTACTGTGCAATGGCTTTTGTAGAGGTTAGTGAGATAATTCTTACTGGTCAGCCTAGTTAGACAAATATAACCAAGGCTTTCATCAATCCTTTGAACTGGTTGTAGCCCATAATGAAGAAGCATGATAACAAGATGCTGAAAAAGGGCAACAAAACACTTTATAGTTCATGACCTCCGTACTTGGATCCACTCAAGTATTAGACATCCTGGCAACAGCACCCTGAATGTAATTTGGATCCAGCTTGGATGTTTATCTAATACTTTGGTTTATGACCAAATATCTGGAAAACTAATGACTACTATCAGCCCTACTTGTATTTCTTTATCTTAACATGATAAACTAACATGGTAAACTGTCGTAGCTCATGTCAAGGACAATCTGAAGACAAATATTGCTGTTACGATCAGACCTGTTTATCGTTTACTGAACTCAAGTCTGCCCTGTTTGCATTTATGTATTTCAGGATTTACAGGAGAAAAAGGCAACCAGGGTCTTCGTGGAATGGAAGGGTCAGTAGGTGTCGATGGTACTCCTGGAGAAAAAGGAGATATTGGACCTGTTGGGCCAAAAGGTTTGTGTGTGGCATTTCTGATATTAATCAGTACATGGTCTTTATAGTATTATTTACAGCATGCATTGTTTGCTCACATATAACAGTTGGTTTTTGCTGATTTCTTGGCTTTTGTTGCCCTTTAAAACTGATTTCATCCGCTGAGGTCATAGCTTCAAATGTTCATTAAAGCGCAAGTACATACCATTACGTCTGTGAAGATTCTCAGTCCTCCAGGTCATGGTTATCCCAAAAAAAAGTTATTCAGTGGCAACTGGACTTGTTTTTAGTTCCTTGGAAGATGTTTCACCTTCCATTCCAGAAGGCTTTCTCAATTCTCATACATACATACAGAACGTATTACGCATAACAATGGCAATGTGGAGCAACAGTAGTCACATTAAAGTGAGTCACTCACCCAACAGGCTGTTTGTTACTCCCCATAGTCTCACACAACTCACAGCTGAACCTTGTCAACACATTCACAGCTCAAATCATTTGAGACTCAGATCTCAAACAGCTGCTAGTGTAAAAAGGTCCACTAGGATCCTCCTCAACACAATCAAATCTTTCACACTTCTTACATCACAAACAGGTGCCACAGTTTTATTATTATATTTATCCAATGAACCTTTAATTGCTTAACTATCCATATCTTCTTGTAGCAGCTGTCTGTGCTAATCAAGTCAGTTTTGAATTGTCTTTATGAGCCTGTTAAAGTAAAATATTTTTTCATTTAAAATTAATAGAAAATAACCAGTTCTAAAATAACTGAATACATTTTCTCAGCGTCATTAACACTTTCTTTTACTAGCACAATTTGAGACATTCAGAACAGATTTTGTGTCATTCATGTGTGCTAGTTGGCCAGCTCAGCCACAGGGTGAGTGCATCTATATGAGCCCTCTTGTAGAATTTGCACTTGAGCAATTGTTATTGAAATTTCTTAACATATTGTTCAGTTCCCCTTTAATGCACCATGATTTTACCCTGACTGTTAAACTGTAGTTTTTGTCACTGACCCTTAATAATTAAGCCATCATAAAATGATGTTTACAGTAGATGCTTATCAACTGTGATTGAAGAAACAGGAAATTAGTGTAAATCGTATTACAGACTGACAAGAGCGTCAGAATAATTCATTGTTTTTCTAAAATTTTCAAAGACCTATAGCAAGCTCACAGTAACAGCTAATTTAATTATGCAGTATGGGTTTGTAGAGCCTATGCATGTTTGAGCGTTCAAGTAGGCAAATAATTCTTAATAATTCTCCTCCTTTGCACAAATTTGTGTTCAAATCTAGAGTAGATATCGGAATAATCTACAACAAAAGTGGAATTTGATAAATATCAGCTCCATTGGTCCAGATTAGATCTAAACAGCATTTAAAATGAACCCCTAGAGTGTCCATGTTTCCACTGTGGCATCACCAGCTGGACAGTGCGATCAGACAAACACAGAGCTCTGTGGAAGAAATCATAACCTTGACTAAAATGATGAGGCTCTGCAGTGTTGTCTTTCTTGTGTCTGCATGTCATTGTGTGTGTGCGTGTGATATTAGTATGTTGCGTTTTGCCAACAGCTGCTGCCAGTGTTGGAGTCCCACAGCTCCTATGCTGGCCAATGTTTCTCAAAACCTTGGACTAGGGTCATATGTTGTCTTCTGTGGGTGAACATGCTCTTGGTTGTTATGGCTGAACTCTAAGCACCATGACATTTTGACAGTACAGACAAGCTTTCAGAACATGGAAACAGTGAGTGAGGAGAAAGCAGAAACAGAATGAGGCAGAACAAGAGAACTGATGCAGCAATCATGGCAGGTGTCACTTACGTTATCTCCCTGTTCATCCTTCTATTTCCTCCCTACCGCTCTGTTACTACCCCCTAGATCACTAAATGCTATAAAGTGTTTTACTGAAAAGTAAAACAAAAGTGTTTGACATTTTGCATCATGCATTGATGCACTTTGCCCCCGTGGGTGAATCCGCTGATTAAAATTAAATTATTCCACCACACAATTTTAGCCTCATACAGCTAATATAGTGACTGGCACAGGCTTTGCAGTTCCAAACCGGAAAACCTCATTTGTTAAACAAGCACATGACCTGTTGCAGCACTGCCCCAACACTGCTTACATACACATCTCAAATGGTGGCAGCGTCATATATGACCAGTCTTTACTGGTTTTTGTTTTATCAGTGACACATTGATATAAGTGGTAGAAAATTATCTTCTTTTTTTTTCCAAAGTGTTTCATACATGTTGTAATTTGGAGAAATGGGCCTCTGATTTGTTTGGTGAAACAGGCAGGAACATGGGAAATTATCACAGCACCAAAACACCACACAAATAAGAAAAAAGACTTGAAAAAGCCCTCTGGAATGGAGGGTGAAACGTAGTCAAGGAACTAAAACAAGTCCAGTTGCCATTAAAAACCGTTTTTTTTTTTTAGACACACAAATAAGTTTTTCAATAAAGGTGAATAAAACAAGAATCTACACTCTGGTAGTTTACAACAGCGTCTGTCTGTGCTTTCACCCATCTGTGGTCTGGTTCTAGGTTTAACAAACCAGTGAAGGGTGAAGAGTTTGCAGACCTTTTGGTGTGACTGGGGCCTCAGTTTAAGGCGATCACTCAGCTGTGGAGGGAAGAGGCGAGGCATCTCAGAAAGCTTGCTGAAACAGCGCTGGTGTAGATGAATGTTGAGTAGACTGAGCAGGGACTACATTAGCTGTTGGCTGAAATGTAGTCTGTTGTTTATTCAGTATTTAAAGCTGCGTTAATTTATTTTTTTTGACCACTTTCGGCCAGAAAGTCATGTGAGAAGTCCAATTTTCACTCTTCTTTTAGTTCTAAAACAGAGATTTTCCTTATCCAATTCAAAAGTCTAAGGTCAGAGGGTGTTCACTAAGGCAATGCATTATTATTCTCTTAACTTATATATATAGATATATAGATATATCTATATATACTGTATGTACTTCATTTTTGTATTTTATTCTCCGATCTCTCTTTCAGAAGTGAGATCCCATAAAGCTTAACTAACTAACTGATTCCCCAACTGTTCCCAGAAAAACATCTGGGAGTTCCTAGATGTTTGACTTTTGTTCACCAGCTTCTTACTTTGTTCGTCTGCCATTTGGTACTGGCATACAGTGGGTTTATCAAAGCTTTTTGACTGAAAACATCTGCTTGTTATTGCTACAAATGAAATGAGATGTGATTGCTTCATTTTATGCCTGTTAAAAATAAAAGAAATATAAAATAGATGATAGAGTAGTTGCAGAGTAAGGTGATAATGTTCCACTTTCAGAATAAACAACGTTATTTGATTAATTGTTGATATAAACAAGAATACAAGTAGAACCGTGAAAATGGCTCTGCTTTAGCACAGCAAAGCTTTGAGCTAAAATGCTAATCAGTACTGTGTGCTATCAATTGCTTATTAAAACTAAACACAAAGTACAGCTGATGGCACAAGATGAGAGGTTAGAGGCTCACCAGAGTGATTACAAAAAATCCAGAGGGGAGAATGAATGTACCGTGTTTTATTCAAATCTGTCTTGTAGATGCTGTGATTTGTTTTACTGGGAGGAAACTGACTTACTGGTGGTGCTAGAGGAACAGTCAGGGGATCATTTAACTCAGTGGCGATTGAGATACGTCAGTCAGGACAAACTCAGTAGAGCTAAAAATGTTGATTAGTGAAGCTTTACCTACTTCAATTTCAGACTTTGCTGCTTTTCGGGTCATCAGCAGTGAAATTAATTTTGCAGTTTTTAATTAAATGCTTGTGTTTTCTCTTGTGGCTCAGCAGTAGCTTAGTGATGTGTTTTGAGTTTTCCTTGCCGTGTTATTTAGTTGTTAAGGATGTGGTCAGACCGGAAGTGACACTGGCAGCTGAGGACGTCACAGGAGGGGTGTGGTTAGCTGCACTGCTCTATTCGGATGTGGACACACACATACAGTAACATATAGTAGGTGGGCCTGACTGCCACCTCGGCTGGCAGCTGCCCTGTGATATTAGATGTGAAAAAACAAGACAAATTAAATTATTTCTGTGAGGTTGGAACTGAATCATATTTTGAAATGAAAATAAATGAGAAAATGTTGTTAAATGGAGCAAAGTGTTAAAAACTTACTTATTATAACTTACAGTTATTTAGCATTACATTAACCTTTTCACCATTTAAACATCCACACTGTAAAGATAGTCCAAACAAAACCTTCACTCTGGTGATTAATCACATCTTTGATTAAACGTCTGATTTCAAAATGTTTGTCTTCTGTTTTTCTCCTACTTCACTCCTACCTCGTTTACTCCCACTATGCAGTAGAATAAAAAAAATGTTGACCGCAACATTTAGAGGTAAATTAAGCACAGGATGCAGAGTGAAATCATCTAATTTTTTCATTAAAATGTACTTATCACAATTACAGGGCTGGCTATTTCACAGACTCCTGCTGAAATATACAGTATAAAGGAGTACAAAGGAGAGGAAAATTGCATAGAAAAGGTCTTTAAAACTCAAACATGAGTGGTTTTACTGACATTATTGGATATTATTAGTGTCATCATACAAACACTTTATATGAAGTTTATTCATTTCTTCAGTAAAACCTGTAAAGGAGACTGTATGATGTGAAACTACCTGAAAACTAGAAACTACCTGAAAAATCACATTATTTCCAGCAAAATCCAGCATATAAAGAGATTAAATGAAGATAAATATAATATATTAGTATAAATAGATATGTTATGGATAAAACTGAAGCATGACACAAGATACAATTAGCCTGTCCTGTTGTTCTATAAATACTTTATTCAGCATATAGGGTTAAATATATAGTCAAGTGTAATGTTGATGTAAGTGGAGTAGGAGTTATACTTTATCATACATTTTATTCCTGCTTCAGTAAAGTCAAAATAATCTTCACTTTGTTCTTTCCTCAGGTGACAGAGGAGAAAGAGGTTTGAAGGGGGAGAAGGGCGATCGAGGAGACCGAGGAGAGAAAACAGGTGAGAGCTCATATTTAAATACGGTAAAATGGATCCTCAATATAGAGAAGTAAAACATTACTCCATCCTCTTCATCTGCTCTCAAAAAGTCTGTTCTTGTCAATAGTGTGTGTTAATTATATTATTTGCATCTTAACAGCAGTGTTGGAGTAATAAAACTGATGCATGCACCCCTGTGACCTATATCAATCAGCCTGATATGCATTTCAAATGGAATTATAGAATTTAGAGACAGTTTTAAGGTTGTGCTTAGGCTGTTAAGGGATCTTACAGGTTTCTCTGAAGGAGTTTCAAAGGGTTATCATAAAATATGAAAAATAAACCTGCTGTCACTAATGTTAGATGCCAATATACAGTATATTATTGACTGTTTTACTTAAACAAAACATTGCAGAGCTGGTTTTCAACCAGGCATAACACTTAATTACGCATAATAAAATCCTGCAAAGAATGCCAAGCCTCTCTTTTGGTTGAGTGACTTCATCAACGTGCTGCTTTGATTTGTCAGACGACCACACGTGCATGTAGACACAAAGACAGAGCCAGTAAATCAAAGATAGTTAAACAGAAAAGTGAACATGGTCTGCTAAAAGATTCAAAAGTGAAATTAGGTGTTTTATAGATTTTACTTCAGAAAGCAGCAACTTACAATAAAGAATATTGACTTTTCCATTAATAAAAGCAGCAACAAACAGCTGCTTCAATTGTAAAGAAACTGCTATGATTTTGTTTTTTTTCCATTATAATTCGTTACTTTCCTCACACTAAGCTTTTTAAATGAGCAACAGTAAAAAAAAATATATCTATTCTTTGGAGGTTAATATGCTGCCTTGATGAAAATAAAGTCAGCCCTGTCCATGTCACAGCAACAAATAATAATAGGATACTGCAAGGAAAGATAAGATGCTAAATGAATATTGAGTTATATGAGCTGTTTAGAATATTAATTATGATTTGTTCATGAAGCTTTAGCCTGAATCTTTAAATTGCATTATGAGTTAAGATGGATTGTAAAGAACATCAAAACCAGACTGAATTTCTCTCCCTTTACATCACAGCTTTTGCAGACATTTCCTGTGATCTTTATATTTACATTAAGACGCTGAGACGGTCCACAACTAATAAGGAGCGAGGGTCTGGCTACTTTCAGACACTAGCTGCTTTTCCTTCCATCTGTTCTTACGTACACGTCCCACATATGAAGTGGAAGAACAATTCAAACATATCACAAACCAGCTTTTACACTTTGCTGAGATGAAAAGTGTTGATCAAAACAAAATGTGCAATGGAAACTAACGTGATAAAACAATCATGATGAATTTGACTTGAAACCTTTGAAGTTACTGAAGTTTCCACTTTATTATAGCCATATATTTATGGTTGCAGCGCTCCTCCAATTTACACATGTAACAAACATGAATGCTGTATTTCCATCATGTTTTCCACCATTTAAGGTTACACTCTTAAACTACTTGTTGCGTCTTCTTCTTCTCCAGTTGTTTGTTCACAATCAATGGGAGAATTATGGACACAAACTGTCAACTTTGATGCTCCTAATTCCTAATATTGGTTACACTCTTAAACTACTTGTTGCGTCTTCTTCTTCTCCAGTTGTTTGTTCACAATCAATGGGAGAATTATGGACACAAACTGTCAACTTTGATGCTCCTAATTCCTAATATTGGCTTTGTTTTTGCCAGTTTTTTGGAGGTCCAGTTAAAATGTGTCCACCTATAACAGATTGTAAATAAAGATATTTACTTTTTGATAAGATTTGAGAAGTGATCCTTGATGGTTAAATTAAGATGTAAACTTAAGCAGCTTTGGTTACATGCAAAATGTTGAAATAAGCCAAATACTTTGAGTGAAACAGTGCAAGAAGAATCATATTTAAAAAGTACTGTGAATCTTTTGTTATATTTTCATCACATCCTGTTCGGCTGCACGGTCACTGTAAAGAAAATCCTGTTAAATCTGCACTATATATCAGTCCAAAAGCTGATCCAAAACCAACAGTGGGCAAAACAGAATCAAAAACTTACGAGCTGACAACTTTATAGACCTCATGCATCTCTGTCCTGTGCAACGATCTGTGGCAAGTTTAAAGGGTCAGTAGATCTGATTTTCTTTTCAATTTAATCTCACAGTTTCCGACAAATGATGAAGAACCACATGGCACTTCATAAAGATTTGAAAACCTTTATGTGAGTGCATACTGTATGTTCTGTGGTGGGAAACTGAAACCTTGCAAAAATCCACCAATCTGGAGTCAAGTACAAAGTAAAGGACATTAATGCCCCTGGAAACCACAGAAATGTATCTCTCTTCTTTTTCTACTATAAATGTTATTCTGTTACATTTTCATTGGTTTTCTGCATGTGATAAGCGATGAAGTGGTGATCAAGTCAAATAGACTTGATCCTTCGACCATCTGAATGCTGTTTCATGCTCATTACAGAACCGTCATAGAGCGTGTCTGTCGTCACATCATTTACTGGACACTGATGTTTGATGTTTCAGAGAAAGACAGACAGACTGAAACCACATGTTGTGGCCTGTCAGAAATATCAAATCACCACATCACGTCACAAACCTTATGTGGACGACTAATCGTTTTGATGCATGTCTTGGATCTTTTTACACTTCAAAGCATAGAGTGCATACCTGTGTGATCACTTGCCAGAACGAACAACAGAGTGACACCAGAAGTTTTGCCTGTGGGAAAAGTTTGTGCACACATGTTGGGTTTTAACACTAAATGAACCTGCCGTTCAGGATGTTGTCACTGAAAGTATCAGATTCTTTAGCTCTGTTGAAAGCTTTGCTGGCAAATGAACGAGTATTTCTGACTAAAGAAGAACAAATGGAGCCCAGAGTCTAATGATTTAAGTGAGAGAGAGAACGTTTACCTGCTGTACCTTTATGGATGTTAAAGTGTCAAAAAGATCTCTCCAGTCACCAGACGTGCACTTAAAGTAAAGATATCCTTCGCCCATGTGTACCTTATACTGTGAAAAATCAATATCTGTGATTTCTCTGACATATACTATGTTCAATTTGTTGATATAAATGCAGTAGCAGTTTATGTTCCATGTGAAAGACTATAAAGTGCTAAGCTACATATTGTCTGCATGATGTTTAGTTTTCGAACCAGTACCAACTTAGCTTTTGCTAAACCGTGCTCCCTTAGTTACCCTGTCAAGTTTTGCGTTCTTGCACAAGCACACATGCAGTTTAAGAGAGGATCCAGCAAGATGGCAGTGTGAAAAATGTTACATGAACCTGTCTGCGTTATGCATGTGTTACAAGAGCTGGATACTGGACTCAAACTATCACATCCAGTCGCTGCAAAGTGCTCGCATGGTGCATCATCAGAAATAGTTTTCTGGCTTCCTTGTTGTGCAGCCTACTGCACATGCGCACTAATGTTTTCTGCTCTGGCCTGGTCTGCAAACTCTTTAGATAATGATGACATCACAAATATAAAAGTTGCTTTTCCAGGCTCTGGGAACTGTTTACAATTAAAAAATTCATCATGGAGTGAAAACATTTTATCATTCTCCATTTATCATACTAAATGAAGAAAATGCTGTTAGTCTTTGCTGACAGTCGGTGCCATATCCAGCTCATAGTGAATCCAAGCACCTGCGCCGCTGCAGAAACACTGCATGATATATATTCGTATTAATTTTTCCATGATCCCACAGAGAATAAGATATTATTAACTATAATACATAATTTAGTTGTTTTTTTTATTAATGCATGAAATATATCATACTTTAGCTGGGGCTTCAAATCCAACAGTTTTTATAATTCCTAAAAGACACTTTCCCATGGATGTGCACACCCATGCTTTTCATTTTTAATTCAATTTGTGTTTTACTTTTTATTTATATAGTGCGATTTCACAAAATAAATCATCTCTCTAGCCATTTTAAAGTCTTTGTACAAAAAACCCAACCAATTGTCCTGGAGCAGCACTAGGTAACAGTGGAGAGGAAAAACTCCCTTTAACAGAAGAAACCTCCAGCAGAACCAGGCTCAGGGTGGGCGGTCATCTGCCTCGACCCGTTGGGGTTAGACCATTTTATAATTTGGTGTAATTTTCATTTATTTCAAGACTGTAAGTGATAAATAAGCACACACACACACACAGCTCTCATTCTAAGAGTCCAGCTGACAGCTTGATAGTTACTCACGGGGGTCAGTCAGTAAGTGTAGGGGATTTAATGTTTGGCAGGTTGTTTTTACAGTGCACGTCTGCAGCTGCAGGGAACCAGATAGAAATGATTTCAGCTTTGGACTATAATGAGTAATTTATTTTCACCATGGGACTCAGGCTTATGAAAACATCTTATTTGTTATTTTATGTTATTTAAATTCTTTGTGAGGATCCACCTGAAACCAAGATATAATCTCTACTAGATGTGACCCTCCAACATAAATACTGGCCAACAGTTACTGAGAGATCAGTTATTATATATCTATTTTCTACTCTTAAGTTGAATCCTGTTGAAATACCCCCTACTTGTTCTGTTTACTTTTTATTTGCTGAATCCAATTATCTATTGTGTAAACAGAACCACACAGCTCCCCTGCAGTTTGGTTTAATTTAATTATGCTTCTTTCTCATTTAATGCACAAACACTAACACTAATTACGCAAAACAGAATGAACTGAAAATGTAGGAGTCAAAAGAAGAAAACACATTGAGCAAACACTGAGGACAAGAACATCTGAGTTTCAAGGAGAACATTTTATGAACAGATGGAGCTAGTTAACTATTGAAGCCATTTGGTCCAGTCCGGCCCAGACCCTTGGTGCATGCCAGATAAACATTAGTAATATGCAGCCACTCAATGTTCTGGCCTTCTTCGGGTATTGACAGTGACAGTGTAGTGCTGCAGCTCCCCTGGCCTCCGAGGCTTGAACTACTTGGACGATCACCAGCACTTGTTGCTCACTCCCCTAGTTTTATCTGGATGAAAGCCGTCATTATATCTCATGCAGCCTGCATGAATTTCCCTACTTTCACAGAAAAAAAGTGACAAAGTCTGTTATGAAATGTCAAGTTTAGTCCAAATTAGGTGTTTCTAGTTTATGGTAAACCACGTTGCATGCTGTCCAAGGTGAAATTAGAGTACTGTGAGACGGGATAAGTTTGGCTGACTTCTAATGGTTTCTGCTGACTTAACTGAAAACAAGATTCCTGTGTTAGGGATCTTAATTAATATTTAATCAATATATACATATATTGTCTTTTTAAAGGCAGATTATCTCTCCCACTACAGCCCTGTGGACACTGCTTCAGCGTGTAGAAAAATCCGACAGACCTGGCGTGTCTTTAATGTTGCTAAGCTAAGACTGGACAGTTGGTGTTTATGGGAGGGGTTTAGCAAAGTGTCAGTTGTGTTATAGTTGAAAGTGTTGCAGTGTCATCCAACATCTCAGCCACATTGCGGCCACCTCCAAGTACACCTGCTCCTTTGGCTTATGTAGACGAGGCAGTACAAAGTGCAAAAGGTCTGGATCAGGTAAATTGGAGGATGTGGGGATTCATACATACTCTCCCAGTCAATGAAATCTGGAGTTCTCATAAATTAAATTAAATTATAGTCTGAATGATGCAGAGCTGCAACCTGAACAAATTATATATCTTTCAGTTTTATTTCTGCTCTAACTCAAGGTGCTCTGTCATGCTGCGTTCAGATGGCTGCAGGGTTTTATTGAACTCAAGGTGAAAGTTTTTATAAACCTACTGTGGGCAACAGAATGTGCTGAGAACTACAGCCTAAGTCACATTTTTTTCTATATTTGGTGGTATCTTCCACCAAAAGACCAACACTTTGCTTTGCATTGCCTCATTTGGATAAACATCCCACCTGTTTGCCCCTTTTGTCTCACCTGTCAAGACAAAGCTCAAGAAAATATCAAACCTTTGGTGTACTGCTTGTGCTGCTTGTTGCACCACCACAATAATGGGGTCTTGTTTGTTACTACAGTAATTTTTTCATGCATCTGAGTCATTTCTACCCAGTTTTCCGGCAAAATAAATCAAATGCACTTCCACCAGAAAGAACATACCGTAATTCAGCACAATTCAGTTACGAATGTCTGTGACGCTTGTTTGCATGGTTCTGATTATCTGTGTTGTCTACATGTGCTGCCTTCATCTAGAGCATTTCCACTGCTTCCTTCTGCTCTTCTCCCCAGAGCCTCTCATTTGCACAGTGGGGAGCTTCAGGCACTTTACGAAGAAGAGAGCAACGAGGGGCTTAGAGAGAAAAAGATGGATAGAGTAAGAAATATGTGAGAAAGTAGTGAGTCATGGCTCAGGGGTATTTAAACATGTGCAAACTGAGATTATGAACGATGAATGTGACAGATAATGGTCTTTTATTACATGTGTGAAATCTTGCCTGTCATTTATCACAGGGGTGATAATACTAATAATACTTTTTTAAGAGTTTAAATTATCTTTATATTTCAAGCAGTGAATGTCTACAGAGACGAGGGCATCTGCTTCTTTAAATCAGAAGTTTTACTTACATCTCCAGAACTGTTAATTACATACTATAACAACAAGTGATAATATAGAATAATTAGATTTGATGTCCTAGTTTTTCATGTTCAAGTTCAACTACCACCATCAGCAGATCCCCAGCCTTAGATACAGAGACAAAGCCAGTAAACACATACTAAAAGCACTAAAAAAAACAAGATGTGTATTCAAATGTATGTAATTTCAATGTCTAAATGAATATATTAGTGCACCTTAAGCTAATGTTAAAAAAAACAGAGATAATGTTCAAAGTCAAAGGAAACTTTATTGTCATCTCTGCTATATACTGTACAGGTACACAGAGCACAGGCATACAGAATATGCAAAAAAGTGTATATATAATTAGAATATAAGAATCTAAACTTTCAGCTAAGGTACAATATAAAAATATACACTGTTGCATGGTGCTTGTAAACTGTGGCCTCTGAGCAAAGTCCTGAGATCAGATCTATTCCATGACAAGTTTACATATTATTAGCGGTTTTCATGTGAGTTTACTGTTCAAAGAAATACATGTTTTCGTGTTGATGCTTTTAATCAGGGTCATAAACCAGTCAGCCAGTGATAAACCTGCAACCAGTCTTTGGTCCCCTAAGCTGTGAGGAGATTAAAACAAAAGCACAAACCTTTTCTGTCCTAAAACGGTACTAAGCAGGCATGGAAAACACACGAACACGTCTGTTTTAATGCTAATTCAATATTCTATCAGTTCTTGCTTTTTGTCACACTTTGTCATTACTCATTTTTTCAGCACTAGTATGAAAGTATGTTTAATTTCTGATTTTAAATTGCTGCCATTCTGCAACAACACAATTCAAATAATGTGCAGCACATATGATTGTATAATGTTAGATATTAAATTATGATGGGCTACTGAGTGCAAAATATCTGACTGTGTAATGGGAGCACAGTTAAAATTTATGATGGTCTGATGAGACTAATATCCTGTCTGCATAATGTGTCTGGCTTTACTCTTTGTCAGCAGTCTCAGTCAACATGCATGTCTTCACACTGAGGAGCTGTCCACAGTAGTGTGTGTGTGTGTGTGTGTGTGTGTGTGTGTGTGTGTGTGTTTACCGTCTGTAAGGTGATAAATCAAGTCAATTATACGAGTACAGCTGCTGCATAGTTTCAGGAAGACAAGATTAACTATGGCTCCATGAAACTTCTGCTTATGCAAACACACACATTTAATTATGATCATACTGTAGGTATGTTCCTGCATGCAAGTGCTCGGCTGTAGGGCCACTGAGGAAGGTAGTGTGTCAAACCAAACACTATAGAGACGCATTTTCAAAGAGCATTTATTAAATCTAGGACTTATATTATTAAAAATATGTTAGTCTGGTATAAACTGTGTTGTATATGAATGAAACAAACACTAGCATAGTGATAGCTTTTGCTGCAATTCTAAAAACTCAAAGTTGTACCAATTTAGTTTTCTTTAATTTGCACATTTTTTCATTACCTTTGTATTGTTGAGGTTGCAGTAATTGTATTTCATTTTGATAATGCTGCTATACACAGTCACAGTATAACACACTTTATCTACCACACAATTTTCTTTTGTTGCAATCTTTGTTCAAGTGCATTTTTTGTATTTAATTTATTAATGGCAACTTCCTTATATTTTCTTTTGTCTTATTATTTGTGTCTCAACACACTACACACACCAAATAGTTGCTATTTGGCCCAGAACTGTGAAATATGTCAGCAACTGGATTCCCATTCAATTTTGTACAGACATTCATGTTCTGTGAAGAATGAATTGTAAAAGCTTTGGAGATTCCTTGACTTTTTCTCTACTGCTCCATCATGGGATCAGATTTTTACTTTGTCCAGTATTTTGGTTTATGATTAAATACCTGAAAAACTTGTGTCCCAATTTCTCAGAGAATGCGTCCTCGTCTTTTGAGACCACTACTCGACAGTCTGACGTTCGGAGATAGCTCAGAGTGTGGGTCAACCATATTTCGAAAGCACTCAGAGCCCAATAGCGTTTAGCAATCCAAATTGTTGGTGATTCAATAAAATGCTGTAAGAGCCACATTTCCCACTATTATAATGTCAGCAATGTTCAGCGGGAAAGTGAAAAGCAAGAGCAGCAGACACTAAGACAATTACCAGAGAGAAAGTGGAGGCATAACAGGTGAACAATTTCTGTGAGATGATTTGCTTGATTTGCTTAAATAAACCTCTCATGAGTCGATCAGTCCACCATGTGCTTTAATGGAAGGAATAACACTTAAGGAGATCTGACCTTTTGTACAAAGGACTTAATATAATCAGTGCCACAAGTTTACTTACATTTGATATCTGACCTTGAAGTAGTGCGTTAGTATCACATTTATTTTACACGTCATAACTTCTTGCATCTCTAAATCCTCTAACTTTCTAATTATTAAAAAAATATCATAGATTTTATATGTGGTCTCCAACAGTTTGACTGCTCTGTAGTATATCTTTTCATTTTCTCTTTTGTCTTATATTTATTATCTCCACTTCTCTTTATGCCTCATTTGTCCTTCATCTCGTCTTTTCCTCTCCTTGATGTAGTTTCGCCTTCCAATAAGGTGACTGGATAAATGCTTACAGCCGCATATGTTGAAGCTCCAGAGAAGGAAGCTGTAAATTTTAAACTCCTTCAACCAGTGCATTGTCAGGTTCACAAGATTACTGCCAGACTATTGCTCACAGTGTTCAAATGATGGTCAACAATCAATGAAAAATTGCTTTTGGACAAAACTTCAAACTTAAAATTTACTTTTTTTTACTAGGGGTTCACATGGAAGAAAGAAAAGTTTCCTTATTCGAAGTCATTTTATTTCAGATTTTTTTAAATCAAAGACAATTTCTGTGGTTTGTGGAAATAATTCTTTTGCACTATGTCTAAAATAACCTATTCTTCTCTGGTTTTTTTTCATATTTGTTTGATTTACAGGGTTTTATTAAACTCATAAACACTCACAATAAAAATAATCTACTCAAATAAAAGAGTTTAATGTAGTTGTGGTGGGATAAATTATAAAGACATGGTTTCTCATACAGCTGCAGAAATTCTATCCAATAAATGTATTAAATTAATTATCCTTCTAATTCATGTGCCTTTGCACTTGTGTTTTGCAGTGGACGAGACTCTGGTGCGGCTGGTTAACGGGTCGGGTCCTCATGAAGGTCGTGTGGAAGTTTTCCACGAACGCCGCTGGGGTACAGTGTGTGATGACGTCTGGGATAAAAAGGACGGAGACGTGGTGTGTAGGATGCTGGGATACCGAGCAGCCACAGAGGTTCACAAGACCGGACGGTTCGGACAGGGTATGAGATGGTCAAAGCTCCAACATAAATAGTCAACTGTTACGTCAGAGGTGGTTTTATATGTTTTATCCTGTGCAATCCTCTCAAAACGCTCAGCATTGTTCTGCTGTGATTAGCTGTAAAATAGCGTAAGTTCATCAGTGTTGTGTTTCGTGGTGGAGGAATGAAGGCATCAAGCACATCTGCTTTTGTGCCACTGTTTATTGTCTAGATAGGAACAGAATAGATGCACTAGTCAGCGCTACTGTTGGCTCGCCAAGATCAGCTCAGACATGGCATGCATGGTATAACTATACTAGAGAGGTATCATTATAAAATAATATTGATACTGTACCTGCTGGCTGCAGGCAGCTTTCATGGTGAACAAGAGGCATGGCAGTAAGTGCAAGAGCTCTTCCTGACTGTACACAACTTGTAGACAAAGCACAATTGGCTACAATCTTA
The DNA here is from genome assembly GCA_032362345.1 of Sandelia bainsii. NCBI lineage: Eukaryota > Metazoa > Chordata > Actinopteri > Anabantiformes > Anabantidae > Sandelia > Sandelia bainsii. Next base: position 16,680,129 of record JAUMHL010000017.1, read on the forward strand.
AAAGTAGAAATAAATACATAATGCCCTCAAGTGTGTATGTGTATGTATGTATGTGTGTGTATATATATATATATACAAAATCAAGCAAGTAAGTTATTTTATGACAAGTGCATTTTTTTCTACCATCTGAATTTGATGAAGCAAGTAAGGACAATGGGAACTGTCTACTTTGGTGTTATTTTTGGAGCAGGTGCTTCTTTCTTGGACAGCAGCATTTCAGTTCACAGCAACATGACAAAGGAAAGTTTGTGACACTGGTGTTTCAGCAGCTTCCAGTTCATGGAAGACCTGAGCCATGATGGTTTGTTGTGTCTCTTTCAGTCTCGTGGTCTCCTTACAGTGTACAGTAGGTGTGGTGGGGGACTATTTTCTCATAATCTGTCCATGAGAAATGTAAAACTGCAAAAGCTCTTTATAAACGCTATTTACAATTCAAGATTATATCCATGTGCTATGTTGTTGAAGAATCAAGACAAACATGGACTTTGGAAAAGCAGAACATAATAATAATAATAAGCTTTATTTATATCGCATTTTGTTTTATAAAATGCAGCTCACAGTGATTCAGATTAAGAGTAATGATCAGAAAGAAGAGAATACACTTTAAAAAGGTTACAGATGTGTCCATTTTGTTGATTCTTTTAGTAAAACGAATGTTGTGTGGTCTCTAATTCTCAAATGTGCAAAGTTTTCCACAAGGAACGCGAAGGAACAAGAAGGAACAGTCCCTACTTACAACTGCATTAAGGCAAATTTATTTATCAAACTATTTTGCTGATCCCCGTGAGAAAATTCAGGAGATACCAGTGTCAGTGTAGCTGCCATGCAAGGCGCTGGGGCAATTTACAGTTCAGTGTCCATGGACACTTGACATATGATCAAGAGGAGCTGGGGATCGAACCACCAACTCAACAATTACACATTTACTGTCTTTTAGCTGCTGAGCGGTATTATTTAAACAGTGCCCTAAAATGCTGCAAGGATTAATATTAAGGTTTTATGAGGAAACTCATGTGAGCCAGATGTCGTCAAGAAAGAATCCCCAAAGTCATATTCATCTCTCTCTTTTTCTCTCTTTCTCTATTTGATTTCATTCAGCAGTCGGCCTTACATCATTCAGAGTCTCTGTCCAGGCAGAGTTGTTACCAATAAGTCTGGAAAATTGGGGGAAAACATGCCTTTGTTCCAGGGGATGACCTCCAGGCAACAGCAGTGACTAACATAACCGCTGAATTCAATTTAAAACAATCTGGAATTCAAATATATTCTTTCAGATGAGTCATTCACGTTTTTGTTTTTTGTTAAATCTTTTTCAGAATCATAACATCTCTGAAAAGTTTTCAGGGCATCGCTTAGACCCAGATTTATCATGGGAGAACACACTATACTGTCAAAATTACCTGATCTGAAAGCCATTCCGTAACGAATGACGGAAAACACGGAGGAGGGCAAATTTAATAAGCTGAATCATTATCTTTCCCATTAAATGTTTATTTCATTTGTATATATAACTTGGCAAGTAACAATAGCAACCATGTCATAATAAAAACCAACATCCCAACTAACTGTAATGTTGTAAAACCCCTAGACGTCTACCAATGGTTACTTATTCTTCAGATTACCAAACCTTAAATTTGTCCAAATTCATTCATACAGTCGATGCTTAATATTTGTGTGTTTGTGGAAACTGGTCACTTTACACACATTTGCTTGTTTTAATTACGAACATTTTCATCACCAAAATGTTAATAAATGTTTAATGTTGATATGTAAAAGTGTAACAAACCTGGACAGTTTTAAAATGAAAGATAAGGACATGTCTGTAGCTGTAGCTGCATTTTGTAATGAAAGAACTGTATACAAGGATGCAAGAGACCTTTATTGTCATCTCATCATAGTCACATTAACACTTTGCCAGTACTTTATTACAACAGGCATAAATGTTGCCTTTGTATTGCTTAATGTACATTCGAGTCACAGCGCTAATTCTCTGGATACATCAAGAAGCAGTACAGTACAGCAGTAACCTTTCCAGGACTCTGACCACCTAGAAGGGAAATATCTTCAGAATTTAGGTGAGTGTTGTAGAAATGACTCTGCAAGTTAAAAACTGTTGCCACGTACAGCTTTACAGTTATCCGGAGAGTTAGCACTGTGACTCGAATGTATGTAATAAATGAGAGGCACGTGCTGGGGCTGAGGTGAACAATGAGTTTTATCTCTCATGACTAGACACTAAAGAGCAACAAAACACTTGTTATCAGTGTGGAGTCTTAGGGACGTATCATATGGAATCAGTTACAGATCAGTGAAAAATTGGACTTGAACACAGTCCAGATTTTCTCGGAAACAGTTGTTCTTCGAGACATATTTTACATTCTTTTATCAGCCTGAAAAACAGCCTTTTAATCCTCTACTTGCCTGTGAAGTTGAGTGACTCTTGTCTAAATTGTTCTTGGGTGTTCCCCTGAAATCCTGCAGTGTTTTGGGATAAATGAGTCATAAATTTGATGTGAGCAGATGTAACTTTGGTGGTGTAAATGTGCGTTGAGATCAAAAGTAAACGGTTTAAAGGTCCGTGTCCATTAAAATAAACCCCCCCAAAAGGCAGAACAGCAGAACAACTGGGGCTCATGCACAACAACACTGGACCTGGCTACTGCTGCACATGTGCACTTTCTTTAGTGCATGCCTCGTCTCCATCCTCTGCATGGACACATGTTATCACACACGGCTCTCAAGTCAAATCTGCACAACGTTTTGGTTGAAATCAGTATTTTGCAGAATACCCCCATTGTTTGTCCTTTTTCTTCCATTTTAACGTTGTTTTTTTTTGTCTAATTAAAATAAAGGGATGAAGGGCTATACAGTATAGGAATAAAACTGACCTAAATTTACTGGAGAGTTTTTTGTGCCCAGCAACTGTGTAGTCTGTATAGTCTTGTTGCTTCACTTGAACTCTAATGTAGTAAGAACACAGAAACAGGCAAAATGTAAACTGGAAAAACCAGCTCCTAAACCCAAGTCGGTACTTTTAGGGAACATATTTCATATTGCATATCTTCCAAAAACATAGACACACACGAACAAGAACAACAGTGTAGCGTCCCATCTGCTGTTCCTCGGTTATTTTTGACTCCAGCACTTTCTTCCTCTGAGCAAAACCTAAATGGAATAACACAACGTAAAACATGGATGGAAGCAGTCCACCACAGTCCCAAGAGAGATTTTTTGAATCATTTCATCCATGGAACATCTCTGAAAGGTCTATGTGGGTCCATTTCACATGCTGCTGCAGTTTGCTTAAAGTCTTTTGTCTTAAAATGATGAGTTGAATGAATGAACTGCTCATACAACTCATTAAATCAAGTTTCTGAAGAGACAAGACTGGCATATTAGACAATTTCATAGCATGTGTTGTCTGACAGCTGAAGCTCTCCAAAGACTCTTTCTTTTTTTGTAGCTTGACTTGCAGGTTGTCACAATAAAAACTATACAAACCATGATTGAGTTGAATTCAGTCACACACTCAGCTTATAACAACAAAGTCTCAACTTTTGGACTCATGCTCCTCTACCTCTGTTTCATGGTCAGCACTGTGCAGTCACTGGTAAAGCCTTAACTAGGCCCAGGCCAAACATACTGGACCCAGTCTGATACAAACTGATTTATTTTGGCTTCATGTTATCAGTGTGTTTCCAATATTTATCAGGGTTTTTTTCATGTCCTTTGGCAAAGTCTTTGGAGTTTTATGCCATTTTGTGAGCAGGTTGACTTTGCATACTCACTAAAACACCAATTTCCACTGACAATGCTGCTGTCAAGTCAGAAGAACAGATTTTTTTTCAGTGCAAAGTATAAACAGTTGTTTGTGGTGTTCTTTTCCAAGAATGACGACAGTGATTCTGTTATTGGTAGAGTCTTCTATTCCTCCTAACCACTGCTGCACCCGTACAGCTTATGTTTGCTCTTGTGACATCTCCCATCTTTGTGAACTTTTACAATCTGGTTTCCTATGTGTTCAGGCGATTCTTCACCATGTGACATCATGTTGCATTAGACACAACCCAGACAAAAACAGATAAAACTGTTGTATTCACAGGTTTTATTTTATAACCATTTTTATGAGGAAGAAATTCTCAGTCGTCCAGGTAAAGCTACCTGGAAGTTAAATCATGGCAGGTGGACCTCCTTCTTGTTAGCTGACAGACAGTTAATACTACTCCGGACATAATGTTGTTTTCTTAACGTAAAACCTGCGCACAAACATAAGTGACAAATCCTCTTACAACAAGAAGCATCAGATTCCCAGGATACAATGACGAGTTTGCAGGCATCAGGGAGCTGCTATTAATATGTGAGAGACTCCGCAGTGGGAGAAGTTGGATGTCTGCAACCTTTATTTATTATTTACCTTATTTATTCTACCTATACATAAAGAAGCTTAGTATAAGTTCCATTGCCATGAGTGAATTCTAATGAACCTCCTAACTTCTGTCTGTTTTATTTTTCCTATTTAGTAAATAAAGTTGGACATGCTGTAAATTAAATAAAGGACAATAAAGTTCACTCACAACAAGTTAAAAATGGGTTCAATCTACTGTTCCCATTGTTCCTTGATACACATTTCCAACAAAAACAACAATAACTTTTCAGACTGTTTTCATGTCGCCATAATTTACTCTTCAGTTGCCTCAGTTTTTGACAGTGCATTGAAGTTTTAGCCAGTTTTAGGAGAAAATGAAGCGGGAGATTTAGAAGTTGGGTAAAAATATTAAAGTTTGGCCTGAGGAACCTGCTGCCCTGAAGCTGAACTCGTGTTTTTGATTAGACTTCTTCTGCAGGGTGGGGTTTATAAAATCCCCACTTGACAGTAACACACTAAATATTGTTAATACTTGATTGTTTATTCAGTGTAATATGTTAATACTAAATGAACTATAAATATATAAAACTGCAGCATGTAAACAAAGAGGAAAAAAGGCACTGCACATAGATTTTCTGGCATCTTTTTGTGGTAGTTTTGCATCTCTTTGCAGTTAGTTTTTGTGTCCTTGTGATCATTGTACATGTTTATTTGTAATTTTGCATCTTTTTGTGTTTTTGTGTCTCTTTGGTAGTTGTATATCTCAAAAGAATCTTAACTTTTACTTCATACAGACTCTCTTGCCATTCAGCAATTCGTCCATGATACTCACAGGGTGACAGCTTCGAACGTCTGAGCGATTAACAGCTCTGATTTACAGCAGATCTGCTGTCAAAGTGTCGGTGATGAGACAGCTCTTCTCACCTACAGCGCACAAACCCTTTAGTTATATATATTCAAAAATTTAATTATCAGCGTGTGAGCAAAACCAAATGTCCCACTCTTGCTCCCTTGCAGCTGAGTACTATCTCCTCCAATCACTGTTGCAAAACTGAAGCATCTGGGACTTTCTGAAGCCTCCAGTGATTCTGGTTTTACAAACAGGAACTAAAGTTTATTGCAAAAATAATACTGCCAGAGGATCTGCTTACCAGCTGGCTCAGTGTGTTTTATTACTGGTTACAATATTATCTGATTGACAATTGTGTGCGGAAGCACTGAGAGTACTTGCTGTCCTAATCAGACGACTCATACAAACACACTTCTAATGAAAAATGTCTCTTTGGATTTAGATTTTGGTTTATGTGTTCATACTTCCACTTTTAACCTTCATATACTGTTTGTTGTCTTTAACTTGTCCATCTGATGTAAAGAGATTCACACAAGATCCGTATGTCTGCAGAGGTGTCCACAGCTGAAATCTTTGCCACTCTCATAAGGATGTGTAAGAATCCTGTTTTTCACGACCCACAGCATGAACTAAAATGTCAATATTAATCATTGGGTTCAGGCTTTGTTTATCTTGTTTGTATCTGTGATCATAGTTGACGACCTCAACACGATGTGTCATGCTCACAAACTTCAGCTCCAGCCATTTTCCATCTCTTTGGCTGCAGTTACATGATTTTGACTGTGTGTTTGAACACAGAAGAGGGAAAGTGATGCATAAATGAGCCATCAGCTATCTTTGAAAGGGAGGTTTGACCACTTTTATATGTATTTATTGGTTTTCACTTTACAATGGGCCAGATATGAACAAAACAGAGCTATTAAAACAGGACAGAAAAAGAAGTGAAAAACATGTGGGAGAAAAGCATACAACAAAAACAGGAAAAAGTGTTTTCAGTTTAATGGAGCCATTCAGTCTGCAATGCCACATCTACACACTCCTGTCCCTGCCTCACCTAATACACAATTTCACTTTTATGTTTTTAAGGTTAGAAATGTCCACTTCTCCTTTTCACCAACACTCCAGTGCTCAACATATATTATTTGAATGTTAGTTCCCAAATGTACTGTGCCAAAATGCCAAACATTCCCAATAGTGTACTGTATTCAGACATAAAGGAACTTTTCTTCTTGAGCTGGAGCGAATCCAAAACAGGAGAAAAAAAGCAGGCCTCAGACATACCTTTGTCCAGAAACCTGTGCATTTTGTAATGCTATGATTCTTTCTGTGCAGGTACTGGTCTGATCTGGATGGATGACGTTGCATGTACAGGGACTGAGGACACCATCCACCAGTGTAAATTTTCTGGCTGGGGCAAAACCAACTGCGGCCATGTTGAGGATGCCGGTGTGACCTGCGCCATCTAATTTTCAGATCCTGACAGTGCTACAGCTGTTGGATATATTCTCAAACAGTGCCTTAAAACTTTCAGGAGCTGCATCGTCCTAACATTTGCACCAGGGGTGCCGCATTAGCAGTATGTTGCTTATATACCTGCAAAAAAAAAGTACCACCTCACCTGACAAGCCTCCATGTTTTGCATGGACTTAATTTGCAGCTTTTTTTAGATCACAGCTAAACATGTGACTATTTTAGCCATAAGACTGAATTATGGGACCAGTCAAGAAGAAAACATTTTCAAACTTCAAGAGACAGAGTTATGTTTTTATTCACAGCACTGTATGAGCTGGTATGGTCGCAGGAATGATTGCACGATGGGGCTCTTCTTCAGACTGTATAGCAGAGCTGACCTGCAGTGAAGGTGACCTTCTGTAGAAGCAGGTCAGAGGCTCAGCTGGGGTAACGTTTGCTCCAGTGTGAGGTTGAACTGATCCAACAGCTTCGTCATCGGAGCCTTTGTTTGTCAGCGTTCGTCTGAAGTAGCTGAGGAGCTGAAAAGGCACATAAAGAAACTGACTGTGTCATTGATGAACTGATTTTCATTTACAGGCAGCTGCTCTTCACAGTATTACATAGGAATGGCTTTTGCTAAGCATACCACAGCATTGCCTTATCATAAATAATATCATTGCAGAGTAGGTGCTGTAATCCTTTGGTGATTTGCAGGTCAACAAACAAAGAAACAAATAATACACAATAACACTTACTTCTCTGTCCAGAGATTTTTATCTTGTTTCAAACTAATTTCCATCAGATCTTTTCAGCCATATAGTTGATAAACCCACTTTGTTACCTGCTCAGCACAGTTGGACTTGGATTCAGTAATATCAGTAATGCCAATATTACTTTGCCTGCTGGATGAATAACTAGGTAATAGTTTGCTAACCCATTAGCCATAAAAAAAAACTTTATAAGGCAATAAATATTACAGTATATGTTAGGGCTGTGTGTTTCAGTTTGTTTTTATGCCCCAAGTGGGCAAAAAATAATCATTTTAGTATCATTTTAGCACAGATTTGTACTCAGCACTCGGTCTTTAACCTGCAAATCAGCAAATCAGTGCTTACAGTGAGCTTTATATTTATAAAAACTGAAAAACAAAAGCTGTAACTAACTGAGTTTGGAAAAGGTTAACTGTCGTTACAGTTGACAGATGAAGCGATTGTGGAGAAGAGAGAATAGATGAGTATAAACAGATGGATTCATGGACTCCTGCCCTGTACGATTTATAACAGTGGGCCTGTCAGTGTTGGCTGCCAAACGTCGGTTTGCTTCAGCAATAATGCACATGCTTATGCATTCATACACATAAGCACCAAACCAGCCATAACAGACTGAATTTTTCTTAATTACTGAGTTTTATGCTCTCTCTATCTCTCTGTGGGGCTTAATCTTTATGGTTGCTGCTTTCAAATATATAAAAGCTGAAACCTCCCAAGTGTCCATGCTCAATTCTCTTTTTGAGCCAAGAGAAGACATCAAGCTGCAGGTTAGCATAGAAAAAATGCTGTTTTTTTTACTCTGTGATGTTTTAAATTTGAAGAGGGAAAATATTTCAGTGCATCTTAAAGTCAAGCAAACTCACAAACCTACTTTTTCTCCCAGAGGCTGCTGTTGAATTTGCCCTGCTCTTATAATCTGTAGTGAAATCTGTCCTACTTTAAACAAATCAAGAATTGTTTGACCCACTCACTCACAGTGGATCTGCATGGATGTTGTTGATTTAAGAGGTTGTGTCCAAGCAAAAGGAGGCAAAAAAAATTGTTTAATGTCACCGCAGCCAGAAATAACTTTTTCTACCTCATGCTGTCAAGTGCCTTAGTGTTTGTCGAGGTTTCTGTTTTAAACCACGACTCTGCCACAGAAGAAGACAAATTAAAGAAGGAAAAGGGGAAATGTGAAAAATGAGGTGACAAACCAGATTCAATAAACTGATGTGGCTCAAAAAAAGTTATAGCAGAAAAAAAGGGAATTGTGGGTTGGTAACTTGGTTTCCCTTGTACTTTTTTTTTCTACAGGAGCTGATTTTAACTTGTACAAAGTATTTTCATGAAGTTGTTTCTAGTACAGAATGCTGTGATAATTTTGTACATCTTTATTAAGGCATACATTTTTTGCAAGCTTGATGAAATACATTATAGATTTTATTATTATTAGACACAGTCATAAACATCACTGACAAACTGCCAACCAGGAAGCTAGTTGGTTCTCTTTTTAATTTGCTTATGTTAAATGCAGACAATTTTTCATTTTGTTCACTAAGTGCTTCTTGGGACTTAATGACACTGCCCAGTGCATCCCAATTTTGTCCTGCATGTTATTATAATAAGCATTCATTTATATTAGTCCATTATTATACTTGAGTAAGCATTTAAGTCTTTTTCAAGCAAAACCACCAAATATTATTTGGCTTCTTCTTCTCAAATGTGAGGATTTGCTCTTTTTATGTGTTTTATATTGTAATTTAAACATATTTGGGTTTCAGTCTGTTGGTCAGACAAAACAAGACATTTAAAGGTGTCAACTTGTGTTTGCCAAACATTTAGATATTCAAGAAATGAATCTATTAATAGAGAAAATAATTGGTTGCAGCCGTTAAAACACATGTATACTCATGTTTATATCTAACAGAGACAAAGGCAGTGTTTTAAAGATAAACAGTATCACCTGTTGGTGAAATGAAGCAGGTTAAATTGTATTTCCCCCAATTTTTTTCAGCTGTCAGACAGGAGGATTTGTGGGAATTCTTTCTTTTTACAGCACAGGAAGCAGTAAAGCAGTGAAATACTTAGTGTCTCAAAAGCAGCTGACAGCAACAAAACAGCTTCATCAGCTCCAATCACACGTTAAAGAAATAAGGTTTGTCATTGCTTCATGGGACTGCCACAGTGCACAGTCACTATGCAATTATCAATGATGCAATTAAAAAACAAATATGCATTTAATGCACAGTATTTGTCAACCTGCTGCACATTACATTTACAGTATGGCCAGTAGTTTATCTGGTGTTTATTTGTGAAGACAGTGAATTAAACAACATCAGTTTAGTTTTATGGAACAAGTTAAAATTTTCCACAGCTGAAGACTTATACTTTCAACGTGTAGGTGTGTGTGTGTGTGTGTACATGCCAATGACAGTGTAATACTTTCTACTGAAACACATTCATGTTGACAGTTCGACTGAGTGGCAGCCAGGCTTTTGTGTTTGGTCCTGATGTCTGTTGTTCATCTTTTAAAGACGTAACATTCATCACTTCAGTCACAGAGTTATTACTTAACGCACTGCCTTTTTCCAACAACAGCCAAAAATAACACCCAGGGCTCCGTCAGTATATTTTCCCTTTGCTTATTTGTCATCTCCTGTTTAAAAAAAAAAAAACATCGAAACCAGAGCAAAGAAAATATTAGTGGTTGAAATTCCTCTCAAACATTTTTTTAGAAAATAGTTTTATATTTACACAGGTTTTGAGGAAATGTGTCATTTGTTGTTATAAATCATAACTTGAATATTTGGTATTTCACATTATTGATGCAAATATGCCTTTAATGTCCACTAAAACGGTGTTTTATTAAAAGCAGGAACTATTAGTGCAGACAGGGACTCATATCAGTTTTCAGCTTTTGAGTTATTAACTTTTCTTGTAATTGCCTCGGTTAAGTTAAAAAGGGAAACAGAAAAAGGTAAAATGTTATAACGGATGACTTTTTTTATCACGTGGATGCAATATTTACTTAAAAATACTGTAGTATCTCATTGGTTTGTACTGGTCTCACTTGTTACTGTAATATTCTTACTAAATGTTTCTCAGAAACAGCTGCTCTTGACCTGAAAATATCTCAGTTACCAGAGTTTTTCAACTTTTATCTTTTTTACAACATTTAATCCTTGTTGATTTAATCTGGCTTTTGTGACACAGATCACAGATCAACAGGAAAACACTCTTTACAAAGTACTAACTTCATTATTTACTCCCTTTAAAGTGACTCAGTTAAGTCCCCACTGGTGCAGCCAGTTGGTTTTGGAGATCACCTGAGTGCAGTTTCAAGGATTGTAGCGTAAAGTCACATGTATCTGGAAGGTCCAGTTACTGGTGAATTGGTGAATTGGACCTTCCAGTATCCTGCATGTTTTAATAGGTACTGTTTATAAGTACTTTTTGTACTGTATGCCGATCTTTATTAGTATAAATCACATTAGGCAGAATCACAGTGAGCAACAGTCAAATACTGTTGGCACAGCAGAAATTTTAGTCATCACATCAATACAATTATTAATGGTAAAAGCTTGGAGCACTATAAATCAGTTACAGATAAATTAAAGGTGAATCTAGTCCAGATTTATTTAACTGTACTCAGTACTCGAGTAAATGCCCTTGTTCACATTGTCCATTATTCTTTGAAGAGCAGAAACACTTTGTCCTTTTCTCCGTTTTGCTTGATGTTTTTTTCCCCTTTGTCCTTCAACGTGCTTATTTGCCTCCATTCAAATAGGGTTAACAACGCAGATACGGCTTTGGATTCAGAGCAGCAGCTAAAACTTTTAATTTGTTTGTAGGAACAGACCAATCACATATTAGAACCTTATGGATGCAGTTCATCCATACATGCGATGCCAGTGTCCCCTCCAGTTGACCCTCTTCTTGTAATCTGACTCACGTTGCTTCCGGGCTGAGTTGAGTCCTATCGGATATCTGCAGAATAAATGTTGAGATGTGATTTCCTGATTAGTTACCTCAGATCAGAGCTTTGGCCTCACAAACAACCCAATTACTCTGAAAATGTAAAGCATGCTGATACCACACCTTTGAAAATGAAACACAAGTGCACTTAACTGCTTAAATGTGTAGTTTTTCCAGTACAGATTATAAAGTGTTTAGTTTTGTAATGTATACTTGGCTGTGCACAGACCTTTCTATATGCAACTTTGGGAAAATGGCTCTAAGGACATCTGTGCACACGTGTCTGTTTTTATTACATTGTCCTGGCCATACCACATATAAGAGCTACAGAGCTAACACACAACAACAAATACACTTTTGTACCACTAAAATGCTGTATATGCACTGCTGACATAATAAAATGTAGATTTGTTCAAACAGGTGAACTTTGTTATTCTTGATAAAAGCCAGAGAGGTGAATTGGGAACAGGCACATTCAAGACATCAACAGGTGAAGAGAAAGAGGAAGTTGACCAGGACGTGTGTGAGAGAGAGAGTGAGTGGCACAGTTTTGATCACAGAGGCTGGAGCACGTTGGCGTGTAGACTCTGTATGTGCCCTGACTGACAGCTCTGAAGGGTAATCACATCTATGAATGTTTCCACATGTGAAGTGAATGGAGAAATGACTGAAAATCACCTGATCTCCAACGCACATGTTCGACAGTCAGGACAAAGACGGTGAAGTCGATTTGATTTAGGTCAGCATGGTTTCATTTATCCAGCTTATTTTCTAGTAGCATTTTTATTAGCATGTTAATGGGAAATCCCTTTATGTGTTACTAACAGACTTGCAAATAGTCCGTTATTTTGTGTCTTAATGGTCATTTTCTGTCTCTAATAACAGACAGAAATTATAGAAGCTTGTTCTGTCCTGAAAAACTTTTTATATATATATATATATATATATGAAGAATAAAATTGATGGTAAGTCAAATAAAAATATAAAAGTATGAAATCAAAAATTACATTTATAAATTCATAACAAAAGTGGTCATTTTCTGAATATTTGTAGTAAAAATGTGACCCTAAAGTAGTTCTTCGTCCCTGTGACCATTAAGTATGTTCTCTACATTCATTTTTTTGTCTGTGTGTAGTTGTGTCCCTCTTTGGTAAACATGATCACCGAAGCTCTGGTCCAAGAACCAAAAAAAACATCTACAGTTTCATGACAACTGGGAAAACTTATGATCAAAAGCTCCAGAGGAGCTATTACATTTATTTGATGGTGAGATTTTCTCTAAAAAGAGAAAACACAGGGCACAGTAGACATATTGTATCTACAGTACTACATACTGTTTATGCATATCTGGAAAAATGTGCAAGCATAAGGCATGTACACACAGAAAACACAGAGCATCCACCAGCACAGAAAGGAAAATTCACATTCCTCTTATTTTTTAATTTATACCATTACATGACACTATGCAGTTGTTCTTCATCTGTGGTCTGCGGTCTGCCCATTAAGTAACACATCATTCAAAGCAGACCACCACATGTGGCTGCAGATCCTTCCAACATGAGCTGATTCCCCTTCAGCAGAAATGGGGAGAAACAGACAGAAAAATAGTCTCAGTCTTCCCTTGCACGTCCATTTGTCATCAGACCACATTCCTGCTCGTCTTCCTCATAATGGAGAAGTTCTCCTGCCACACAATGAGGACACCAGGCTGGGAACATCTGCAGTGTGTGAAGGAGCTGAAACAAAACAAAAAACAAAAAATGGCATCGAGAGAGTCGAGGTCGAGGTCAGATTCTCCATCAGCAGCAAGAAAAATTCTTTCACATAAGTAGAGAGAGAACAGACTTGGACTGACTGATACTCTAAGTGTCCCAGCAGGTCACACACATGTGGTGGGAACTTTAAAGCACAACAGGAAGAGTGTACACTTCCCTAGTTCCTTCTTTGCAAACAAATTAGTGTTCAGAATTCATGAAGGTGGTTATTTTAAAAAGGGTGAGGGACTGACTGAAACACTGGGATAAGACTTTAGTTTCATTAGCAAATCAATTTTTATATATTTTGTTGTGCTGTTATTTTATTGTTTCTTCATTATTATTCTTTATGCATTGTTGTTTTGTTTTTGTTTTTTTGGCTCTTTGATCTATATTTGAGTAACTGATATGATTTGTTGTTGCCTAAAATGCTGATTTCACTGCTGCAAATAAATTTAGCAGTAATGCAAGCCAACGTGCACATTTTGTTAGGAATGCAGGCAACTCCACCAAGCGCAGACATTCACAGTTTTTATAACATGACTGACCTCAGCTGGTGAAATAGTTTCATTACAACCCTAATGACTTTTTACAATATCTATAAATAGTTCTAAAGCAACAACGTTCCCTCCATTATATTACTAAAATATTATTCACACTTTTAAAACAGTTTCAAAGAAAGAAAACAGTCATTTGTGGTCGGCTGCTGTCATTAATAACGATTTGAGTTCGGTTGTTCCTCTGCGGCTTCCGTACTGTTCCTGTTGTCAGTTTGAATGTTCGGCGCGTTTTAGCTGCAGCAGTTTTCTAGTGACAGCGAAAGAAAACTCAGGTAAACTTACTTCTGTTCATCAAATAATCGTTTTATCTCACTCAAACACGCCAGAAAAGACTTTGAACGTCTTGAATGATTTAGATTCAAAACAGATCGTGCTGGCGCCGTTAAATGTTCCCTTAAGTTTGGCCGCTACTGTGTCTCCGTCGTTGGGTAAATGTTTAGTAAATGATGTAAAATTGCGGACAAACAAGTTATCTAGCACTTAACCGTATTGGCCTTATAATATTGTATGTGATTTAACGTGAATTAACGTCAAGTTTGCATCAGCAACAGTGACGCATTTACTCGATTTAACTTAAACTAACCGAAATTTGATGCATTTTACGTTACTTTAGAAGGTCAAAATGCCAGCCTCCATTCAAAGTTCAGTATTTTATAGTTGCTTTACACACTCATAAATAAAGACGACTTCATACATACTCAGTGAAACATGAAATGCCAACATTTTCAATTCGGCTTGTGTGACATGCACAAAATATCCCTCACTTTATGAAGTAACTACTACCGAAACCCCGTAGTAGCGCTGACACAGGTCTAGCAGCTGTCCAAACAACAATTTCCCCAAGGGGATCAATAAAGTATTCATTATTATTATTATTATTATTATTATTATTAACTTTTTGAAATTAGTTCATGTCCATGATGCACGTCTAATCCATTTACTACTGTTCAGTATAGTTAAATGATACGTGTTTGGGTCATCGTTATGCTTTCGTTTTTCCTGACAGACATGGCCTCTCCTACCACATGCACCGACGAGGGCGCATTCAAGACCCCTAAAACTGTCCGGGTGAGGAGCCGTGGAAGCAGCGGAGGGACCCCCATCACCATCCCAGCTTCACCTTTCATGAAGAAGTTGGGCTGTGGGACAGGAGTCAATGTTTACCTCATGAACAGGTTATTTCATTAAGTAAAAATACAGTGTCAGTCGAATAGATGTACCCAGACATTGGCACGATCATCTTTAAATCTTCTTCTTTAACCTACATATGTTCCTTCTTGTCAAGCTGAATTCAGAATTTGGCCTGGTTAATGATCCTTAGAAAAATTATTTTTCCCACCCACTAGTTTGATATTTGTTACCTTAGTCCAGCTTCTTAAATATGAATATTTAGAAAAGCTGCTTTTCTCTGTTTCATACCACTGTAAACTGAAAATATTTTTGTTTTGGAGTAATAATTGACTAATTTATTGATGAATACATTTTTATGTTGGATTGGATGAAAACTCTTAGTGGCCGCTTGACGTCATGGTAGATGAAGTATGTGCGTTTAATTAATAGAGCTATACTAAATTCCCAGTATGTGTATGTTATAATTCTTCAATTCCAGAAGATATTTTGTAAATTATGTGTATCGTTAACTTTCCTATAACTTTGCAAATCCACATCTGCTATCAATGTTTTCAGTATAGTAGTTTCTCTAATAGTCCTGTTTCTAAAGCTGCATATTAAAGTTTTCATGTCTGTGTATAAATTAAAGCCGTTGAACAAATTATTCCAGAGGGGGGAAGCTGAATGCGTCTCCCTGGGCTGTGAAGAAGATCAACAGTAAATGTGCATCCAAACAAGTGTCTGTGTACCAGAAGCGCCTGAACGAGGAGGCAAAGATCCTGAAGGGAATCAACCATCCAAACATTGTTGGTAAGAGAAGTCAGTGCCTTTATGATATGTTTACATCAGAATTACAACAGATGGATCCCCGTTTCCCCTTGCGCCCCTCACATGATGCTTTCTTGTCCTAACAACAAGGTTTCCGTGCCTTCACCACGGCTAAAGACGGTTCCAAGTGTTTGGCCATGGAGTACGGAGGAGAACAGTCCCTCAACGACCTGATAGAGAAGAGGAGAGAGGACGGCCTGAAAGCCTTTCCTGCAGCAAACATAGAAAAAGTGGCGCTGCATGTGGCTCGTGGTCTGCAGGTAAATTATACAGTTTCAACAAAAACTGACCTTTATCATTTTCATGAAGACATGATATAATATGGTTGTCTTCCACCTGTTTGATTTGCATGTGATGTAGGGGAAATGGCATTTATAGATTACACTATTTATGCAGGATTGTGTACACTAATACTGAGTGAAATGATGACTCTTGGTCTCAAGAAACTTGGCAGAGGAATTTCCCAACGTGACAATGACCCCAAAACACACTGGAACAAACTATTTTCATTAGTTGAAGAAACAAAACCCCTTTAGTAAAGAGCAGCTGAAAGAAATCATCCGTGAAGAACGGCAGAACATTTTCACAGATTTGTGCAACTGTCTATGCATGAGCCATCAGGTCTGCCATCAAAAATAAAAAATAATACTCTTGAGCTTTGGCTAAAAACAATTAAAATGGTATTAAATGGACAGAATTTGTAATAATTTAGTGATATGGACCAGGAGCGTACTTGTTGGTTTGTTATAAAATGTATGTCCAGATGTAAAAAGTTAAGCATTGTCTGACAAAGAGGGTGTGGAGTCCAGGAATCTTCTAAACAGGATGGACGAACACAAATGTTGCATTTACATAGGAATAAAATATATTAAACCTGCACCAGTTTATCTTTTTACTTAAAACAAAACAATATTCATGAGTAACCACAAATATAATGTATAAATGAGGATTGATTAACAAAATAAAATAAACGCTGGGTGTTGTTGAGCCACATGCATCAGCAATACTTTCTTTCTTTGTCTTCGCAGTATCTCCACAGTGAGAAGAAGCTGCTGCACGGAGACATGAAGTCATGTAACGTGGTGATCAAGGGCGACTTCGAGACGGTGAAGATCTGCGATGTCGGCGTGTCGCTGCAGCTGGATGAAAACATGAAAGGTAACGATTGTTTCCACTCATGAGCTGCCTATTGAAACCAACAAAAGCAGCTCTGAAGGAAATATATGCACTGTGTAACTGGTGGAAAAGGATTGGTGGAGCAAAACGTCTCCCATAATGTTCATTAGTATGCGAGTCCGAAAAATGTTTTTAAAACATGAAACTATATCACGGTTTTCTCTGCAGTTTCAGAAACTCTGCTACTGAAAGTGGTGTATTTGTTATTATTTTCAGTGGCAAACAAAGAATACTCAGGCACCAGGGCGTGAGTGTGTGAGTGAAGATGAGCAGCAGGTTTGTAGGGAAGCAACATGTCACCTATTACACTTTGTGGGTTACTGATGGATTGTAATAGTTTTTAGCTGCATGGCAATAATTTCAGTTTGTTTGCTTTGGTCTAGACTGAAATATCTCACCAATAATTGGATGGACTCACATTAAATTTGGTCCAGAAATTCATGCAGTGCACAGGATGAACTGTCAGTTTGGTGATCATTTTTAATTTTGTGCCCAATACTTGTTTATGACCTATGGCACAGAGGAATACTGTTGGCAATGAATTCCTCTCTCTACCAGAGAATCCTTAAGGAGAACATCAGGTCATCAGTCTGTGAGCTGAAGCTCAAGCCCAGACAGACTCGCAGTCCCATCAGGACCGGCTGTGTCGCATTCAGCTGCAACACGGCCGTCTTCTGCGTGGCTGTATACCCTGCCGGGAGGGTCTCATAAGCGTCTTGTTGGGTGCTGATTTTTTGTTGTTTTTTTTCTCCTTGTTTTTTAAGCTTTTGCAATGGCTAAGTAGGCAACGTAGTAACATTTTTGTTTTAATTGTGTTTGTTGTCGCTGCAGCCTACAGACGGTCGACATCTAAGTCTTTGTGAATGACATCGATTAAAGACTTACAGCCATCTAACTTCATTTCATATCTAGATATGTTGTGCTCACTATGCATGTTAGCAGGAGGAAAACCTACCAGAAAGGCTACAGAGGAGGTAGAAGGATGTTTTGGTCCAGATCTGGAGAGATATGAGTGTTTTCTTTTCAACACTGGTGATTTGAGCGTTGTACAATCTTATTTTCTTCCAAGACTACTATTATCATTTAAAATGTTTGTGTGTTTTGTGTTTGCTCAGGTTGTTTTATGTTTGATTTAGTTTGAAGACCTGAAACAGTTTAATATGAGATGCAGACAGTTTTTAATGACTGTACCAGTTTAGTTCAGCATGTGTCTATGTAAGAATGGGATTAATCACGGATTAAAACACAGAATTGGCAGAAACATTTTGGTGGAAATAACTGTTTCAGCAGTTGATTTACTTTGTTTCTCTGCCCGGACAGAAACATAAATCCTCTCGTGCTGCGACTCTTCATGTGCACACACGTCATCAGCCAGTAGGGTCTCTCCTGTACTGGGTTTAATTTAAACTAAATATAAACAGCTGTATCTCGCTTTGTTGTGACTGTAAAAAGACCCAGATAACGTGAGATTCCTGATTCAAATGTTTTTGATTCAATTCTTAACGAGTCCAATTTGAGTTTCATTGAACATGTTTCTACTTTGTCCTTAGTGTCGGACCTGAAAGCAGGGTACATCGGCACAGAGCCGTGGAAGCCGAAGGAGGCGCTGGAGGAGCAAGGAGAGATCACAGACAAGGCTGACATCTTCGCCTACGGTCTGACTCTGTGGGAGATGATGACGCTGACCATGCCTCATCTGGATATGCTGGAGGACGAGGATGAGGACGAGGATGAAGGTGAGACACAGTGTTGTCAGAAAATGGAAACCACTGAGCATCACACTTTTTTAACACTGGTTTGTCAACAGAGCTGAAACCTTTGGTCAAATCTTTTAATATGCAGCTGTTTTGATAACTGATGAATCATTTCAATCATTTTTTTGGCAAAAATGTCAAAACATTGCTGGTTTCAACTTGTCAAGTGTGAGGAGTTTTTCTTTGATTTCTAAATACAAAGACACTTTGTCATTTTGACTGTTGGTCGGACAAAATACATTTAATATGTCACCTTTGATCAATATTTCTCAACAGTATTTAAATTCTCAATAGATTAACTGAGAAAATGACTGAGATTTATTGGTGAAGAAAATAGTAGTTTGTATCCATACATGTAATTAAATTGTTAGCTCAGTCCTCTAACGTGCAAAAGGACGCAATCTTCAGATGATTTCTCCAGTTCACATAATTTAAAGCCAAAAGATTTATTCATATACTCAAACAGGCTTTTTGTAAACCACCAGAAACTCCTGAAGAATGCTTGTTTTACTTTATAATGGCACACAGATTATGACAACTGTATTAGTTTTGTCTCTTTTTGTTTATTTGGTGTCATTTTGGACCTATAAACAACAATATTAACACTATCACTAATGTCCTCATGGGCCTGTTCATGAATCCATCCAGAAGTGAGACATTAAGGGTCACTGTTAGTTCACAAAGCTTGGGAGCAGGCATAGGTGACTGGGTAGTTAAAGTTTAGGTCAAGTTAAACATCTTAACTTATGACTGGCTGCGAGGCAGTGGCCTAAACAACAAGGACAGGAAGTTTATGTTTAATTTCATTCGTGTTTTTGTTTGCAATGGTGGTCCTCAGCTGAGGTGAGGTAAAATGCATCTGCCATGAAAGACATTGTATTATTCAGCTGATATGATCTTCAGTTTATCTTTTTCTGTAGTTTAAAACCGTGTCAGGAATGAATGATTTAATTTATTTTATCCATAAGAACGGAAACTTTACTATCTTATAAATACCATCAAATAATTCAGATCAACATAACAGAAATGTACATTTTCATGCTTTACTGTTTGAATTACTGATCATTTATAGTATATATTTCTATACTCCCGAAGTCCTAACTTGAACTGTAGGCTGTTCTGTTCACAGATAGGATTTGCCTTGTCCTAAGGGGCTGTAAAGAAAACTCTAAACAGTCAAAATACACCTCTAAAAATCCTTCAAATGAAACTGAGGAGAAAGAATGTGGTTAAAGTGATAACAGCTGCACTTACATCACTCACTGTTACGTGTCACATTGCTTCAGGATTCAGCCTTTCCTTAAAGCACTGAATTACTGCAGAAATAGAATAAGCAGCTGTGATTTCTGACATAAATGCCTTTTATCTTTCCTCTGTGTTTCAGAGGACTCGATGGAGGTGAGTTTTGATGAAGATGCCTACTATGAGCGGTTGGGGACGAGGCCGCCACTCGACACCGAGGCTCTGGGCGACCTGTACCAGAGGATGGTGGAGCTCTTTTACCTCTGCACAGAGGAAGACCCCAGGAAGAGACCCTCAGCCGCCCAGATCGTCCAGGCTTTAGAGAGCAACACCCCGCTAGAGAAGGCGCCCTGTGAGGTGATTGTTATCGACTAACTTTACACAATTATGGTGTGTTCAGGGTCCAGTCTATCAAAGCTATTCTTTAACGGGTTTAAGCTTGTTTGTTTTTTCCCCAACAACTTGAATCTGCTGCCCATTTTTTTTCTAGTTTTCAGCCTTTTACTCTTCTAGAAAAAGAAATATCCATGAAATATAAATGTTGTGAGGAAGTAGCCTCGATATAGAGACACGTAGCTCATTTTTTGTGTTGTCTTTTCTCTAATGTATTGTGAACCTTTGTTATTTTTCTGTCATTACCTGTTATTTCACATCTGTACACTGTACAAATTTCTCCTTTATATTTCATATCTAAATTGGACTAAAAGCCTTTTTTAATGTATCAATGGCTGTAATGTACCTGTACATTTAGTAGAGCAGGACTTCAACATTAAAACTTGCTTTAATTCAAATATCCAAAAGAAGTTTTTAAAATTGTAAAAAATGCAGAACTCTTTTATACATTTTTACATTTATACACTCTTGTTCTGGTGCTTTCAACCTGATCATATGGTCTTTTTTTGTGGTCACAGCTGCAGATTTCTAAACATTTCCTTTATTTATCTACATTTCTGAAACAACTGATCCAAATCTGTCTACTGATGGAGACCCTGTGATGGGGTGATGCATTAAAAACAGGCTAGTAGACTGAGTGGAGTCTACTAGTGGAGTGTTTTGTTAAATGCTGTTGTCAAGGTTAAAAAGCATTTAAATGACATCCTGGAGACTCCAAACACTGTAGCAGATAGTGGTATAGTACCTTAAATTAAAGTAAATTAAATAAAACTTTAGCTTAAAAAGCAAATCATTTATGTGCATTTATGTTGTTTTTTGTAGAAATGTGTTCTAAAACATCTTAATATGTTCTGCGCCCTGCAGCAGGGGCAGCACAGCAGTTTTAAGTCTTCATGATAAGCTTGTCCATATTTAACATATTAACTGATAAAGCAGGTTCTCTCAGCAAAATAATGTTTGACTATTTAGCAACTTTCTGTAGGTTGCACATATAATGCAGATTCTAACATTTTGTATGGTTAGTGTGTCGTCTTTCAAACATTTAAGAAGCAAGCCTAAGTTCATAAAACAATGTTTATTAAATCTATTTACAAACTAGAATGCCCCTTAACAATGATGACATCCAATTTTTGAACAGGCCAGTGTCTATAAACATATTTTCCTTCAGAAAGAGACATGAAAACCTTGAGCTGATGGCAACAAAAACATTAAATCTGAACATTTAAGTCAAAGTATGAAAAAGGAGGCTTCCGGTTTTCTTTGATACAACACAAATGATCCCAACAAGCTTTCCAATTCAAAATTTATCAAAGCCAGCTATGTGGGACTACTTATATTTTCAGTCACTACAGATTTCAGCTCTCTAAGCAAAATATAAACATCTGAGTAAAAAACACTGCCATTATACACAGATTGTAGCTTCAACAGCAAATCAGGCAAAGTATAAATACTGAGTGATAACAGCTGCATCAAAATAAAAATCTCTCAAACAGGAGCTTACACACACTGAGGTGTGGCCTAGTCAACATGAAAACCCGAACAGTTACTGCTTTGCATATGAAAAACAATTCAACACTTGCCTGGACATCTGTTAATACTCACATTACTGATTTAACAGGCCGAACTGTAACTTTAATCCAAGCTTCTTGCAATGAAGTCGTAAACAAGGAACGTTGGTGTGTTGCAGTACTTGGTTGCAAACAATTTGCCGTCAGGTGTTGGGTCAGAGAACGCGATTTCATCCTTGGTAAGATGACTCCCATACATAAAGGTGCTCCTAACGACCCAGATATAAATGTGATTAGTGGGACAGTGTTCACTGTAACATGCTGATAGAATATTAATGAACACTGAATATTTGTTGGTTGGACAAAAGCAGCTTCATGACTTTGGAAAATTAGGAAAACAGTAACATCTTGCCTGACAGTATCCAGCATACGGGTTGCCATGCCCTGCCGTCTGGCCAGGCTGAAGACCCAGATCCGGCTGATGCCACACAGAGCTTGTTCTGGGACAGTGGAGCAGCACCAGGCTCTGTGTCGCTCCATGAAGTCGTCCTTGGTCATATCTTTGTGTCGATCCGGCTGCTCGAGGACTCTGTAAGCCTGAAGAGAAAGATGGTGGACTGGAATCAATGTAAGATACCCTACGAGCATAATTTACTGTTCAGTGTCTGTAGGCACGAAAGAGTCTTTGGCTGAAAATTCATGAGGCCATATAAGGTTGTTTTAGCTTAAAGGTACCACAAAAATGCAAATACAGATATTGTTCAAGTCCAGACTGAAACACGTACAAATTAAAAACACTAAGTTACCAAAGCATGTGAATGAAGTTTCTGTTCATGACCCTGAATTTCTTTGTATCAGGAAGGATTTTCATCATTAACAGTCTGTAGTATTACTTCATACCAGGCATGTTTCAGCTTTTTCATCCATGAAATTGATTTGTGATGTTAGTACTGCTGGAAATGACCTTCCACACAGTCCCAAAGCCCAAAGCACACATGCCAACACCCCTCAAACAAAGTCTTAACCATCAAAACCCCTTTGACGGTGTGACGGCCACCGAAAACGTCCTCACTTCCATGGTATAAAACTCAAACTGGTTCTCAGAGTGTGTTGCCATACAGGTGAGAGTTTACCTGTCGTATGGGCTCAGCAATGAGACATCCCACCACCATGCGTTCTGTGTTGACAAACAGGTAGGTTTTGGCCTGTGTGGGTCTGCTCAGAGTCACCTGCTGGAAACCCAACTCATTGTCCGCTACACGACGCACATCATCAGCCTGCAAAACACAAACAAAACACGAAAACCATCATATAAAAACATGTATGTAAAATGGCTCTGTTGAACTTTTTGCTGACTAAAGTGATGACACCAAGTGTTCTGATCCACACCTTTTTAGTGGCGTATTTGGGATCACCTGGCATGACCAGAAGAATTTTTCCATCCCAGAACTCGGCCACCACCCGCTCCTTCTTCCAACCCTGGCAAAAACAAACACTGAAGCTGCAGTTACAAGCTCACTCATGTGAAATAAACTCATGTCATTTCTTGAAATTTCTTGAAAATGCCAAACGAATTTAAACGCAAACAAGTCACTTAATCATTATGTTGAATAAGTTAAGAGGAAAAAATTTATTGAGATTAAAACGAGGACAATAATTATAAATCAGTGATTGTGGTCTATAGTCAAACTGTCAAAATCTATTTTTAGCTTTTTTATGATAAATACCAACTTTACATAGTTTGAAGTTCCTTTCATCAACCTATCAAACCCATTGTGAACAATAGTTTCTGTGTTTCATGTTTTTCTACACAATAAATAAAAAAATACCAGTACCAGCTGTAATTATTCACATTTCAGTGTTTGCATTTATAAACTGATATCTGTGCACATCCAAGGTTTAAGTGGGAAAGCAGATTTACCACAAATCTGATGGAGTCGAGAAAGCTCTGGTGGAACTGGGTGTGTTGGAAATTGTCCTCTGGATTGTCTGCACTGTACACCATGCCACATGAGCTGCAGGTTGTCGCTCCAAACTGCTTCTGACCTGCGTCCTGATGGGGGAAATACCAAGAAAAATACAGTCACTACACACAGGAGACAAACACTAAACTTCTACTTTCCACCATTCAACCTACTTTTTGAATGTACTGTAGTTGGCATTAAAAGAAAACATAGTAAAATATTGAAAACTGGCACAAAAGTGTATTATAGGCCCACACTGTGTTAGGACAAATTTCCCACATTAGCTTGGAAGCACCTTTTGGTATTTCTGTATGACGATAATAAAATGAAGGTGCAACTTACTGACCAACATAATTTTTTGTAAAGAAGTATTTAGATTTTTTCCGCCAACCGCTGCTACATACATCTTTTAAAATTTAGGGCTACATGACATGGAAAAATTATTAAAACATTAACAAATGGTTAACATACAATGATGAGCTGTTCGGCATCCTGCTTCTCCTTCCTCCTGCGAACAGCTCGCTCTTTAACAGACGGAGACTGCAGTGACATCACTGGGCCAGAAGGGGTGCTGCAGGATACTGGAGGTCGCAGACCCGCTTTCTTTAGCCTACAAGATGAAAACAAAATAACAATAAGTTTAAATGGTGTTACCTGAGTTAATGCAAAAGCCACCTATGGTCCATACAATATTACTGCAGCTAAAACTCTCTTTATCCTGAAATACAGTGACCCCCTTCCTGGCTTGTGTTGTGTAGAAATCTCCTTAAACCATGTTATATGGTAAAGTGCTCACCGCTTGGATGCAGAGCCAAAGATGGGATATACGGCTGTGGATTCTGTGGAGAAAATAAAATGATCTAAATTAAAGCTTTCGTGCAACAACGATATTTTTACAGCTCTGGAAACATCAACACGAGGAATCTGGAGCTGATAAATCTGCTGATGTCTCCAGATTTAATGTGAGCTAGTTCAGAGTCTCAGTGAAGTATCAGCTACAGAGGTGTGTACCTTTGGGGGGGCTTGAGCCAGCACGAGTGGGGCTTATATCACTCACGTCAAACACAGGTTGGGAGCTGCCTGTCAGCAAGTCATCCTGGACAAAAAACAAAAATGAAAACCAGAAAAGGTATGTTTTCTATATAATTAGCAGTCAGCATTATCCTTCAGCTTTAGTTAGACCTTCATAAACTTTGATTACAGTATATACTGTACATTTTTAAAACATTAAGGGCAACGCAGACTGCACCGCTCTACCTGTTTACTGATAGATGAGGCTGTAGATGCAGAACTTCGGGTTGGAGTCCTTGTCAACACAATCGACAGCTCCTTGATTATCCCATATTTCTCAGTCAACATTTTAGGAGAGCTGAGGGAGGAAGATAAAGATTAGTTACCTGAACAATACAAACAGAAGATGCTTGTAAACAAAATTTAGACACAGAGACAAGTGAACATTCAGACCCATGGCAACTTTAGAGTCAGCTATTAACCTGCACACCTCTGGACTGTGGGAAGATAACCTTTGCACAAGACTGTGGTGTGGTGTTGATAAATAAACGTGAAACAACAAAGCAATCTTCAAAACAACATCATTACTAACAGTCAGGGCTTTAAATCCCCTCTCCATATTAATGTAACATCAAAAATAGACTCGGCACGTACAGTATGTTTAGTGGAGCAGAGATCTGCTTCTAAAAAGTGCTGCGCCACACTCCGTGGACTCGCCTTGATTATGGGATTCACGAGGCAATCTAATGACTACACCAATGGACATTATAAGTCCTTAACATAAATTACTTATCTCTTGTAGAGAGCAGGTGACAGCCTGTACAGAACTGAATGTCTATAATAAATTGAGAAGAAAAAAAATATATATATATATATATATATACACACATATCTACACCACAGTAAACTTGAAATTAAATGTTGATTAAATTTTTTCGTATCACATTTGCTATATCCCCTGCATTTAGAGTTCCATGTGCTGCCTTCTGGCTCTCTTAAGGCAGCCACGAGCCAGAACCAAGACACAAACACTGTTTTCTACCCTCTGCTCTCAGTAAGTCAACACAGTGAGAACACAGTGATAAAGGTTATTATTAAAATTATTAATTAAAGTTGCTATTGATGTTTTCTCTGTCCACAGGTTGAATCTTTTTATTTAAGGATGAAAAAAAATTAAACAGAAAATCAAGGGCAGTCGGGGACCTTAATGGCTCTGGAGTTTCTGGCTCTTCGTTAACATCCATCCAGTCTGTTGGATCAAACCTTGCTCTCGGCTTGGTTTTCAGCTGCTTGTTGTCTGTCTCAACCGGCTGGACAGTTGTCTGCAGGAAACATCCAGGATAAAATCATCTTCACTTTACATTGTTATAACATACAGTATTTAGTTTGAAAAACTGTAGAAATGTCACAGTAAAAACCCATGTTGACTGCAACTTTTACTTGTGCATGTCTGAATCCACAGGAACTGATATAACTCTGTAATGTATTTTATTATGATATAATTTTTGTAGCAACAACGGCCACTGGTGTCAGCCTTTCTTATTTGGTTATCTTATTTGGATGTCATCATGTGTCACAGAATCTGAGTTTGTAAATAGAAGCTGTGTCCCTTTAGATTCAGATCTTTGCAGATCATTTCAATAATGTCAATCAAACAACTTGCTCGTATCGTCAGTGTTCACACACAAAAAAAGTAACTCGTCATTCAGCAACGAATAGAGAATGAACAGGGGCAAAAAGAATAAATGTTGTGTTTTAGATCACAGCAGTCTATAGGCCGATCAGCCACAACAGTTGGTTTTAAAGTTGTGGCAGACTGGTGTATAATACAGTCAATACAGCCATCGCATGTATATAGACTTTGTTCATTAAACAAAACCTATGTTCCAGTGGGGATATAGAAAGATATTAACATGCAAAGCAAAATGTTACATCATGTTGGCATTAACTTTATCTCGATCTGTAGAGTATAAACACAAAAAACAGCAGCTTTTCTCACCTCTTCAGAATGTTTCTGGTTCATCACTGGAGCAGGTTGCTGTGGCCGCTGCAGCTGCTCTGATTTCTCACTCTTTGTCTGAGACTGGGCATGTTTACTCTTCCCCTGGACTGAAGCTGGCCTGGCTGAGGATTTCGGAGTGGATTTCTTGTACATAGATGTAGGTTTCTTCCCTGTACCAAAGAATGCAGCTCCAACAAAGATCTTCGGCTTGGGCTTCAGGCTACTGAAAGTGATTGCTTTCTTTGGCTCTGCTGGCTTCGGGATGTTGGCCGAAACAGCAACTGTAGTGGATGCTGGCGTGGCAGTGACACTGCTGAATTAAATAATGCAACAATCAGAAAGCCAGGAAAATCATAATACTAATTAAATTTAAATGAAAAAAGCATCTAAAACGTCTATGACGTTCAGGAAACAAAAGGTACAGAAAAACTAAGATAATAGCGGTGACTGAATTGTGAACAAACCTGCTATTTAGTTTTGACAGTTTAATGGTCCCTGCAGATGTTGCAGAGCCTTTGATACCCATCCTCCTCTCATTACCAGATCCTGCAGACACCTTTCTCAGCTTGTTGCCTCCTTTTACAGTCTTCTTATTCTTTTTTCCCAGCATTTTGGCCTGGGAGGGAGGTGAAGGGAGAGGAGGAGGAAGAGAAGGCAGAGACTCCTTAATTGCTTTCCTCTCTAGTGGAGTGAGATAGATGGGCTTCTGCTGGCCATAGAAGGAGCTTGAAACCATGGAAGGTTTGAAAGACGATTTACGGGGAGATTTGGCTGGTGAGTCTAGAAAAAGAATAACAATAAACACCAGGCACCAGGTGCTATAAACTATATTTGTCTTAAATGACTTAAAAGAAACACACCAACTGGTTTACGCTTGCCTTTCAGTAGTGAACCCTACCTGCTAGTCTTCGTGGAGATTTCCATGGTGAGGGACAGTTCTCCTTATCCACATGCCCTACTGGCTTCTTCCTGGGGGATCTTCTTTTCACGGGAGACAATTCCTCCCTCACTCCCTTTTTGGCCGGATTACTGGAGGTAAAGTAACATCAGTTGCAATAAGAACTGAGAAATAAATCCCAACACAGGTGTTCCTGCTTTGGTTCCTCTGAAATCTTATGCTTTTTCCAGATTTGAATAAAAGTTTGCATGAACTGGTTAATTGTTTTGAAAAATAAAACTTAAAAACAAACTACCATACAATACAGGAGTAGAGCAAATGGCAGTCAACAAACAAAATGAAAATGCACATGTCAAAGCATAAAGTAACAATACATTTTATTTTATATTATATCTGGAAATATCAAAATATTTCTCGTCCGTGCTGCGTGAATCTGAGTGTTTGTAAAGCAAGACAAAGACAACATGTATTTAAATGAGAAAAGCAGGAATATGATCAGATGTACATTTTGTACATAGAAAATGCAAAAACACAGTATTTCCATAGGTTTAAGCTGTGAATCTTACCTGTCAGAGTCCAGAGAGGAGAGTTTTCTCTTCCTGGTAGTAGTGGGCATCATTTTCACAGGCTTCACCTGTGCAAACAAAGCAGCTCTTCTGGGTTAACATGTAATCCAACATCATTAGGCTTTGAGACATGTTGTCTTTTCTACGGTTTATGCTCCAACATATTTCACAACTTATATGACAGATATATGCTACTTCAGATATGCTTCGACATTTGACTATTTACAAGGGCTTATATTCAAGTGCAATAAGTAATAAACACTTATTTTAAAAGATTTCTAGACCGGCTGCAGGGCAGTTTGCTTTTAAAAGAA
Source organism: Sandelia bainsii (assembly GCA_032362345.1). NCBI lineage: Eukaryota > Metazoa > Chordata > Actinopteri > Anabantiformes > Anabantidae > Sandelia > Sandelia bainsii. The sequence goes on from JAUMHL010000017.1 coordinate 16,708,604, forward strand.
TGCAGAAGTACACATAAGTGCAACTACGGGTTAATACACGTTTGTTCAAGTAATCTTCCTGTTTATTTTATCGTCAATATCACCGTTTTGTGTCTTTGTTGCGTGTTATGAAAGTGCGACCTAATGCTTGTGTAACAATTAAAGCCGCCGTACATTGTTTCACAAAAAGAAACACGAAAGATCATAAAATGTCAGAGTCACCAACGCATGTTTAAGTAGTTTTTGCGATAAATCACTAGATTTTCTGCAGGTTTTGGTGTAACTGATACCAGAGAGCGTGTGGAGGCCACCGCGGTAAAATACACCGACAGACATTTACATCCACGACATTACTGACAGATCAAGATATTGATCAACGTTTTATGCCTAAAAGAACACCGAATTTCTCTGTATGTGCACAAATGTTAAGTATCCCGACACTGACGTTAGCTGAGCGTTGCGTGTTAGCTAACGAAGCTCTTATTTAAGAGCAAAAGTAGAGATGAACAGGTAATTGGCGGGATGATTAGCTTATACAACGGTGACTTCCAACACAAACTAGCTAACATGACGATAATGGCAGCTGCCTACACTTAAGCAAAATGTCGTTTTTTGTCTTAATGCTGATATTTGTCTGTTTAATGTTTGTAGATAAAAGCATAACGTTAACTCAACGCTAAGTTACTTATAAGTAAACACGCCATTTAAGACAGCAGCAAGCGACGTAACAAGCACTATAACACAACCATAAAACACGAACTTACCGAGTTATCTTACCGAAGATGTTTCTGTCGTGTAACGTAAAATAATAAATAGTCTAAAGTTTGCGTTTCTGGCGGCTCTTGTTCCTTCTTGCCCGCGTTTCTGCTCCGTGTTTTGAACAGCGCGCCAGTCTCTGCGAAGGCGACACAACCAAACAGGAAACGGAAACACGGTACCGCTACCACAATAAACGCGTGAAAGACGGCTGGTCTTCAAAATAAAAGATTTTTGTCAAGTTAAAGCCGGGAGCAGCACACTAAGGATAAACATGACCTGGATGAGTGAGAATATTCACAGACGATTAAAGGCCAATTTATTAATTTGAATAATGTATTAATTTCTTTATTAATTCTATCTATATCCATATTAATTGCAATTTATATTTTAGAGTTTTTATTTTGGAGAACGTTTTTGGTGCTTCCTGTCTTCTGCATGCTAACTCCGTTTAGCCGAACGCAGCTAGCAACAACTTCCCAGGTCAACTGGTACATGCGAAAAGTGACAGCATCTAAGATCCGTCGGCTTACTATATTCAGTTGTGCTCATACATTTGTCAGCTTGCATACATTATAGACTTACTATTAATCATTTAGTAGCGACTTTTAATTTCGCGTACAATGGTGTTTTACTTCACAAGTAACGGTAAGTGAAGGGTTAGCAGCAGTGTTAGCTAGTAGCCTAGTTAGCCAGCACTTTTTAAACGAGCCGCTTTAGTTAGTAGAAGTTATTTAATGTGACTATTTCTGTCTCTTTGTGGGTTTGGTTCCAGCTGACTTTCTCAATTCACTTAATATTTTTTCTTCTGTCAGTGGTGAATCCTCCCTACACGATCTACATGGGAAAGGACAAGTATGAAAGTAAGATTTCATTGTTAGATTGCACATACATTTACACGTTTTTGGTTTAGTTTGTTTGTTTGTTTGTTTGTCTTGTCCTGTCCTGTCTGTCACCTTTGATTACTATCTAATATGATAAATAAATAATGCCACATCTCCCCTTTTTTGGCAGATGAAGACCTAATCAAATACGGATGGCCTGAAGATATCTGGTGAGTTTTCTGTCTTTTTTTAATCTTACACTGTTTTACTCTGCTGTGTACTGTGACTTCAAGTTTAAATAAAGTAATGAATGCAACTTCTTATTCTAATAGTGTTTAAACACCTTAAGTGGTTACAAATATAAATGTTCATGTTGTCTTTTTCACATCCAGGTTTCATGTGGACAAACTATCTTCAGCTCATGTGTATTTGAGACTACCAAAGGTACAGAGTCAACACATATGAACCAGAAATAAAATACACAATCATGCTAATTGTACTCTTTATCACCAGTATACATTACTTTGGCTTTATTTTATTTGTTAGTTTAGCAGCTTCAGGGTGTGGCCTGTCCTTCTTCACACTGAGCTATTAAAATATAATTTAACACTGAAAATTGCTATCTTTAAAAAAAAAAAAAAAAACTGCTATATATATATATAGCACTTGGAACTAAAAAGTCTTTAACATGTGAAATGTGGGGAGGGGGTTCCCACACAGTTAAACACTTTGTTTGAAGGATGCTGATGCATTTAGTACACACAGCCACTGCTGATTGCTGTGTACATGCCTGTTCTAGGGTCAGACCATAGATGATATTCCCCCAGAGGTGCTGATAGACTGTGCACAGCTGGTGAAAAACAACAGCATCCAAGGTAAAAGTTCTGCTTTCCCATAACATTAACCCTAAGAAAAGCTGTCATAACCTCTACATATCTTGGTTATGTGTATGTTAAGGGTTATTTGTGTTGTTTGTTGTCAGGCTGTAAGATGAACAACATCAGCGTGGTTTACACACCATGGGCCAACCTGAAGAAAACCGGAGACATGGACGTAGGACAGATTGGCTTCCATCGACAGAAAGAAGTCAGTAAACCACAGCTGAAATAAAAACACTCAACAGTCAGGTTCATTTGGCCTGATCCTTGGTTTTCACACCTGTACTGCTTTTTGCAGGTGAAGATCGTGGCAGTGGAGAAGAAGATCAATGAGATTGTAAACCGACTGGAGAAAACAAAAGAAGAACGCATCCCTGACCTGGCAGCAGAGAAAGAGTCAAGAGACAGAGAAGAGAGGAACGAGAAGAAAGCTCAACTACAAGAACATAAGAGGAGAGAGAAAGAAGAGCAGAAGAAGAAAAAGGAGATGGAAGAACTCAGGTACGTCTGCAATACCATAGGTTAATCAACTTAGTTTATGTACAATTTACTTTAATAGTTTGATCAGAACAATTAATGGGCTTCATGCAAGAACATATTCCTGATGTGATCATAAGCACCTGTCAAACTGCTGTATCAGGCTGCCTGTCTGCTCCATTTGTGGTAAAGTTTCATTCATAAAATGTCATTTAAAAAGAAGAATTCCACAGTGCTTCACTTCAAATCTGCTGTCAGAAATCAGCATACTACATCAAAACAAATGTAGCAGGGTCAGTAGTTTCATTAGAGAAGCTATAACAACTAGAAAAACAGTTAACACTAGTCACTGATTTGCAAACAGAGCAGGGCTGTACTGTGACAGAAATAAAGAGGGAATAGCTCAAGCTGATAAAAACACCTTTGTAAAGGTCTGTGAAGATTCTCAGTCATCCAGGTCATGGTTATCCACCTACATCTGAAAGACAAGGGCCACTCCTTTGATGATCAGAACGTCAAGATCTTAGACCGTGAGGTCGACTGGTTCAAACAAGGTGTGAGAGAAGCAGTTTACTGCAAGTTTGAAAGACCCTCGTTAAACAGAGGAGGTGGCCTTAGGCATAATTTATCACCCACTTACAATGCAGTTCTTTCAACTCTACCCAGGCGGTTTCAGTCTTGATTCAGCAACAGGAGGGAGACAAGTTTCCCACTTTACTGAACTACAGAAATGTAGATGGTGCTATGCTGACGTACACCTGTAAAATAGAAGTATTTTATGTGCTATAACCCAAAGTGTATTTTAATTAAAACAATTTTGTATCATGTTTAAACACCAAATTACTTCTTCATTCTCATAAAAGGCTTGTGCTACTTATCTTGTCCAACCGGTTTTTGCATGAGGCCAAATGATGATGGCTGATTGGTCCAAGATCCTTCAGGCCAAGCTTCTGTTCATGCATTAAAATAGTTGCCACCCTACCTCTGCACAGAACATCCCTTCCTAAAAACAATACACTGCATACACATGGTATTCTTATTAAATAAGCTATATTTGTTTTGGTTTTCATCTCCAGGAGCTATTCATCACTGATGAAGAATGAAAACATGAAGACTAATGAGGTGAGCCAACATCAGCACCTCATAACAGTTCTCCCATATTTAATATCTACATGCATGTAAGAATCAAAGTTACCAAGGAGAAGTTTGTCAGAATAAAACGCATTAAAGTATAAAAACACATGCAGACACTGGTCTCAAATAAAAAACAAATTAATCACAACCATTAATTTGTAGTTTAACTGGTAGAGCGCCAAATGCATGTTGATAAGAAATGTGCCTACACAAGGGGACTTTGTGTGAACATTTTATTCGTTCACAGACAACCTTGTGTGATTTTTAGAGTTAAAGTACTATAAAACTAAAGAAGTTTTCATGTTTTATTGTCTTATAATCATTTTGTAGATATTTTCCATTGGAAACATCACATTTAATTCCCTTTGGTTCAATGTGATCAAACAATAAAACAAAACGTATTTATTTATGCCTAATTTAAGAATATGTATTTTCCACTTTGTTGTTTCCATAACAGAGCAACATAAAGCTCTATGTGTGCTTACTTAGATAAAAAATGTTAACAACCTAGAAGCTAATATTGCTGAGTTATTGAAGAGCATTGGCTTGTATTTAGATTCTTACAGTCATAATAACGATTCACGTGCTTCACTGTGTGTCATTTATAGGACGGCTACGATTCAGATGACTTCATGTAAGAGGTGTAGATCAGGCAGCAAGCAGACCTCCACCACTCAGATCTGCTGCCAGGACGCTTCCCTGCTGCTTTTGCTTGCTGTAACTCTGCACTGACATTAGGGGGAAAAGATGAAAGGATACCTTTTGCTTTTGGACACTGAGCAGAAAGCGAGGCAGTGACAAGACAGCACCGGGACGTATTCCACACGCCGATTGGTTCAGACGCTGCTTTCAAACCAAACCAAGCTGGCCGAGTTCTACATCACTGGATGACACTGCGGAAGAAGAACATAGGACAACAGGGATAATGACAAGAGAAACACTAAATTGGGGTTTCACTGCCATGTCAGCTGACGTTGGTGTGTTATAAAGCTAGAGTTTGTGTGGGTGTTTTATTAACCTGAAGACGACAAAACCTTTTGCTCACTTTCTTTGTGTGTTCATTAATCAGATTTTATTGAGTACAATTGAATGTCTAAATTAAACATATAGTTAGTAATTGGCACCACATGTACTTACGTTAACGAGCCATAAACTTCTTTTGCAAAGCATTGTAAATCATTTGCAGCCACTATCATCCATTTGTAGAAGCTCAAAGTGGCTTATTTAGTCAAATTAGCTTCCAAGATCTAAAGAAATTAAGTTGTGAATGATAAAACAAAGTAAAGTGGGACATACTCACACTTTAAAGAGTGCACTCAGCAAAGTTCTGGCATTTTTTGTTAGGAAGACTTAAGAAGTTAATAAATGAAAAATAAGTAGTTGATTTATTTTCTGTCAGGTGACTAATCGGTTGGTTGGTAGTGTTTCGGTTATATACGTTATATATCATCTTATTACAGTCCGTCTTGTATGCAGAAGATGATCATTTGTGTCCTGACTGGACAGAGCTTTTAAACACATCTCTCATTGTTGATTGTTAAAGATGTTTGTCTGTCAAATGACCATGTTCAAAACTGGATTGGCAGTAAAAGTTCCATGTTTTATTGTTAGAAATGTAACAGAACCATCAAGTTTAGACCTGAAGAATATGTGTGGTCAGTGTGCACTGCCTGCAGCCAGGGAGGGGTCTACTGTTTCTACAGCTTCGACACTTATCTACTCTGACCAATATTCAGCAGATAAAATGCTGCAGTTATATTTGCAGCTTTTAAACAAGCTGTTAAATATAACCAGCAGTTTCTAGTAAACTGCCTTCAGGCTGTGTTTTAAAATTCTATCAGATATTTTTATGGCTTTATCAAGTGAATCTCCAGGTCTAAAATGTCGATGCTGTTACTTTTTACCTCCTTAAAATTGGTGGAGTGTGTTTCACTAAAGGAACTCCTTGTGCAGGATTTGTACTGTGCTAAACGTGGAGAAACTGTTTAGTGAGGTTGTAAGCGCCAGTTCTACGAGGTGCTTTGCATGTAAAACCACAGAATAAAATTTATTTCTACAACTAATTTCATTTGTTTCAGATTCCACGTATGTTTCTGCTCTTCAGTGTTTAAAGTTGCTAAGAATGAGTGGTCACTATATGCAATAATTTGATTCTACGTAATAATATGATCGTGGCTGTTTCAGTTTAGCTACAAACTTCTGAACCAAATAAATCCTCAAGTATAATATTTAGATAAATATATTATTTATCCCACACTAACTATACAGTATTCATTCACATAATCTTGATATCTGACTGTCTGTCATAAATTAGAACTACAGTATGTCCAGTCTTGTTGGGGATGTTTAATTCAGACAGATGTGCACATACAATCCCAAAACACACTGCAATAAGGTTGGTAAATTGACTGTATGTTGGCTCACTCAGGTGTGGGACTGTATGCAGACATTGGTCTTAAACGTCTGCACATGGTTCTAATATATGACGGACAGTCATATACAATACAATATACTGCCAAAACTATATTGGGACACCCCTCCACATCAATGAATCCAGTGCACAAAGCAAGGTCCATAAGGAACCTTGTGGACAACCTTCCCAGAAGACTTGAAGCCATTAAACGTGTGTAAAAGCAAGTGTCCCAATAGTTTTGGCAATATAACTTTGTTCTTTTCGAAAATAAAAGTTTGGAGGATGCGGGCATCGATCCCGCTACCTCTCGCATGCTAAGCGAGCGCTCTACCATTTGAGCTAATCCCCCATCATGCTTTGCAACATGAGCAAACTTTGTTTAAATTAGTTTAAATTAGACTATGGTAGTGGAGGAAAACGGCCTTGTAGCACGTTTTAACTCAGAAACACACCACACCTGACACAGATGTGTGAAAAAAAAATATCTGTTTAACAAAGCGAATATACTCACTCCTGAAGTCTGCAGACAAACCTCTCAACGAATTAATCAATAATCGATATTAATAAATGAACCTAATCGGGAAATATTTTAAATGACGCAAGCGCAGAGCACGACGGGGGATTAGCTCAAATGGTAGAGCGCTCGCTTAGCATGCGAGAGGTAGCGGGATCGATGCCCGCATCCTCCAAATGGTACTTTTATTTTCATCATACTACATGTCATGAATAGCAAAAACAAATACAGCACTTTCACGTTGGAAAACTGAATACCCACCAAGAGCTATTTTTGCCAATTCAGATGTACTTATTTTATCATTAGTACTCAGCTCGTTTTTTGTATAAAACTGTTTATACTTCAGCAACCAAAAAAAAAAAAAGGTTAAAAACTCACCACCTGGCAGCTACGCATCTTTTATCATCATTTAAGGCAAAAAAAAAAGAAGTCAATCAGTACTGTTACCTTTTAAGGAAATGTACAGCCCAAAGATACTGAATAGACAGAAAAGGGCGACATACCTTTCGTAAAAGGAGAAATAGAAATTTGGAGGATGCGGGCATCGATCCCGCTACCTCTCGCATGCTAAGCGAGCGCTCTACCATTTGAGCTAATCCCCCGACGTGAACTATGACCGTGACGTCATCCTAAATAGTAACTTAAATAGTCAGGGGCCAGCGATAGTTTTAACCATTAACCTCTAATTTATTACATATAAAGTTTAGTTACAGTGCCTGTATTTTAGAAATAACCACCTATCCGAAAAGACATTACAGCAAAGAATGTTTTGAGGTTCTGTGGAACAGTTCAACTTATCTCTAAAGTAATTTCCATGTTCTCTAAATGCTGCTTTCCTTGTTGCATTAACGTTACATGTGATTGTAAGAATCGGATTACCTATAACGCTCATTTTATGATTCAGTACAGTAAATATTTTATGATGGCATGCATGGGAGCGAGAGGCAAAAGTTATCACCTCCTTCGAGCCGGATTCGAACCAGCGACCTAAGGATGCCTTTGAATACAACTCTACAGTCCTCCGCTCTACCAACTGAGCTATCGAAGGGGCTGCAGATCAGAGTGGAAGTGATGTCACTACAACTAATCATTCACTCCTCGATAACAGCGCGAGCTTACAACCAAACCAGGACTTTATTCCTGCTCATGTACGTTTTTTTGTAAATGTTATCCAAAACTTGCAAGTAAAAGCGTATTGTGTACTTTAACACTCTCTCATATGTGCTGCCCGAGTGTAGTCTTGTAGTGTAGACTTTTGGTAGTACCACACACAGACACAGTTTGCAAAAATTTAGTTGCATTTTCTCAAGCACTATTCTTACTGGTAAAAACCATCAGCGAATAGGGTTGAAGTCTTTATTATAAATCATTTACATTACAAAGTAAGACGTTAGTCATTGACATATCCATCAAAAACATATTGTTTTCACAAGGAGTTACTGAATCAGATGGTCTGAAATGTCAGCCTTTCCCAGAGAAGGGGTTCATGTAAAGCCATATTCTGGCATACAGGAGGATGTTGGCACAGGGTTAATCATGATCCCCTTATTGAGAATAAGCTGCAGCTGCAGTGCTGATTTTAGCTCCGGTGTCAGACTACTGAGAAACTGCAGTAACAAAGACAAGGTGAGACAGCAGGTAGATTTCTGTCTTTTAGACTGAAGTGATTCTTCTCGTATCCCGTTCGGACTCACGCTGTCCAGTCTGAATGTCCTGAAGGAGTTGATCGACCAGCAGATGTCACCCTTTCCTTTGAAGACTGACGCACTTAACCGTACTGCAACTGATTTCACTGCAGAGTGAACTGGAGAAAATGTGGAACATGGAATTGGAAAATCTTTTTTGGTCTTTTCCCTACCCTTTACCAAGTTGTTCACATAACAACACTTTTTTATATCTTTAAATAAAAAGGATTTATAAATCATCTACAAACCTACAATTTCTATAAATTACAGAATTTGTTTAACCCAGTGGTTAAAGAAATTTGCAATAGAAAATTTTATGAGGGAGAGCGGTGCGACAAAAAAAGACTGGTAGAAAAAACGAGATTGTCTGACCCCAGTGTCCAATCATGGCTTCAGAGAGGAGCCGGCACACTGAAAGGCAGCCTCAAGCCGGGTCAGTGTGTATGTTTGTATATAACCTCGTGTATATTGTGGTTCTGTGAATTAGTCAGCATCTGGGATGTTATCAAGCTCGCGTCAGCAGCTCCTGAGCCCACGTCTTGATGGCGGAGGTTGTGTGTTGGAGCAGCTGCCACGTCGAGTTGGTGAAGGACAACGCGTGGCCCTGCAGACACGATACAGACACCTCGCCGCTGCAAAAGCAAAGAGAAATAAGATTTAAAGTTTGCCTTTTTAACCCTGTCAACCCTAACCTGTCACGGGCGACGGGTTTTTTCAAGGTTTTAAAAACACAGCTCCAGACTAACTTTTTCCCCCAACTGTAGCACTGGTGCTGCTTACTGAATATTTAAGAGCATAGTCAATAAATGCATCATGTTTACCAGTTTTATTTTAGTTTTTATTATAAGTTCTCACACTCCTCAACGTTTTGCTCACTTTTATTTTCTTGCGGATTTAATTGTATATAAGCATGAACATTGTTTTCAATCTCAGTTTTTTTCCATTTCAAAATAAATCTGCAACACAAAGTGTGCGAGAGGTGAAGGGATGTAATAACTTAATGAGTGTAAATAAAGGTTTCAGCCTCAGAGTACTGACTTGCAGGAGTCCTGTAGGTTGGTCCATGCTCGTTGTAGCAGGTGAGCTACGGAGGCCAGAGCTGGCAGAATGTAGTTCTGATGTATGAAGATAAGGAGCTCCCTCAGATACGCCAACACCTGGAACACACTGTCTGGAGTGATGGTGTTCACCTTGGCAAAGACACACAGAAGTGAAACGTCAGTCACAATGAAAACCAATTTTATTTGATCATATTTTATATAAAAGCAAATACGTTTTCATGAAAACGTACTGTGGGTGGGTCTGACTGAACAACATGAGGTGAACACGAGCGAGAAACGGTTTTAAATGATTCATTAAGTCTTACCCATTCTATGACCAGTGGTGTCTTTTCTCTGACCCAGGCAATAAACTGCGTGGTGTTTTCAGAAACGAAGATGGCTGCTGCTTTTGACTTCTCCAAACCTTGTTCAATTAGAGGCCCCAGAACCCGCGCACACTCAGAGTAATAATAAGGAGTGTTTGTCTCCAACCAGCTGCAGAAAATGCAAAAACACAGAATAAACACACAGATTCAATTGTTTACTGTCTAAACACTACCCTGCCATAACATCTATAGTATCTTACAGTGTTTTATTGTGATATTGTTGAGTTTGTTGAAGGAGAGAGCTGCTCATGTGGTGTAATGGTCAGATGAACAGATATTAGGAGTTAACGGTGATGTTTGAAAGTGAGGCCGTACCTGAAGCCCTGTTTTGAGTAGACTGTTATTTTGGCCCAGGCCTGTTGAGATGCAGCTGTGACCCCTGAGCTGCCCAGATACTTCGCTGTGGTGGAATCTGAAACACACAAAAAAATCATTATAAACCTATAAAATAAATAAATAACAAAAAAGAAAATCATATAAACAGCTGTGCATGTCCTGCAGAACATATAAAGACTAGAGGCCGATGAATTAAAAACACTCAGACCTGTGAAGGAGCCGTGAGATCTGATGTCATGGGCGATGAAGCCGCCAGCAAACACAAGCAGAACCATGAGAAGTTTGGACCAGGGGAACCCGTGACCGCGCATTTTTACCTGCAGATTCTGTGGTGAATTTTATTTTTTAAAGAGAACACAAAGAAAAAAAAATTTCTATTCTTGTGTTAGGTACAGTTGTATGGAAAAGTTTCAGGAATATTCAAAAACACAAGAAGGCAAGAAATTAGTTTTTTAAAAGGTCAAAGACTGTTTTTCTACAACCATGTGATTTTTATATTACTAATGGTCATTTTTAGGTTCATGAAACAAAAGGTAACAGTGCATTAACGCTTAATAAAGGTCCATTTTTATATCTGTTTGCTGCAAAGACGATGTTTAAATTTATTAAAATAAGCTAAATTAAAAGTCTAAAGGCTGTTTAACTGTTAAAGATGAGAAGTTTGGGATCAAATCTGCTCAGTGGCTACCTTCAGCTTTTACAGTAACTTTTTGCTCACCTGGCACAGGTTATTGCACTCATGAAGGTCCTTAGATTCAACAGTGTCTCTCATCTCTTCATTGGTCACTCTGAAAGACTGGATTGTTTCTTCAAGGTTCTTGCGCAGCTGCCGATGGAAAACAAAGCACAACAGTCATGTAGAAGAGGACATAAGCAGAGTTTACACTTTTCTGTGAGACACGTCGTTTATCCTGCAGCCTGTCTGCTGCATCAAATTGAGTTTTGTTTCAAGGTGGGTTTGATTTAAAAACGCTCATACCTTTGGTGGCAGGACATTCCAGGACTTCAATAAATGATTCAACAGCAAACTGAAAAAAGAAAAGAGAAATGAAGAGTCAGCTTCAGCTTCAATATATTTAATTTTGTGGTGAATTTTAATAAACAAATATTAGTATAACATATAGTTTATTAGAGATAATGAAAAGAATATTCTTCAGGACAATGAACAAAAGTTGTTTACAACTGTGTGTCTAATTCACCTGGACTGGGGTAAGTGTTTGGTGTAGAGCTGTCTCCACACTCCTAGACTCTGTACATCCACACACAAACACTCTGTCATACTGCTGAGCAGCTGCAGCAAACATGAGAGAGAAGACAGAGACAGAGGGAGAATTCAGATAACTCCATTTTAAAAGAACTACTCCACACATTTGCCTTCTTCCAAATCTCAAAAAACTAAATACATAAAAAAAACTCAGCAAATATCCTGCAGCTACATTGCAAAAATATAAAAACAGAAAACTCTAGCAACACTTGCACTATTAAAACAACTTTATTGTGATGCCACGATGATACGAGCATTGTTCCATGAATGCAAAGAATAAAGTTCCTCCAGTAATGCATGGGTCTTACCTCTCTCTTCATGTCATCTGGACAGTGTGGCGTGGCTCTGGACAGAAACGATGGCAGGTATGTGTGTAACGTGCTCTCGGGTTTGGCTCCAAATGCGAGGACTTTCAGTCGTGGATACAGTCGCCTGAGCTGCTCCTGCAGGCTGAGTAGAAACAAAAATGTGTCAATTACTGTTTAACAGGGAAAAAACAGTTGCATGGAGGTAAAAAAAAACAACAGAAAAAACACACCAAAGCTGAAGAATAGAAAACACCACACATCAAGACTGTTTCCACCACTGTGTAGATTTTTCTTGTCATTCACAATCAACCAACAACCAACGGTAAGAAATGACTGAAACTGCCTCATAAGGTATGAAAAACTGAAAATATCTAATCTAATCTAAATATGTATCAGTTTGTCACACTGTAGATACAGCTTCACCCTACAACACAGAAGAAACACAATGCAGCAACTTCAGTTAAAATTTAACTTGGCTAAAAAAGATAAAAAATGCTAATACCAACTGTCTTATTGTGATTATGTGCGTATGGATTCAGGATCTGTTCTCTGGTCTCACTTGCAAAATAGATCTTTATCTCTCATTCAAACAAAGCTTAGTAACAAACTACTTTAGAGTTTAATGTGTGTGTGTGTGTTCAGCCGATGATTTAGTTAATAATTCTGTGTTAACATTTCAGTTGTGAACTAAAAACTACTAGATAAACCCAACAACAGTTATGCTAATAGCTGATGTAGCTGTTACATTAATACTTCTATCCCTTAAATTAAATACTATATTTCCAACTAAAAGCAATAATATGTCGACACTCCCTAAACACATTCATACTTTATTTCAAACAAATAATTCTATCTACTGTTATCATGTCTCTAATTCCAAAAACCTTGTGATCAAACACTTCTTTGAGTCTGAAGCACTAAAACTTTTGCACTTGAGCCACTGTCCTGGACAATATTCGCAGACATTCTCTACAACCCCTTATACCTACCCTAAGCAGTTACAATGAGGACAAGGGATTATTTAATTATTAAGGAAAATTGACAGTGCAGCACAGTTTGCATTAGTATACATTCACCTTGGAGACAGGGCATTCTTGGGCATGAAGGCAAAATCCAGTAAAGGAAAGAACTCTTTAGGACCCATGATGCCAAATCCCTTTGTCAGGTTTGCATGAAGTCTGGAAAAAGAAGAGCAACAAAAATATGAGATTCAAGGTATATTTCAGTTTTGTTGTGTTAAGAGCCTAAAAGGTTTCACAGCAATATCATAGGTATGCAGCTATAATAGGGTCATAAGTCTATAAGTTTATGATTATTATGTTTTCAGGTGAATGCAAATGAGATTACATCTTTTGAAAGACAATAGTTGGTAAACACTGTGCATGTGGATAGTGCAGATAGGTGTTTTCAAAAGAAAAACACAAACAGCCAAAACATGAAGTAAAATAAGCCACATATTTGTTAGACTTACAGGAGAAGTCGCTCCAGATAGGCAATGGCATATGCAGACAAAGACTTCACCCCCAGGACAGGAAGCATGATGGCCAGCCACACTGAAACACAGTTAAAGTGTGTGATTCACTTCATACTGGGAGAATCTTTAGTCCTGGAATTAAACATGTCAACAGTTTGCGTTCTTGGCTTTCCCTTTTTAAAAAGCGTAGAGCAATTACAGCCAGCAAAACACGGCTCTTGTGCTTGCACGTTTAACTATCCAAGTAGCACGCTGAAACAAAACACGACGATATCACAATGATTATCTAACACAATGAAAAGTGAAACATCCATTTCTTGTGTACTAGCAAAGGAAAACCCTGCACATATTTTTACACAGTTACTTCCCATAACTCTGTAAAGTTAAATATGCCATCTGGTGTCTTTTTGATGTAACATTTACCACTGAACACATTTTTTTCTTATCAAATTTTCCACAGTCCAGTCATATCAAAGTTTGCAGCTCAGTCAAAAAATACTTAACTACTTATTAAAAATGCCTCGTGCTAAATTTAGACTGTATCTTTCCTTAACTTGAAGGGAATCTATTGCTGCTGGGTAAACTCATTTTGCAGATGAAGGTTGTTATGTAATCGAAGAATGCCTCCTCTCATGCCCACATACTGACACCTACTTCACTGCTCAGTCTCCCACCTGACAGAGTCAACAAATACCAGGCAAAGACCTAAAGAAGCAGCGTTTGAAGGACATGTTACTGTTCTGATGTGTACTGTTGCTTCATTAACCCTCAACCCAGAATTTCAACAAACACTGATTGTTGGGAAAGTGGAACAAAGAGGACAAAGAAATACTGTGACAAAAAAGTATGTACAAAAAAGTATGTAGCTTTGTAGTTTTTATTTTATTTTTTTGACCCCAGGGACAATGCACACTAATGGACATCACTGTAAATGTGCCAGCATTGACTAAAAGACAAATTTTCAGCTGTGATTCAACAGCAAGACGCTAAAATATCTGTTAAAACAACAATGTATGTGAAGATAATTTAGGGATACAAACATGGAAATTTTACAAATTAAGACTAATGAGCTGCACGTGGCAATTTTTGTATATTATTTGGTGATTGTTTGACTGTCTGTTACCTCTTAGTCCCTGGCTGAGGTCATAAAATCCTGCTTGGCCCAGAGCCCACATGATGGTCAAACACTTCACTGGGCGATTCTGAACTGACCGCAGTAACTCCAAATACTACAGAGGGAGGAAAGGGGGAGAGGAGGGTATTACAACATCATTATTTCGAGGTTATTGCAAAAGACATATCCCAGTTTTACAATGGAACTGAAATTGCCTGTACACATACTGGCTGGTTACTGCTCAGATCACAGCTTGAAAAAGCAACTGAATAATTTGATTGTTACTTAATATTTTCTCAAGAACATTAAGATCAGACAAGGGCAGTGAAGCAGCAATCTGCCAGTTATCTGCAGGATTCAGGGTCAGACACACACTCACCTCTGGCAGCTTTGGAGTGGCTGTTTTGGGTTTGTCCTGTAGGACCGCCTGAATGCAAAGTCTGTAGCCATGCAGTGGTTCTCCTAGAAAAAGAACAAAAAAGCTGTTTGGCATATTTTAAGGTTTGTGTTTTTTCTTTTCTTTAACATTATCACTGCCAATCCCCATTATTGTGATCATCAAATCAAAAGGTCCTGGGCTATACTAGTGGCTTAGGGGACTAAAGCCCTGACTGTGTAACAACATCCCTGGCTCAAGAACACATTGGTGGTGTTGTGTGCCATCCCTCTGTTTACCAATTTCCTGTCACCTCACATACCATACATCTATTATATACACCTATCTAAAACTAATGGCCATTTCAATATCCCTGCAATAAATCCTACCTTTGTGAAGGTTATAGGTTATGTCCAACCCATTTATATTGAAGTGGCCATGCTAAATAACTTGAATACCTCTCCAGGTTACTGATATACTTGAAGGACTGCAGAAGGGAGTTGGGCAACTTAGGCAACTTGAACCAAAGCTTAAAATCTGCTCATCTTTTCATCGAAAGCACTTAACCCAACGCTCTAAACAACAGTGAAGAGAGCTAGAGTGAAAATGGTGACAGCAAAAAAGGAGAGACTGAGATATCCAAACCACTTTAAAGAGTTTGTGTAACTGTTTACACCTACCTGACTGTCTGTCCAGCTCCCTGAGCATAGAGGAAATACAGTGGTCGAAGAAATCTGGCAGAATGTCGCTACAACGTCCGATGAGGCCTTTGATTATGCTCCTCAGCTCTTTCCCTGTAAGGCAATATGGGTAGTCTGGGAGAAATAAAAGGGTGCAAAGTGTCACTGCAGAAATCTTTGAATATCAGAAATTTCTTTTAGCAAAAGAGCCATGCAACATGCAATTTTTGCGACAATTAAAAAATCTAAAACAGGTCCATTGAAAATGCACAGAATTTTTCTGATTATTTTGAGCCAAATACAGAATTAAACTTGTTTATGACAGACCGTGAGTGTAGCTGCTGAGTGTGGGCTCAGTCTCTGGTGCAGTCAGATTGAGGTTGAGGTATCCTGCCAGATCTTTTAACCACACTGATGGGTTTTCTGGAAACAGGGTTTGGCTGCGAGTCAGCTGCTGCTTCAGATCCTCAATGTCCAACTGAAGAGAAAACATCAAGGCTGTATGAGGAGAAACAACACATCTCTTGTGCAGATGAGACTGTGTTTCAGCATGTGACAATGTGCCCTGAGAATGTCACAATGCAGCATTGTTTCTCTGTGTTTATATGAAGATATTTATGGGCTTTAGAGGTTTTACAAGGACATATCATTTATCTATTCTTTCCATTTGCTGCAAAGTATTACAACAGTGTTAAGAACAAAAAATAATCAGTTTTGATGTAAAACTCTAGCAAGACATAACATGATTTAGGTGAAAGAGCACAAAAAGAATATTTTAAATGATCCCAGATTGTTCACCAACTTATTACACCAGCTTGTTGAAGGGATTCATACATGCTTTTACATCGTGAACAAATTTTAACTTAAAAATTTAACAACCAGGTAATTTTCAATCAAGTCAAGTCAGTAAAAACTCTGAAATATGAATTACTCACAGCTTTGAAGGCTTCCTCGAGGGTCTTGTGTGTTGCGGGGGTGGCTGTATTGCTGGAGTGAGATTTCTTGGATGGTTTACTTGATGAGGGCTTCTTGTTTTGAGGCTCGGATGGTGGTGGAACCTGCTCCTTGTTCTGTTTATTCCCCATCTTCTCAAAGCCGTCATACAGAGTCTCTGACATCTTCAGGGGCACTGAAGGAAACAAGGCAGCTGTGGTGAGACACTGTTCTATGTCGATATAGGAGACTACATTACATTCTTCTTTAACACAGTCTTCTATCGTGTCTGTGTGCTGAAATTCAAGTTAATCCATGAAACTGTGTCATTTCCCTCCCCTCTTGCTGACTCCCCTCACATCGAGTGTGTTTCCACCCTCCTGCCATGGCTTGTGTAATGAACTGTTATTTGCAAAGACAATTTCCACGCAAGACTCATTACAATCCACTGGGAAATAGAGATAAGCATCATCACTATTGCAAGTCTTACCATGTGTGTGTAAGGCCATTTTTGTTAACAAACTACATACAGTTCAACTGAATTAAACTGCTTTTCATATTAGAGGTTGATTAAATTAACATTTTGATGGCCATTGCAAATATTGTTGTTCTGAGATTCCCACTACTGGATATTTTAGGTTTGCACACTTATTATTAAACACTAAAACAACCAAGTTTTCAATTTGGAGTATCCAGTATCCCCCAGAAGTTTTATTTTTCAGTAACAGGATATGAAAACCTGTGATGTAAATATAGAAAGTAAAATATAGCACATTCTATATTTCACTTAATGTCAACAAATGTCATTACAAAAAGTTTCATCAATACTGTCTTACTTCCCTTTCCTTCGCCCTCACCCGTGACCTTGCTTTTCCCCTATGACCGACATAGCTTCTTTTTCCCCTTGTAACTTCCTAACACAAGCACTGCAGAATTATTAAAAGTTACTCAAACAGGAGGATTGGTGCATTTGTCGGGGACTATCTTGAGCCACCGACTAATAGACAGTTGGATCTTTAGTGAGTATGTGAAAATAAGTCAAAATACAGGGTCCATGTTTACTGCAATGAAGAAATATGTCATCTACTGCAACTGTGTTGCTCTGAGACTCAAGACTCTGGAGACACAGACAATAATTGCTAGTAGAATGAATTCAGTGCTGGTTTCCAAAATAAGAAAAATATGAAATACTGCAAATCTCAGAATGGTTTAAGTCTAAACTGACCCATTAACTCAGAGTAAGCTACTATATCTTATTTATGCAGCAAAGACATTTTGAGTATTTAACTTTGAGTCCACATGACTGCGCAGAAGACTGCCTGTGTGACTCACCCACAAACTTGAGTAGCTGTAGACACAGGTCAAAAGTTGTTCACTGATCATTCAGCTGTGCATGTTACTGAGAAACCTGAATCTATATCTGGTCTGTGTGTGTGCACACGCACACAACAGAGTAGTGACGCAAAGAAAGGACGTATTTCATGACTGCATCTCACGATTCTCCAACTGGATTCAGTACTAACTCAACTGTCATAACTTCCTCATTTACACGTTGAGCAGTCAGGATTAATGTTCACTTCCCTCAACTGAAATAAGACAACCACAACAAGCAGGCGGACGTGAGTGGTCATGCTGAAGTCCAGTTGTCATCCCTGTGAATGTTACAGCTTAACAAGCATTACCAGAGCTGAACAGTGAGCGCAGGACTGAAAGCTGAGAATCACTACAAAAATAGGCATTTCCAATTCTTGTTTTGCAGTCTGGCATGATTTAAAACACAGACTATAGATATCTACTGTAAGAGGACTGAATACCTCTTTAATGGTAACACAAATATTTAAATCTGTTCAACAGAAAATATTTTTTTTTACATTATATTATATGGGCAGCATTTTTCTTTCCAGTGAAGACATGATTATGAGTCTGCTGTAACAGATACAAAAGCCTCAAGCTGAACTTGAGGTTGAGGATTATTTTGTGCCAAAACCACAAACTCAGCATGAACGGCTTCATGATTAAAGCGCTGGAAGCCTACGAGGGACAAACTGAGATTTGGCAAAAAGGCTCTTTGCATTGATTACCTCTTGGAATTCCAATTATTTGTAGGGCTGAGTAAAGCTGCAGCAAACTTTCAGAGATGAAAGAATAATCCAAGTTATAATGTGTCCAAACAATGTGGATTAAATTTCAGATGACTACAACACGTCCCCACTGGCACTTCTACAGTCAATGTTATCAGAGAGATAGACTTTGGACAAGCTAAACTGGTACATAAATAAGTAACAGTAGGAGAATGAGACCTAATCTTTACCGTTTCCCATTATTTTAGTAGAAGCCTTTACTGGAGAGGACAGAGGGACTTGCAGGGTAATTGTTGTGAAGTATGATGTATGAAATGAATATATAAGCAAAAAATCTATCACTAGCCTGTAATTACATTGTCCTTGGTTGGGTCTAGCCCCATAAGTGGGAGACAATCCCCAAACCTACCAGAAAAAAGCGCTGGGAACTGGCTTAGCACTGCCCTTTACCAGAAGTGGGAGTACAAGTCCTTATTTTAAGTCTGTTTGTACTTTGGAAGGATCAATCTTACCTTTATGTCACTTGTGGAATGATCTCATGAGTTAACAGTGACACCCCACATGAAAACAGACAAGCTACACAAAAGTGAGATTTAGAGTGTATTCATTCTAGCTTTACTAGAAGTGTTTTAGATATATTTTTTGAATTTTCCAAGAGAAAGGACATTACCGATGAGGAACGTTATCTGTAGTGATTGGTTTTGCAAGTGTACATCTGGTACGCTGAGAAAAACAGAATCGCCCCAACAGTCCTCCTGGGTTGTTCTAGGAATGTCTCCCATACAGTAGACGAGACAGTCCCGTAAGGGGGCTAGGCTGGGCCAATAAAGAACCATCACACAGTAAAACTGAGTTTTTCATGGGCAGATTAAGCTGCATGGGCAAGAAGGCAAAAATCTACTTATTTACACTTTTTCTGTACATAGGAAAAACAGAATACTACTAGGGCCCACATTTGTATATGGCAATTTGAGTAAACACAGATTAATTCAGGAACTTGGAATGTGACAATTAAAATATTAAAACCTGATTTTGACAAAGGGACTATTTCTCCCATTCAAGGACTCCAGGACCCCCAGGTGCAGGGTTAACATTTACATGAATACTGTAAGGGGATTTGGGTTATGTATAATTATATTTTCCAGTCTTACTCTTTATTTTATCGCCGATTTAAGAAAACCGCACATCGACAACTGATCACTCAGAAGTGACAGCTGTCACTGTAACACAGGCTGAGTGGTTGCAAGCTAATGCATAACTCATTACAACGTAAACACCATTGAGATGCACTGAAAAGGGGTACACGCAGCAGCAGAAGGTCAAAAATGTCATGAAGCTGTTAACACATGCTTCAGAGATACAGCTCCTCAGTGATGACGATACCTTTGTTGACACACTGCTCAGGAAGCTGTTAGCAAGCTAATTGCACATGCTAGCTTGATAGCAACTCCTTCTAGCTGTATACGTATATAACGTCAGCTATTATTTTTAAATTAATGTTCCAATAGTAAAGCGAAAGTAGGGTCACCCGGATAAATTAGTAAAACCTCAAACGGGACAACATCAAATAACATATCAATGGAGATACTGCGTGAAGCTAAGCTAGCTAACGTTAGCATATCAAATCGTATGACAGCTACGATCCAGGTCTGTTGCAACAATAAGACAACAACGAGTTCATGTTAAAAGAGGCAGTTTAACGTTACTGCATAGTTAGAGGTACACATTTAACTCCATCCTTCCTTCTTTTGAGCTTTAGCAGTGAGGTAAGTTAGACAGGAGTCTACAGCGGGCCATGTTCACTTACGTCTGGATGGTTGGTTAGATTCGCCGAGGGCTTTCCTTCCGCCGTTGCCGGTTTTCTTGTCAGCGGGGTTCTTCCCTCCTCCTGAGCTGTTACTTTTCTTTCCTTTCTTCACGACCTCCCATTTACCGACTGTACCATTATTTGAAGCCATGTCTCTGGTCCAGAATGGGTGTTAGTAGCTCGGGGTGCTGAGTGAAAGTGAACGACTGCACGTACCGTCAACGGTCTGATCATTTAAACGTCCGCGTGCCACGTCTCTTTGTCGGCGTGACGTCAGAGCGATGACGCGTTGGACCGTTAGCTTTCACACTTCCTCAAGTTCGGACAATTTATTTTATTAAAATAATTTAAAGCGTTATCTGTTTTAATCCGATCAAATGTGTCTAGATTAATGTCAAAATTACAGGGATTTTTATAATTTGAACACAGTGACATGTAAAACAGGATTCAGTTATGTCGATTACAGATTGGTCGATGTATCGATTAATTGTCTCAAACAGAAATTAAGCAAAAAATGCAGAAAATTCTTCCGTTTCAAAATTTTAAATGTCAAATTTAATCTAATGCGGCAGCAAATTGAAAATTGCTGGTTAGTTGCCATATAAACAATTAGGATTGAGTGACATCTTTGATTTTTCTTTCTAAAAATTAGGACCAGTTGATTTGTGGAGAATAATGTTTGCAGCTCAAGTTTGAATCAACATTTATCAATAAACCAAAAACACAAACTGAAAAAACAAATGAATTACAAAAGAGTAATAATAGAGTGCAGGTCATAGTGTGTTTCCATTGAAGGTTTTGTCCAAAAACAATTAAAATCCTACATTAGAGTAAAATCTCTATTATCAGCCCTTTGACTGACAAGTGCCAGGTCGAGTTAAATCATGGACCTGCTGCAGTTTCCTGTCTAGCTGCCATCTGTACAACAGATGGTAAGTGTTGGCAGCAGTGTTGCTCAAAAGAGGCACTTAGTATCACTCAAATGAGTCACTTAATGTTTGGCACAAACCCCTTGGATCTCTCTCAAGACGTCCTCCATTCAATGTGAACATAAGCCTAACCAGAGACAACCATAGACATCCAACTGGGTAATTACATTACTCTTTAGCAAGTTAACTGTGCTTTTGTTTCTTTAGCAATACATTTCTTCCTTGGTCCCAAAATACTTACTAGTACAAATAATTGAATGGCAACGTAATGTCAAAACTGCTTGCATTACACTGTAAATGTGTGTGATGTGAATAGTTTGGCAGCACATAATAGTGAATTAGATAATACTGCTCCTGATAAATGAAAAATACAGCATGAACAGTGCAGATAGCACACACAATGACAAGGTTTGTTACTTTTCTTAAACCTCAGAGCTTTATTTCATTCCAGCAGTAACTCCAAATGATGCAGGTTTATCACATGGCTGCCATGGCAACAAACGGTTTGATGTTTTCTTCTCTCTGGTCCAACTAATTCCATAAACACTCAGCCTGTCAGTGACTTAAAACCACACCCATAGCTCCTTGGCAGCCACTGTGGCGTTTTAACGCTATGCAACAAAACTCAAATGCATACAGCAACGTAAGAGTAATAGTAGCAGCTAAATGTTTAACTCAATTAACACAGTCAAACATTAGTATTTAGTAGTGTCTGTCTGTAGTCTTACATTTTTATATTTGTTCATTCATAGAATTTTGTCTGAGAAATAGCTTTTACACTGACACCTCTGACTTGGCCATTGAGGAATTCAATGCAAATAAAAAACAAACCTCTTTAAAATAAATTTATAAAATTGCATCTTCCTTTGTCTTCCTGGCAGAAGCCAGTCACTGCATGTTGGCATTTGGATCAATTCAGTCAGTTTGTTTCGCTACATTTAGTGCAAGTCCTTCAATTTCACCAAATCCAAAACCTCATATTTTTCATAAACTGTATAGAGCAGATTAAAAAGAGATAAATAAATAAAAACATAAATACGTCATGCTGTCTCATAAACAAGCTGTCAGGACAGTTTCATGTGCAAACTTCTGGTGAAACAATCGGATGAATAAGCACATATCGTGATGTTTTTTACTTTAAAATGATGACTTTTTTTTGCTTGTACATGTGAGCACTTCAAAGTCTGTGATATGTCTTGCTGCTAAATGTATGTTCACGATTCATGATATGCATATATGACATATATGCATGCTCAGGCCTCTCCCCTGGGGCTTGATACCATGTAAAACGTCACCATGTGAAATTTCCAGCCAAAATATCCTAAAACTGATCACACTATGTGGAAAGCACTGTGTTGTCTCATATATATATATATATATATGTGTGTGTGTGTGTCTGTGTGATCACCAATCATAGTGCACGGTGAGAGAAAGTGACCTCTTCAGACAGACAGGCTGATAGCACTGTTGGCTCCAGGCTCAGTCTCTCTAATCTCAATGCTATTAACCTTAAACTTGTGACAGACTAGCAGGCTAAGCTAGCCCTGTAGTGCAGCTGACAAGCAGCTGAGCCCTAGTCCAGACAGGCCTGGGTTAAGTGTCCTTTGCTAGTTAGACTCTGGTAAGCTAGGCTGTACAACAAAGTCATTATGAATATGGACAGCAGCAGACAAGATGGGAGAAGTTAGGTTAGATTGTAAAAAGTAAAATAAAAGTGGACACAGAAGGGGATTGATGATAATAATGATCAGATAAGTTAAATGGTGAGAGGTGGAAGAGGAACAAACTGATGGTGATAAAGAGAAGAGGGGGAGTTCAGAACTCCTCCTGGTCTCCCCGTGCTCCTTCATCAATTTCATCATCTTCTGGTGGTGCAAATCCCTCCTGCAAAAAAAAAAAAACTTGGGTCAGTGTGGGGAAGGTTGAAAACCACTGTACAAAATTCTGCAGAGTCTGGCACTGAAAAGTAGAACTTCCAAAAGTTTGTGATTGACAGACTAGATTTAACCAGACCAGATTTAAGATACTGCAAACTTTATTTACTTCAGTCACCGTATGTCTGAACTGTGTTATGTAAATGAGGAACCTCATGTCAAGAAAATTGCAGAAAGGGACTAGAAAAACCTGACTTACACAGAAATCCTTCTGGAGAAACAACTTTTGTCAGCCATGTGTACTTACTATACTATTCAGCTTTATAAACACTTTTTTGTTTTTAAAAAACTGTAGTAACTTGTAGTTACTGGAAATCTACATGTACTACATGCAGCGGATTCTCCTCTTCCTCTGACATATTGTGGAGGCATGGCTAATAGATTTGAACTCTACAGGGACAGAAGATGCTATTTCCTGACTTGTTACAATTTTTTGCGGTGTATTAATTTAATAAATTCACACACAGCAGGTTGCCCTCTGACACAAACAAACATCTGGACCAGGCTGCTGCTTTTGAATTTTGAGTGCTTGATATATGTGTGATAATGATCTTGTTTACCTCTGTAGCATACAGTATGTCCATGATTTTGCTGAGGACTGGGTTGTTTTCGTGTTCCTGGCAGATGAGTTCAATGTCTCTCAGCTTTCCAAAGTAGAAGTCCCTTTCCTTCTCCAGTCCGTCTACAGTCATTTTCAGATCCAACAGCTGCATGCAGGGACAGACGGGGACAGAAGTTATCAATAGGCAGGTCAGACAACATGCTGATTTGACATAAGAATATACTTTTAACTCTACAATATAACAATGTGAGAAAATGTTGAGTCAGTCTGTGGCACAGACCAGCTAAACATATTCTCAGCATGCAGTGATTAATTTGTTACAAGAACTGTGTGCTCATCCTGGACCCATGTGGTCCCACATGACCTTACTTGTGCCTAAAAGGACTTTCAGTATAAAGCGGATGTCACAGAGGAATACTGAGAAGCCGCCAAATATCTGAGCAGATCAGAGCAGTGGTACCTGCTGGTTGAGCTCTATGAGTTCAGCGTCTCCTCCATTACGGGTCACAGGAGTGGTCCTACGGACTGCCGCTATGTTGACCTGCCTCTGCGGGGTGGGGACACTCTTCAGTGCAGTGGGAGATGTTCTCATGGGGACTGAAAAAAAGAAAAACACAGACTATCCATGGGATGTCAACAAGGCTGCATCCTTTTCAATGTTCTGTCAGTTGTCTGTTAGTTAACTGGACATATAATAATGCTTTACCTGTGCTGTGTCTGTGTCATTGTGAACCAAACCATGTTGTTATACTTTAATCTAACCAGACATCTCTCTCTCGTCTTTAGATGATTCAATGAGCTGCTGCTCATCTCTTGACACATACAAAAAGATCAACCTTATATTCTGGCCTCTCTTCACTGACTTCCACTTGAGTTTCAAGTTGTTTTTTAAGGTTTTGAATGGACTGGCACGGCCTTAGCTCACTGAACTGCTGCAGCTTCACAAACCAGCAAGATCACTCAGATCATCAATGCAGCTTTTTTAGAGGTTCTAAGGGCCAAATACAAACAGTGGGGGAATCGTGCTTTTGCTATGTTAGCCCCTAAATTATGGATTAGTCTACATCTGAATGTTAGAGCAGCCTCAGACCTGGCAGCTTTTAAATCATTGCTTACTTATTTATTTTTCTTGGCTTTTAATGCATAGTAGAGCTCACACATTGCTGTGCATTGCTTGTGATAAATCTTTTTTACTTTTAATTTTAATTTTATATATTTATTTTGTATATGAAGTTCTTTAACAGGTCAATAGGAGGTTGTTGTGATTTAATGCTATATGTTTTTATTTGTGCTTAAGTAGATATTTCAGTGAGTTCTTTAAAATGCTTCTGAGAATACAACAGGACTGTAGCTGAACAAAAGCAACACAGACAATGACAAATGCAGCTGTTGCTGTTGTGCTATTGATCAGCTGCTTTCACTGCTATGCCACACACAAAAACTAACCGTATTTCTTGCCCTAAAGCTAAAATGACTTGTAACCTAAACTATTTCTAAAAAGAAAGAGGTACTTTTCTGTTACAAAGACAGTAGTATCAAATCGAACACACATACACTCACTCTTTTAGGATGTCTTCGTCAGGTGTTTTGATTTTATTACCTTTAAGAATACCAGTCTTTTGGTAGGTTTTAGCCCTAAAAAACAGTTTTCTTTTTGTTCATCATTAAAGTTCACAACCAAGCTCTACATAGAACATGCTTTAGGTCTGTAGACTCTTTGCAAAACTGTAAAAAAAAAAAAAAAAACACTATATGATATTCTTGTTTGAAACTTGCACAGAACCACAGAGTTGCAATCAGAGCCCACATGTCAGATCAGACACATCCAAAAGTAACTTGCAGTATGAAACAAGCATGGACACACACATGCTTGATGGAGGGGATGTTACCTGAGTGAGCAGGTCTTTTATGTTTGTGATGAATGGATTCACCTGGGTTAGAGGTGGGGATATGTTTGCATGATGAGGTGAGAGCGCTGAAATGAAGTCTTTCAGGACACACACAGCTGATTGTGTATGTGTGTGTTGTACCTGGATTAGGTGGAGGCGGCGTTCCCTCCTGGCCCTGCCGTGACAGTAGAGGGTCGTATTCTTTCCCGTCATAGTTGGCATCAAAAAACTTCTTAAACCACTGAAGGAACTCAAAGTTATCCTGGAACTTCCCCTTTACCAACCTCTCCACAGAGATGATCTGGAAATAAAGAGAGTTAGAGAGAGAGAACTAGAGACATATCTTACTTGTGTATATAATAATATTATATAAACACTGTATAACAATAGTGTCGTTTGATTTAGTTTTAATATTAGTTTTTCGACAAAAGTGTAAATTAGTTCTTGTCCAGTCAGTTACTCAACAATAACTCAAGATACTGTAAGTCTAGTTTTTGTCAGTGACTTTTTAATCTCATCTTTGTCCTGAATTTTTGCTGTATACAGTTACCATGGTTACAGGTGTTGTGATTGTGAAGATGGATGATTCAATATACCAAACGCTGTATTAAGATAGAGTAACTATCTGTGTCCATTTGTTCACCTTTCAAATTATTTTGTTTTCATCAGTTTTAAATAATACACTAAGCACAGAGTTTTCAAGGACTTCTTGAAATCTTTGTTTTCATTATATAAAATAGTCCATCAATAAATAATTTATGTCATAGTTTTTAGCCATGAAATTAATACTGGAGATAAATTATGTATCAAACAACCCTGGGATCAAAGCACTGATCTATAAAATGATAAATATGAACAATTAAAGATGCTGAGTATGCAACCACACTGTCCCCTGCTTAAGACAAAAAGAAAAGAAAAAACTCTTCAGCTAAGTATATAGTGCTAACGAGGAGTTTGATCAGGACATTTTAGTGTGAAGAAGGATTTTAAGTTATACAAGATTTTACACTTCAGTGAACTGGAGTCACAGTAACAGTAACCTTGGTTTGGGCCAAAAACTCTAGTATTGATAGTGCTGGTGTTTCTTAAATAACCTTTTTAAACAAACTCTTGATCTTATGTAAACTTACCATTTAACAGCTCTATTGATCAGAGGGAACAATTTAATTAATCAAATCTAGTCACAATACACTACTCACAAAAAGTTAGGGATATTCGGCTTTCAGGTGAAATTTCAGGATGAACCTAAAATGCACTATAACC
>JAUMHL010000017.1:16750715-16762809 GCA_032362345.1 Sandelia bainsii
TTGGGTGACCCTACCAGGGGCATGAAGCCCCCGACAACAGAGCTCCTAGGATCACTGGGACACGCAAACCCCTCCACTAAGGTGGCGGTTCAAGGAGGGGCATTATTAAGTAACAGGTACAATAATAAAAATTCTGTCAAAAACATTGACATCATGAGTTTCAGCTGGAGCTGACAAAACATTCATTCAAAGGGCTCTAATTTTTTAGCAGTATCCTGAAGAGTAGACTAAAACTAGACAACTTATTTTTAATAGTTAAGGCTTAACGCTGTAAGCACCTGAGAGGGCACTTTTCTGAATGTTGTGTACAAAGCTATTTTAGGAGCAGCTGTTTTTGTTTCTGACAGAAAAACATCCCTATATTTTAAAGAGCATACCAGTTTAAACTGATCTAGATATTCTGTCCACATGCTCCCACACACTGCTGCATCTATGTTTAGCAAAAAACAGAGTTTACATTACACATGCTCAGAAGATTTGTTTAATGGTTTACTTAATTACTTCATTCTATGACTTGACAAGACTTGATGCAATCTCAGCTTTATTTTGAGCAAATTTACATCTAAATATAGAGAACAGAATGGGAGATATACAGTGGCCCTTTTAACACATGGTGTCCTAGTGTTTCATTATATGTATAGAAAAGTAATCACTGTACATTGGCATTATAACCCATCGGTTACAGCTAAAACACAGCAGAACCACTCAGAGGCTGCAATGGAGGAAGCTTTTGCCGACCGCAGCAGCAGGAGCAGCAGGAAAACAGTGTCAGCGTACAGAGAGAGCATTAAATCCTTTATAAAGACTGTCAGATCAGTGGAGTTAGACACAGTTTGATGGCTGTGCCTGCAGTAGCCTGTCAGCTGACACAGCAGAGCATGAGCACCGGATTCCTGCTTTTATTAGTTTACTTTTATCATCTGAGCAAATACAGCAGTATACAGTATTCTGATTCAGTCTTTATAGTAAGTAAAGTGAGGAATATGAATGTACCTTTTCTCTCTGCACCATTTTCTTATAGAGATAGTCAGGGAAAGTGCGCTGCGGGTAGAACTTTCCGGACCCCTCAGCACACATGAACACACCGTTCTCGCACACCAAACGTCCTCGGCTGATCGTGACCAGAGGGACACCGTGACAGCGCAGCCCCTCATAGAGATTGAAGTCTCCGCCCTGCACCTGAGTGCTCACAGAGATCGTCCTGCACAAATAATAATAATACCAGTGAGTTTGTTCTGCACTGAATCAAACAACAGTGATAAGTAATCTGCGTCTTCATGTTAGAAATACAGCTACTGTACTGACCTTGTTGCATCTGGATCCCAGACCACCACATCAGCATCAGCCCCGGGAATAATACGACCCTTGCGTGGGTACAGGTTGTAGATCTTTGCAGCGTTAGAACTTGTCACTGCCACAAAACGATTTTCATCCATCTTTCCTGTAACCTGTAGATAGCGATGCAATAAAAATACAATCATGTACATGCATATCATTAATCTATGATTTTCAATTAACACCACAAGGTACCTTCTTTAATTGAAATTAAATGCACTGTAATGTATGTGGTCTAATCTTCAGTTTTATATACATACATAGCTCACTATAGTCTTGCACTTTTATTATAGTTCATATACCTGTTTCTACAAACTGAGTAAAAACATCTTGAAACTTGTATATTTGTATGCTTCTCTGTTTTTATCCTTTCTGCCTCCGTTTGTTCGTTTTACTGCAACTGCTTTTTTCTTTGTGCTTTTGCTTTTTGTACGCACATTGATCCTAGAAAGTTGATTCTGTTCATCTGGACAAAGTTTTTCCAGGATTCTTCAGGATTTCCTTACCTGGATTATTGAGCATGCATCGAGACATCGCACATTGAGTTGTGTTTGTGTGTACGTACCACTCCTCTCTCCCAAATGACACTCATCCTGTCCTGCACTCCAGCTACACCATGAGGGATCTTGGTGAAGTCCTCTTTGCCCAGAGATCGCTGCTTGGAGCTAAATGGACGATGCTCTGATGCCACAACACTCAGAGTGTCACTGGAAACAGGATATGCAACACCAGCTTAATGTTTCACTCATCTTTGACCTACAGTATATGATGAAAGGTGACGTCAGTAGTATATTTGAGGCGCCGTTTTATATCTATAGAATACTCATGTGTGTATGATCACGTACTTGCCGAGCAGGCCCATGAGGTAGCTGGGTGTGTTGGGATCGAGGCGGAGAGGGGGAGCGATGACGTGGGCGGCAGCATGAGCCCAGTCCTGGTGGTAATACTGCATCCCACTCAGCACCGCGTGAGCTACTGTGGTCTCTGCATGGACCACTTTACCTACAGAGAAAAAAATGGCAAGAATGGAAAGAAAAAATAATTTAGTTTATATCATCATCAGTCTCAAAATCTTTATGCTTGTGTATTTTTTATTGCAACTCACCTTGAATCTTGGCAGCAGCAATCATGTCTCCAGCAGAAATACTGGACACATTCACCAGATAGATTGGGCAGCGGGCCTGGAATCACAAGGGGATTCATTCATTTATCAGTAACATACAGAGATCTGCACGCTGTACAAACAGGATATTAAACTCCACTGCTGCATCTGTTTACCCTGTTGGCAATGGTGACAGCTCTGTGAGTAGCCTCAGACTCCAACTGTAAACAAAAAGACAGAGAATCATGAAATAAGTTTAATAACAGCTTTGTCAAAATCAACCAGTGTTCGTTGTGATGAACCTTAATACTTAAATTTATGTTTTATCAACAGGGACACACAAAAGGGAAAAGGATGAAGAGAGAGAATGAACAGGAAAATAAAAAATAACCTCTGTAGAAATACCTCTTCTGGTCGACTGATCTCAATACCCTCTGGTCCACTGATGCCCAAATCCAGAGCCTCTTTGGCACCCTAACAACACACATACACTTCAGCATACATTCAGTATGTAATTCTTTCCTCAGTATTACAAAAATAAACACATACTGTACATACTAGGGCTGGGCACGTTAACGCATTGGTACTTGTAGGTATCCATTTACAAAACCATGAGTTCTCATTTTGCTGCTAGTTGGGTCTGAAGTGCCAATGCATGTATCTGCATTTTAATGGACTTAAACAATAAGGTGATCTACTCTTAGCTGCCATGACGTATAGATGTGTGACTTTCCTTGTTGTTATTGGCTGAAACTGTAAAGCTGCAGAATTTTCGCTGAGCAGATTCCACCTTGTATGTGTGCTGTTAAATTCTACAGTACTGTGCAAAAGTATTGGGCCACCATTAGATTTGTTTTTAGTAGGGCTGGGCACGCGTTAATGCATTAATTAATTTACACGACAATTATTTTATCGCGCGTTAACGCAGTTTTATTATTATGATCCATTACTCACTGGGTCTGAATACACATACAGACAAACCATGGGTCACAGGAGGGGTGGGATGTTGAAAAGTACTGGCTTTGGATTGGCGTCATCATGCATCTCAAACAATGACCTGCAGCTTTCTGCATCAGAAAAGAACTGGAGGTACCAAACAGGACATTTTCATTTTAAATCTCTTCCACACGGCAGAGTTGATAGAACCACATAGATAGTTATTTGTAACCACTGCAAAGTTTAAAAAACGCTTTTCAGGTGGTTGACGTGACATATTTTGCGATGTGCGCTCTGTGTGTGTGTGTGTGTGGGTGCACGCGATACAGAGATCAGAGAATAGTAAACGCGACATAAGACATGACATAAGATAAATAGCATCAGACTGTTTATTTAGTTTAAAAAAAGAACAAGGTACAGATCTGTGGTTACACACAGGTGGTTCTGGACTCTGAAGGCAACTAAATGTTAATGTCCTGGCAAATAGCTTTGGTTTTCTATTTGATTTGATTACACTAATGTTTAAGTTGAGATTTACAAGAAATATTTAACTGCTACTGTGTAAAGGGAATACTGCTGTTAAAAAACATCTAATTTGAAGTGTTTGCAGACTAAATATTACTGCAATTTTGTTCATATAGCAGTACTTTTAAAATAAATTTATTTTAATATATTCACTATTAATGTTGCCCGTAACAATGCTCACGATTAATCGCAGAAAAATCATGCGATTAATCGCGATTAAAAATTTTAATCGCTGCCCAGCACTAGTACATACCAATGACTGCAGCGTCTAAAATGTTTTTCATGACTATCACAATCACCTCTGCCACCAGCTCTCCGTTTTCTGCGTGGACACGTGCGATGGCGCCAATATCCTTACAGGTCTGCAGCGCCTGGTACAGTTCTGAATCCCTCAGCATCATCATGTCTTTGTAGGCCATGAACATCTGGAAGGAGTTCACTCCATGCTCCCTCACCAGGGTCTCCATCTCGTTATGCACCTGATCATGGGCAAAGGTTGGAGGTCAAGGGTCTGAATTGGTGCTGGGAGCCAATCACAGCTGAGTGCTTGCAAGGTTTGGTTTGAATTGGTGATGGCAGACGGTGAAGTGCATTAGTTGGTGTCATTGTGTGTGTGTGTTTGTTATATGGAGCGTGAAATGAGCTTGGGCAGCTGCCACGATGAGATCACACTGCACACAGATTGGTGACTATCACAGTCTTGCTGAGATATTTTCTGTATTTAAAAGAGATTTAAATGTTATAAAATAAGACAGATTCTGTGTATGTATACCATTGTCTTGATGACATATAGGTGCAGAAGAATACTTTTTAATTACCATATTGACAGGAAATAATGAGGAGGTACTATACTTGTGTGTGCAGCATCTACATTTAGGTTGATTATACCTTGGAACCAACTTGATACAGCACATGAACTATGAACTGTGCCTGCAATGATAAAGGTCAGTTCATGGTTACCTCTCACCTGTATGCCAGTATTTTGTGTTGTTACGAGGTAGATTTAATACACTGTGGTATTAGAAATATGTACAGTGATAAGATGTGGCACATGCACAGAAGAAGCAGATGATATAGCACAGACATTAAGGCCAAAGGCTGAATGAGGCACACTGACTCATAGAATCTGTCTAATGTGCCCACTGAACATTTATGTTAACCTAGTTTGTGTAAGGTTTAATCTAGGTCATTACACATTTCACCCATAAATGAAAATGGTTTGGCTGCTTTACCTTTCATTCAGTGAGAATAAAAGCTTGTGGAGCAAAACAGTAACCATATCTGTTTATAAAAGACAGAAATAGAAGTGTTTCTATGTTGTTTGTTTTGTTGGTGCTCATACATCTCACACTATGTGGATTTTACCTTCGGTCCCCACCAGGTCACCCCAACATGCAAAGCGTAGTCACAGCACACTTTGGCATCAGCCAGAGCTCGGCACTTCTCGTAGGCGTCCAGCAGGGAGCAGTGTTGTTCAGGAAGGACAAGAGCCATCACCATGGTAGTACCACCCATCAGAGCAGCCTGGGTGAGGCGAGAGGATGAGAGGAAGTGAGTGAGAGAGGAAGGAAGTTAGGAAGGAGGGAGAAGGAAAATGTGAAGCAGGGGGAGAGAAAAGAGAGAGTGATTAGAGAACAATGATTCCACTGTACAGCACATAGACCCATTTTGTCCTGGTGACAGTGAGCAACAGTCCATCTTCATGAACTGTTTTCTCAATATCATATGGTCTACTAACTACTAGTTGTACAAACTGATTTTATTAGACGTGACTGGTGCAGAAAGAGTGAGTTCGCTCATGTATAACACATAGTAATTAAGGAAGCCTGGGAGATGATTTTTTTTTTATCAAGATACACTTTAAGCTTTGCATTTGTTGCTTGGCGTGCACAATTTCTTTGAAACATTTGTTTTAAATAATGGAAGATATGTGATGATGTTTTTGATGTATAGTTGTCCTGTGTAATTCCATCTGGATTTGATTTGGTTTTATTTTTACACATGACAAGCCACACACACTGAAAACATCCATGTAAGAAGCACAACATAGAAAATAAACAATAAAGCATCAGCAGCATAAAAAGCACACAAAGGAAACATGACACAGGACAAAAACATTTTAATTTATCTAAAAGTTACTTAAAAGTAACTTAATCAAGTTTAGATTTATCAGTTTTAATATTTATACTTCCACAATTAAATTTTTATTCCTGATTCCAGATCAAATCAAAACCAGTTATAATAATAAAATGAGTTTTCTTCTATCAATTTCAAAACTAAAAGACTAACATTAAAAAACATGACAATCAGTGAGTGATGATGGAGTAAAGTTTGAGAGAAGGCACAGAGCAGAATAAGAGGAAGGATGGAGGATGAGGACAAAAGGCTAGAAAACAGATGAGGTGAAGCCAGTGGTCTACAGTGACTTCTCTGAGTCAGCTGAATGATAAATACACTTTTGTGTAGCCACGACAACAGATACTGCTCAGCCATGCCTGCCGCATGTCCCCACCCTCCTCCCCCTAATCTCTACATCCAAAACAGAGTCTAACAAGGATATTTCATAGAAAAATGACAGATCAAATCAACAGAGATACAGTAGCTAGAAAGACTGCTTTTGTAATGTGCCCTATGAAGACTTTCTCTTTCCAACTCATGTTCAGCTCAGTCCAGTAAGACTCAGAAACAAATCTGCAGTACACAAATCAAAACATAATTTATTCTCATTTCTACAACTTAACGTCAATAAAATGTGACTAAATTTAAACACAATCCTGATTTCTGTATCAGCACAAACTTGTTTTTCCAGTTACCAGATGTGTTGCAGACAGGGGCATCTGTTTTTGAGTGACAGCTCTATTAGCAAACCAGCTAACAAGATTCCCATTACTATGGTAACCAGTCTGAATCATCAGCAGCATCAGCATCAAATATCTATGAATATAAATGTGCATGAGGAGTGAAGAGTCATTGATCACTGTCAGTGTGTGTGTATGTGTGTGTGTGTGTGTGTATCTGTGTGAGTGTGTTTCAGGGGACATGGACACACAGCTGGGGATTGTGGGATTTATACTGTCTGTGGCCTTAATGAAAATTTATTGCCAGTATGCTTCTTAAAAAACAAAAATGAGCAGGAAGAATAAGAAACACTACAGTAAGAGAAAGAGTACATCAAGCCATGTGTATGTGTAGTATACAGTATAATAAAATAATTGTGCATCTGTGTGAGGATTTCAGACTTTTCTCTGCTACACTGGGACAAAGAAACTGAAGGTTAATGTTTCTCTCATCCAAACCTCTTCCTTTTTTAGAGTCACCAAATAAACATCCAATTTTAGACTGCGCTAAATTATAAACCTGCTGAAGAGATCTGAGAAAGGCCAAATCATTTCTGACAGGCAGTTACTGTTTCCAACACATTATTTGTCAGTATTATTCTGATGACACTGTGTGTAACTCGTGTTGCTGAGCAGAATAAAACTAACATCCAACTCACAGTGTAAAAACCAGACTAACAATGTCTCGTGGAACATCTTAAAAATAACATTGTTCATAATGTTTTTGTTAAATGTTAAGACTTCACTTAAAACAATTACTACATCATTATCATATATATGTTATATATACTCATAGAATGCTGTTTTATTTCTGGAAATAATGTCATATAATATAAGTGGAATTTTAAAAAACCATTAAACACACCTCAGATTTAAGTGTTTGGCTTTAGTTTATATAAACACCACTGCCACCCTGTTGAAGACATCCCACCTCTTATGCAGTGAAATCTCCTGAATATTATTGCTCCCAGACAGCTGCAAAATCAAGGCCATCTCCTGGAAATATGATGTTTCTTGTTGTAAAAGAACCTGTCACTTGCCTTTATGATATTTTTTTATCCTTAGAAAGTAACACTGTGTCCAGAGCAGTTAACTATCTATCAGCTGTTGTTCCAGTGTGCTGCATTCAGGGACAGTACAGAGAGTAGGTCATCGGTGCTTCGACCCCAACCCAAAACAAAAACATAACAAAAATTGAGATATGAACTGAACCATAGATTTGGAGAATTTTTAACTCCTACAGCTTTCTAGGTTCATTGATTAATTCAGATGGACACTTTGGTGTTATCGTGTTGGAAAAGTAACACGAACAGTTGATTCTACAATCAAGCGGTGTTTATATCCTGTTATAATACACTACGGCATCATATCATCTACTGTACACTTGAGGCCACAGTAAATCCGATATACGGTACTCCCCCCCTTAGTTCCATGAACATACATTATTACTGACAACACAGTTACAGTAGATGGTGACATATAAACCCCAAATAATGTTTTAACATCAATCCCTCGCTCAACTAAAGAGCCCTGACCCCTACTGAGAAGATAATCCCCTGACAAGGAAGTAAAACAGACACAGAGACACCCACAGACAAGTCCAAATGTGAAACTATCAATATAGTACATTATAGTAACAAAATGACCCAAGAACAATTTAAATAATACTGCAGATAAGCTATAATGACACAGTACTTATATCAAGGGATATGTCCAATAAAAAGTTTGCTCTCATGATTACTATGTGTTTGGTATGAGAGAAAGAAACATGAAGAGGAAGGGAGGAGGGAGGGAGAGTGAGACCTGACTGATCTGAGAGGATGAGAGAATCTCTGTATGTTGAACCGGAGAGGAGGTCGGTGTCAGACAGATTACCACTGCAACTCTCTGATCAGCCTCTATCAGCACCGCTCATGCTTCACACTGCAGCTGAACACTTCACCTTCTTTCATCCTGTCCTCCTCCTCATCTCCCTCCTCCTCTCGTGACTGCAGAGACATTAAAGTGATCTCTGCAGGGAAAGATACTGCTCTTGCAATGTGTCAGGCCAATATCAGTCCTGTATGAAAAATAAAATCTAGTGTACTGCGATGACTCTGACATGATGGATTTGATTGATCAGTATCGTTCTGTACGTCTGTGAAGATTCTCAGTCGATATCGTTCTGTACAGACTGAGTGAATAACAGAAAATTCGGCTGCGTCAGCTCAACGAAACTTTTCAATATCAGGGAACAATTTGATTTTCCACCATTATACCTCGTTGTACAAAGTGCACTAGTGGTGTAACAGACCACAGTTGCATGTGTAGTTTGTGATCACATCCGCGATACATTCGGATGACCCTTCATGGTTTAGCACAAGTTCAACCATCATAATGTGACATACAGTTTTAGTGCCACTGTTGCTTTTTAAAGTACATACACCTACATCTTCACACACAGGTGCAGTGAAAAGATACAACTAGTTGTGTGGTTACGTTGACGGTGCATGTTAACCGCACATGCCACTTTATTCACCCTGCTAAACTGTTGCACAATATTGTTGTACACTGTATGAATGTTGTTATTTTTTATATACATATATAATTTTATATTCCTCGAGTTATTATTTTCAAACATCTGAAGAGCTGCAGAACCAATTGTGTTGCACTGCGTAATACATGTCCAACAATGTCAATAAAGATATTCTATTCTAAAAGCTGTTGACTGGCCTGCGGGGGAGCGTAAGAACGTGAGGATCCTCTCATGTTATTTAATGTAACGTGATAAGTGGTCGAGTGATTGATCGGTGCACAGGTGCGAGGAACTCATTTAGATGCATTTTGTTATCATGTTAACTTAAAGAGCAGTAAGTGAGATTAGCACATGTAAAATTACAGTTATGTTGGTCGTGTTGCAGTCTGTCCTCTCTGTGTCTGTGTCTCTGTGAACAAGGGCGGAGATCAGCTCCTCCACACAGAGCAGTTAACCACAACTGTATGTAAAACGGTACAGTAACTGTTCAGCCTAATTTACTACATGGATTAAAACTGAGCACAGTCTGGTGGACTGTGTCTGACAGCAGCCCGTACACACTCAAAAATGGGCTACTTGCTCAGCAGTGAATCACATCAGCAGTAGAGAGGAGGATCAGTGAGCAACAATAACTGATTTCTGTGTACTTTATTCTTTCTAAAATTCACCCAATCCTTAATAATAATAATAATAATAATAATAATAATAATAATAATAATTGATACTTTATTGATCCCCTTAGGGAAATTCTTTTTTTAATGTCAGGACTATTATGCATTTTAATGAAGTGAGGATTTATGAGACTGGATTATTTTCAGCTATGTGCACCTAATAAACTGTCGAGTGTATTTATAATTAAAAATATAGTATAGTAGTTTTATCAAATATTCTTATATAAAATTGGGGGTGAGCTGATCCGGAAACGGACCCGATCTGTGACTTAAAATCCAGGACACAGGAATCAAGGAGGGAAGGAGAGGGATGAGACTGTTACAAAACGATAGAAAGAGGGAGGAGGATGCAGCGAGAAGATAGTTTTGGGGTTGATCACAACTGCACATGAGCAGTTGCTATGGTAACACAGTCACCATAGGGACCACACAATACTACCATAGTCACATACACACACACACACACTGATTTCCACATTAAGAGTGGGGGTTAGTTGCCACAGCAGCGAGGTCAGCAGGTAGGGGTTTGTGACTGGGGGGTTTCTAGGGTAAAGCTGGCATAAACAGGATAAGAAAAGAATCCCCCCGAATACCAGACCTCAGCTGGAACTCCATGAGAGTCAGGCCTCATTTCACTAAGACACAGTGCTGTAACATACTTTCAAACACAAATATTTTTACGCTTCTTATTTTTGGTAGAATTTTTAGTTTTCTTGTTTTATATCATTGCAAACTCAATATATTTATTTTAATTTAATTTACAATTAGTCACACAAATTTAAAAATGTAATTTTTTGTTAGTAAGTTTTGAAACTAGTTTATTTTCACATATTTTTTAGATCATGTAAACAAAGTGACATTTTCTGACAAGTCTACAAAATGGAATTCTGACAATATGAATTAGCATTGCTCTGATCATACAAAATGTATGGAGACTTCATACACTAATACTGTATTCTGTACTGACGCTCCCGACTAAAGACACCAGTGTGCCAGGCAACGACAAAAGCAACCCACAACATTCTCCAAAACATGCACCCGCTGTAAGTGACAATTACTGTGTATCTTTAAATTTTTAAGTCTCCTAATTATTAAGTCATCCTCTCGGCTCTGAGTCTCAGAGGAACACTGGAAAATATGCACAGCATCTATAACCATCCATATCCATAATAAACAAATAAACCCAGTGTGAATGGAGACTGGACAGCTGTCTGTGTGTGTGTGTGTGTGTGTGTGTGTGTGTGTGTGTGTGTGTGTGTGTGTGTGTGTAAAAGGAAAAGTCTTTGCTTTCAATCAGAAACTTGTGACACCTGTTTGGGTTTGTTTCCTACAGCTCCAGTGTGAGAACATGTGTGACTGTTAGCCTGGGTCAAAGCATGTAGCTGAAAGCAGTGTCAAATATTTGAATACAGACGAGACAGAGAGTGACAGAGAGAAAGTATGTGTGTGTACGACAGCTGTGTCTGGATTCTACACGTGTTTAGTCACACATGCTGACGAGCCTGGTCACAACACAGCCATGTGTTCATGTTCTATACCTTGGTCCCACTATAGAAGTCATCCTGGATGCTGGCGTTCATGAATGTCTGCTGCAGATGCACGCTAGTGTCTATTCCACCCGGCAACACCAGTTTTCCAGAGGCATCAATCACTTTAGCCCCACCTGGTATCATTAGCTCCTTTCCAACCTGCCGGAGAGAACACAAACACACAAATTACACAACTTTTTAAATATGTGGTTTGTACATCTGAACAACATAATCTAATAGTCATAAAGTTATTGGGGCCAGAGTACTTTTAATAGATTAATGTCCATTAAATTGTGAACAGATAACTAAGTGTCCACCAAGTGTCTGTAAGAGAGTAAAAATAGTTCTTTGATTAAGGTTTTATAATATCATGGTCACATTGAGTGCTTAATTATTAACCTAATTATCAGTGTCATGGCTTCAGAATTTGTTTATTGCTACAGTGAACTAAACAAGTGTCACGGTCTCTGGCTCTGCGCTCTGGTCTGTGCCATATATGGCCATTTCCTGTTACTTCTCTCCCCTCACTCTGCTCTCCCTCTGCTCTCACCAATTAACCTGCAATCGGCTCAACTCCACTCACCTGTTCTCCTCCCTTCAAAAGCAGGTCTGCCAGCTCCATTCCCCTGCCAGATTGTCTGCCT
>JAUMHL010000017.1:16762909-16783073 GCA_032362345.1 Sandelia bainsii
ACCTCAATCTCGATCCCCCACTAACTGTGTTCTTGTGTTTAGACTCCCCTGTGAATCCTGCCCTCCGCTGCTCCTCCACCTCTGACTCTCCGGCCGCTCGCACATCCTCAGTTCTGATCGTTATTCAATAAACTTCTTTAACCTTCACTCTCTTTCACGGGCATCTCTGAGTCCAGCCAAACTACCACCTCACAAACAAGAATGTATACTGTAGATTTTCATGAAATATGCATCATCATCAGGTCAAAATTTGTCCAGAATTGTTATTTTATGACTAAATGCAAAAAAACAACATTCCCATCAACTTCAGCTGTACTTTGAATTTAGTGCTAATTAGCAACTGTTAGCAAATACATGCTAAACCAAGACCGTAAACATTAACTGATAAAAAATCTGCATGTTAGCAAATGATTTGTGAACAGACTGATGGAGCTGCTGTGGAGGCTTGGTCTCTTTCAGAGAATGAAACTGACATTGGATGGATCATTTTAGCTGCAAGAGGACTGTGTAACTGAATGCTGACAAAAACGAGACCCTTGATTTAGCACAGGCTGGACATGAGCACCTTCTGAGACAATCTCCTCAAAAGTACTGTTGTGATAGAAACAGGCATTGACAAAGCAAACAGGAAAGCTCATACACTGCCATGGCAGTGGCTCCAGATGAGTTTTCCAGGAGTCAAATGCATCCTCCTCACATAAACCATTACTTGTTTCCACGACATTCTGTGAGTTAATTATAGTGTTCACTATCATTGTGCAGAGCCACAGAGTCTCTTCATACTGTATTATTGTGAAATGAGTCACACTAACAGCTGGGGATATCCAGGACAGTGAATGTGTGAGTGTAGGTACTGTACTGTGTGCTTCTCTGAGAAATAAGGGATCTGATATGAATTTTGATGAGTATTTAATGAAAATCTGAGTTAAGTGTATTTTAAGGTGACAATAAAATGCATAGTGTGTGTTAATGTGTTACCTGTTGAATTATGCCATTCTCAATGTAGACATCTGCTTCCTGGGTGAAGTCATCATTGACCACCTTCCCTCCCTTGATGAGAATACGCATAGACCCCATGTTGGCTGCCATAATCCTGCCAGAGAAAATAAAATATTTAACACCAATATTATATTACAGAGGCTTGTATCAAAATGTAAGGCAGAACTCTGTTAGGGCAGATAATTGTGGGAAAATGCTGCAAGAGTCATTTGGTGTGTGGCAGCCAAAGTGGAAATCACTCATTTTTTCAGCACTGGTGAATGATGCTTTTCTAAATTTGGCTTTAACCAGAGGAATTCATTTGTGAGATATACGGCAGAAAAATACAGAAAGACTGAGCCTTAAAAAGTAAGTACTGCCTGAATGGAGAGAGATCAAACTTAAACAACAAAAACAACTGACAGAGAAAATTATTAAAAAAAATAAACACCACTCTGTGACAAAGGGGTACCGAAGATAAGCAAGGTAGATTAACAACCTGTCCTGACAGAGTAAAATACAGTAAAGGTTTTAGTGTGCTGTGATCATCTGTAAGGGTGAACTATAGCATTAATTACAGGAGAAATACTTAATTTTCAGTATTAAATTTGATCAATATTAAACTGTCAAAATGATTTTAATCAAAGAATAGTAGCTTTTATTTATTTTCAATCACCTGGCCTTGGATCTCTCTATTCAGCTGCAGGAACTTGACCTTTCCAAAGATGTGTGTTTTAAAGCCTTCGTTGCAGAAAACACATTGAAAAGTCTTCATTAATTAAAAAACATATTGCTACGATGCTGCCTCTGACTCAGAGTACAAGCGGATAAATAACCCATAATTACACAATTCTGATAATGTTGTATTTTCTGCTGCGTTACATGTTACGATCTTTTTTTCTCACAATACAGACGACTTCCTCTAAGCTTTTAGTGTGTCAGCCAAGTCTATGAAATATTAAGAGGCACACAGAGAATCCATAATTCTATAATAAAATCTATTTAACTATCTGTGGGAATATACCAGATTCTCAAAGTTCTGTAATGACTAATGGAAAGTAGAGGCTTCTTAAATTACTAATATTGACAATGTTTTCAAATATAACAAGGACAGTTTGGCCATGCTAATAGATGCATCTGTGTACATCAGGAAATTAGTCTATTAACTGATGATTTATAAACATTTCAGAGTTCATCAATCTTTTAAAGTAAAGTGAATATTTCAACCCTTATTTATCTTTCCCAGTGTGAGGATTTGACTTTTGTGATTGTAAACTACAGTACAGTAAATATTTTTTGGTATCTGAATATTAGTCGGACAAAAGAAGGAATCACCTTTAATAAAATGTGATAAAATTACACAATTTCATTGATTAGTTTATCGATAAAAACATTATAAGCTGTAGCACTGATCTCTACCAATACAGACAAAATAAGATGAACTGTAACTTTAATAATCCTTAAAGGCTTTTGTCTAAGAAACACAGATCTACAGTAATTAACCTAATTTCTAGTGCACAATGAGCACGTTATAATATGAATGCATGGGGGGTATTGAGCCCCTGCCCCCCACTTTAAAGAGATAATTATAACTTCTGGCAATGATAATTTCATTTTGTGCTACAGTACATGTGAAGTATGTATTAAGGTGAACTGGATACTGGATTACAATATTACACCCAGTTCAGTCTTATGGAAATTGCTCACTGGGCCCATAAACCCTGTGAACTTGCACCAAACCATCTGACTCCCTGTTGGCTGTGGTTCTGAACAACTAGCAGAATTGCTTGCTTGCTAATTTACCTTGAGCTAATACGCATGAGATTAATTGACGGAGAGGAATAACGTGTTTACAAATGTGTATGTTTCGACAAAATTAGGTGTTTTTATGAATATTAATGTTTCAAAATGTCATAACTGAAACAATCAACTGGAGTAAATCTAATGGGACCAACAAACTGACAGATTCTACAAACATCCCTGTGAGTGTGTGTATTCTGCATGGATGGCTGTATGCAATGTGTTTGATGGAAGGGCCACAATAGCCTCCTAGTCACACAGAATCAACTCAAAGAGATG
Source organism: Sandelia bainsii (assembly GCA_032362345.1). NCBI lineage: Eukaryota > Metazoa > Chordata > Actinopteri > Anabantiformes > Anabantidae > Sandelia > Sandelia bainsii. The sequence continues at coordinate 16,765,967 of JAUMHL010000017.1, forward strand.
GAGGGGAAAAAAAAAGGGAGCGAGGAGGGAAGGGACAGGGGAAGAAAGAGAACTGTGAATGCAATAATGAGGAGAAAAAAGATTTAGAGTGTGAAATTGGTACCCTACCAGAGGAGACTAGAAAAATTGAGTGAAAGATGTGGAGAAAATATGGGGAGAATCGCTTACTTAGATAAATACATTAGACCTATTAAACAATAGGTTTCATAAATGGATTTATTTACTATTACGCAAATAAAAAAATTGGATGTTTGCTTGCTAGAACAGTTACTCAGTGCTATTGTACAGCAAGTACACACAAGTGAGGTCAGGATCAGTGTCAATATACAAAATATTCATACAGTTTGGTTTTGATCTAAGCCCTAAACCTATTGCATCAACACTGAACAGAAATAATTTGGGATCAGAAAAGACTCCAGTTGAGTTCAGAGAAGGCTGACGGGAAAAGAAGACAGACAACTTTGAAAAGAGAGATGCAATGCAATAAGTATGGTCATACGTAGAAATTAGGCCATTGATAGAAGAACAGTAAGATTGGGAGGAAAGTGTATAGACATGAAAGATTAAGTGATCGTGGTAAACATGGTGGCAGTGGGGGTGGGGGTGTGTAGTATGGAAAGCAGTGCCCTGAAGGCCTGGCAGTAGGAATAAAGATTAGTTTCCCAGGAGATAGGAATTGGAGTGCTTTCAGTGGAAAAAGGCTGTGGACAAGCACACACATACAAACGCATGCATGGCATTGAACGGTAAGGCGCACCAAAACCCCAGGCCTGATTTGACATCTGAAGATAAAGTGTTATTAAATTAGCACAAACATAGATGGACACTCTTTGTGTCATTCTACATAAAAACCCAATTAGCCTGACCTCCTGACCTTTAAATGTAGTGCCCCCATCAGGCCACTCACTGTCACCTCACAGGTAGAAGTGAATGTGAGTGTGAATGGTTGTCTGTGCTTGCCTCTGTGTCAGCCCTGTGATAGACCGGTAAAATGTCCAGGGTGTACATGTACCATTCAGTTGTTTTCCATAAGCAAATGTTTGACAAACAACCCACATATGATTGTTTAAAAAAGACATAATCCTGATGCAGCTACGCCTCTGTCACTTGAAAAGAAAGCGATGTGCCACTGTTCAGCCACTAACTCAAACTAATCCAATAGAAACTGACACCATACTGGAAACAGTGGGGGGTCACATTCCCTGCAGGACTGATGCCAAATCATTGAACTGACTAGCTTTGTAACGTCTAATAATAAAGTCTGTTGCTGCTGTGCTGGTTCTGTTCTTCTAGCTCTGATTGTCCAATAGTTAAAGAAACAAGGGAAAATCAGTGAGTAGAGGAAGGATGAAGAAATAATAAAGTTGACCGACAAAGTGAGGTGGACAAAAAGAGAGTAATGTGTAAAATTTAGGTTTCTTTAACTGAAATTTAAAGTCTAAAGCAGCTGTTGTCACTATTTTCCAGTCATCTCTGTCCAAGCCCACACAGCTGACTAACTGTGTAGGGGAATGGGAATGCTGACTAAACAAACCTCTGCACTGGACACTGGAGGCTCTGTGTGTCTGTAAGGACTGGAAATCTGAAAAATATTTACAATTTACAGTATTTAAACATGTTACATCTGTGCTAGTTGTTACATGTATGTAGAACAGAACCGTTCAGGCTGCATGGCGTGTAACATGTCTACTTTGTGGAAATCAGTTTGTTACAGATGTGCACAACATTCAGTCCCGTAAACCGTGAAGTGAATGGTGACAGCGTGTTCTTATCTCGAGTCCCCATCAGGTCGGGTTCAGTAGGTTTTCAATTTCAGATTGGGTACAAAATATTTTTTCCTTGAAGAGGAAATTGACAAATTGTCTATGAATTGTGCCTTTAAATTGTGACTGCAATTGACACTGATTTCATATTAAAACTGACTGACTCTACGTCTGTAGCTCTACTTTATGACCAACCACTGTTTACTAGTTTTCACTGTTGATGTACCGCATGTGTTAGGGGCTGACAAATGAGTAATCACTGGAGGACACTGAAAACTGGCCCCTTTTCTATAGCCTTGACATGACATTCAGCGGTCAAGCATGAATTGTAGTATTTTCTGTGTCTGATTCTGCTGGCTCTAATCCACACTTTTCAGTATCCTATTCACACATTTATGAATCAGTGTCAGAGACAATCTGACCTGTCTGACTAAATGGTTTCACTTGCTCATCCTCCACCAAAAGTCTTTTTTCATTCTTGAAAAATATGTTTTATGTGGTCTTCAGTTACGTTTTCTTTTTATTACAACAGATTTTTTTTTTCAGTGGGACAACTTGCAGTGATTTGAGGCCACATGAAGAAATGCAATGCAACATGAGGTGACAGAAAAGACGTGAACGGACATAAAGCGCTGTGAGTGGTGATGTGATGCGATGTGAGGTGTCGTGAGGTGATGCAAAGCAGCATCAGGAATCAGGAGGTGTTGTCGAATCACTAGTTCTTAAGACCAGCTTTGTATTTCAAAGATAGATTACCATTACACACGGACCAACTGTGTGTTTTTCACACTGCATGTGAGATGGTTTGATGAGGACAGAAGGTCAAAATCAAATGAAAAAGATGGGTTTTCATAAAATCTATAAAAGGGACCCTGTTGTCTATAGTGTCTCACTAACTGTATCTAAAAATTCCAGCTCTGAGGACCAATTTTAGTCTTTTTCAGTGCTGGTTTAATGTCCGTGTGTGTGTGTGTGTGTGTGCTTGCTTTCTGCTGTGTCATAGCAGATATGACAGACAGACAAAAAGCAAGACAGACATACAGATGCACAGTGACACACCGGGCAGCGTTTCTCACTCATCCAGGGACCATCTGCTTCAGCACACACAGACAAATACGGACAAATGCACACACAGATAGATACACATTCATACAGTAGTTTCCCGTACACATAAACACTTTACACACACAATTTAACACACACATGCACACAGAGACACACCCTCACTTCTCTCCTCTCTCCAGAGGAGATTTTAACAGAGATTTTAATTAATAATAAATGAGGAGCAGCAGACAGATTTAGTTCAAACTCCCAATGTGCCACGGTTACAACGTCCCATAGGTTTCACAGCAATGTACTGTAGTCATAGTCATACCACACACATTAACTTCATGGTTTACTGCTAAACATCTGCACCCTTCACTGCCATGAAGAATCAAACTGCAGTGTTACTGTCATTAATGGAAATAGGCAGACACACCCAGGCTACTGGGTAAAAAAGAAAAAAAGACACTGAAACACTTTAAGTACAAAATAATGTGAAGTACAAAACTGATAACAAATAAATGCTCTCAGTTGTGGATGTGACTTTGGGTTTTCATTTGGTGTTGCCTACTTAGCCAAGCTGCATATGAAACTATAACTAGAAAATTCTTATTTTGAGCTTCAATTTAATGTTTTATCTCCTATAACCTGAAAGTAAATATTTCAATAATATACTAAAAACAAAAGAGGTGAAATCTGCTAGTACCTAAACTAAAGCAGAAAAACACCACACTAATGCATAAACATATTATAAGCTCATCTAAATCTTGTTAACAGAGGCCGAGATGCAGTCAGAAAGAAAAAGATAAAGAAAAAAAGTCAAATATGTATAAAAAAGGGGACATGTTTAGATACAGTTTAAATTTGATCTAGTAGCTGCTGACATCCTCAGATGTCCGTTTCAGGGCAAGTGCAGACTACATGTGTGGCATGGAAATGTGTGTGTGTGTGTGTGTTGATGCATGCTGTAAGTGAGAGGAAAGGAGCAGACAGCTGCTGACTCCTGCTTGATCTGGAGCGTAGTCGCCACAGGGAGGGACGGTGTTCAGTGTGTGTTTGCATTTGTGTGTGTGTGTGTGTGTGAACAGAAGAGATATTTAAAAACCCAGAACAAACGCATCAGACAAATTTATAACCAGCTGGTGATAAGAATAGATTTTAAAGACAAACACACACGGAGTGAGGTTTTAAACCTCCTGCTCCTGCGGGTTCACGGATGAATAAGCCATTAGTGAATTACACACATAAACAGACAATAACAACAGCAGTCACATAACTACACTTTAACTGGGGCATCACTCTGAGGATTAGGGGCATCTCCCTCTCTTCCTCTACATGAGCTCTTATCTCGCTGTACTGTGTATTTTTGCAAAGGGTGGACAGGTGTATTTCCATGTTTTCCCCTGTTACATAAATACAGCATGATTTTTTTAACCTTGGGTCTTCAGTCCAACCTACCCCCTAAACTTTGCTCTTGTGCCACCTACAGACGACAACGTCAGCTCTACACAAAAATAATTCACTATTATCAATAACTATCTAATCTTCTCAGAGGACTGCTGCTTAAAAATGAGCTGAGGGTGTTTCCTTTTTAGCGTCACCACCAGGACAAACATTAATTGATTAGCTCTGCTGCTGGTAAACGTTCTGATATAGTGCACAACTGACGCAGAGATTTACACGAAGGTGGACGTGTTCACATTACGTATGTGTAGTTGGCACATACAGTCTGTGAATATAGTCTTTAAGGCTGTAAATATTGGACTGCAAATGCACATCTTACAGACATAAGACGATTAAGAAAATTATACAACCTGGGAGCTTGAGATTAAACATGGAGAGTATAATTACACATTCAGGCTATCAGAAAAGGACTTTGGTAATGGGGGGGTATAATGATCATCGAAGCCCCTGGAGGACGTTTGTGGTGCTTTTAGTGGTCAGTATGGTTCAGATTAAGTAGATGCTGGGTGGTCAAACAGCATCTGAAATCCTTTACTGATAAGCTAAACAATATAACAAATACTCATCTATTACTTGCTTTTTCTTTGCAGGCCTGCTGACAGCCACAGTTGGCTTTGGGTTAGAGTAAGAGGCAGTCAGGTTGTTAGTCTATCACAACTATAAAATGACATCCATTCACACTCACAGTCACACCTATGGGCAGATTAGAGTCACAGTTAAGATGTCTTGCATGTGTTTAGCCAGAAGGAGACACAGTAAACGTGCAAACACACAGAAAGGTCAGAAAGATGCCAACAATCAGAACACTGTGAAGCCCACTTCTCATGTAACTGTATCACATATTTACTGATTAGAGCTTCCCAAAGATGGAAATTTTGTGTTCTGGATTTGTTATTTAATTACTTCTAATTATTCTAGAATTTTGTAGACTAATTGATAGAAAATATGCATCTGTAATGTGGAAGGCCATTTGTAGCCCAACAGTTACTAATTAAGATCCTTTTCTAATGTATTCAGTTCATACTGCACTGAGGACCCCTGGAGCCCCTGAAGCACCCTTGAGGATACTTAAACCAAATGATGTGAAGGCCTGATCAACAAAACCAGAGCAGATCTGCAAGCAAAACCCTCCATACAGAATCCAGCAAAGGAAAAGGAGATAAAGCAAGGAGTGAAACCACATTTTCAGAGCAAATTCAGTACCCAACCTCATCATATAGGCTAGTGCACACACCACACACACACACACCCCAACAGGCTCGTTTGTATGCATGACGACTCCAGACCCTCCTCTTCATCATCACCCTGACTTATTATATTTGGTCCAATTGAGAATAACCCATAAACGAATAACATACTTACATAACGGTACACAGACACACATATTATTACACTCAAGCCTTACTGCACTGATGGCACGCCAAATACACAACACACACACACACTCACATCTCACCCATATTTCGTCGCCGAAAGGCACACGACACTAGCTTGCAACATACGAAGATTTATGTGATATTCACACATTGTCATTCATTTTCCCTCCTTCTTGGGAAAGAAAAGGTTTGCCTTCATCAACTGGTATTCAAATGTAAACCAAGAAACACGTCGTTGGGTAACAAATATGTGAAATAATCAAGAGTAAATTACGTATATCAGATGTGTGATAGCTAGTGGGATATTAGCCGACATAAAAAAAAAACTACTATTTTTAACGTTAAACGACATATAAAGGAGGATTTTAACGTTTTGAATAAGAGCATTCATAATAAAATCCACATATTTTCGTCAAAGTGTACAACACTATAGGAAATAAGCAGTGACATTCTCATGTTTAAGCTAATTATTTCTGGTTTCTTACCTTTTTTTCGCAGGTTACCAGACCCCCCTCTAACGCTGCTTCTGTCCCGTTGCCCAGCACCAGCCGAGTGAGCGCGGACAGCTGGCACAGCGCGAGCCGCAGATGCTACTTCGTCGGGCAGCAGCCAATCAGAAGCCGTTCGAACCAGAGCAACGGTAGAAATTGACCAATAGGAGACGAGATGTGTGTAGCGAAGGGGTCTCAGTTTTCAGAAGGCAGGGGCGTGTCTCCTGACTGCGGCGTTGCCTTCACCGGCTGCCGTAAATTTGACAGTTCACACATTATAAACTGAAAATTTATTTGGTTCTACTAAATATGACAGCAATTGGGTAAATATAATCAGCGAGGTACTGGTGAATGTAAATTTAAGCCGTTATGAGGTACGTGTACTTTACTTGACAACTTCCTTTTTGTTACTTTTTTATCAATTCAGGTGGAAGAAGCACTAAGATATTGGACTTTTTCCTTCCACAGTTTTAGTTACTACTTTGCAGATTCTCAATGCAAAGTATAAATGAACCAATAAACAATTTATTTTTCCATTCACACCAAGTCTCTAGCTGTAGATCTTTGGTCCTTATCTTTGATTACTAAGTAGAAATTCTTGTTTGCAGCTTGTGAAATTAATGTGAAAGAAGTTCACACTTTGTGAAGCCCCCAACATTTTTGTTGCTACTATCTGAAGGTTTTATTTCTGAATAGGAGAAATTAAATGAATGTTTATGTGGTTTTTTGAATGAAATTCTCTCCTTCAATCAAATTGGACAATACCTGAACATTTTAGATTTCTGCAGAAAATTTATAAATGAGGTACATGTGGAGCAAATCTTGAGACTTGTACATCATGTTATCAACAGCATCAAATTCATTAGTAGTTTCATTCACAGTGTTTAATGCTTTGTTTTTTTCAGTACTCGATAGGATTTATGTCCAGAGAAATGTCTTACTGAGGTAGGCTTATTTGTCTGGTTGCACTTATTTTACTCAGTACTTCAACTGGAGTAAAGAAGCTGACTTCTCGTTGTAGTGGAGTCCTTTTTTAGGCAAGAACTGTAAAGTATATGCCGTATATTGATTTACAGTATAATAGCTCAGAAAAAGACTATATACTATAAACTATATTTGCATTTATGCATTTTATATTGTTTGGTTTCATATAAATAATTTATGTTTCTTACCTCTTAGTTTGTCTAAATAATGTGAAATGAAAATTTGGTTCTGCTGCTGCATCACATAATAAATAACTGTATGCACAGACTGATCTCTAGGATGGAACAGTAATGAACAGAGTCACAGCATCCAATTTGGTAACATCCCTGACTGACCCAGAGCACATGAATGCAACAGTATGGATGCAGGCCCATCCCAGCTGACTGCTGCTGTGGTGGGAATTCAGGAGTGAGTAAAGTGATATTTCAGAGGATCTGCCAGGAAGAATGAGCTAAACTGTCCAACTATCTAAGAAAACCTGAAGCTGTAATTTGCTGCAAAAGGTAAAGGCAAAAAACAGTACTGAATTAGGGGTTTCAGTACTATTCTTATGAGGTGAGGTATCAGTTTATCTCTAATAAATTAGCAAAAATGTCTAAAACCATAGTTTGCGTTTAGATTAACGGGGGAAAATGTCATTTCATCCATTTCAAATTAAATTTAAAACACAATAAAGTGTGGAAAAGGTGAATGGGCCTGACTATTTTCTGAAACAACTGTGTCTGGACACTATCCTGCATTAAAACCTGTGCCTTGTGATCAATTATGTGATGATGATATATTGATGATATATTGGAATATTGCAGCAACTTGCTAAAAGAAAAAACATGTATCTGTATTTAAATAACAATGAGGCTTTAGGCTAAATCACAAGAAACAGTCCTTTTTATTCACGGGTCATTTCTTACATTGTTCAAGTACAAAGTTAAAATGCCTTTTTAATTAGTTCATATTCATACAAGAGTAAAATAATAATAGTGCCTTTCATTACTACGACAAACTTAAATACAGTCATTGTAAAGACAAACTTGATTTATACTCCTAACAATATATTTTTCTTATTTTCAGATAAAATTTTAGCACCTTTTGAAACACCACCAGATCCTCCTTTTCCTAAAAGCTCATCTTTCATTTAGTCCATGAGATGAGTGTCTGCATGCGCCACAGCATCGTGTTTGAGGGTGTTATGCATGTGTCTGTGTCTGAGCGTTGTCTGCTCTGTGTCAACAACAGTGTTTTTGTGTGTATTTGTTTGCGTATTTGTATCAGTGTTTAAAACAGCGCATCACTCAGCCTAAAAGCTGTTGATAGGCGAACAGAAACATCATCACCGTGTCACCCGTCATTTAAGAACATCGACTCCAGTCCTCGTGCTTTTGTCCGACTGCACTGTCAGACAGGTGCATGTTGAAATAACACTGATTCTGTTGTGAGTAAAAAAATAAAATAAAAAAAAAGAGCTGGAAAACTAGGAGGTCCCAACCAGAAAACCTATCTTCTTAAAATCATTATATTTAATGATTTCATTCTAATTCACACAGTCATCTGATCTTTATCCAACAATCAGAGATCAATACTCAAACAGGGTCCTACTTTAGGGGGAAAAAGAGATTTAGATCCGTGATTTGTAATCTTAATTTGTCTTTGTTTTTTATATTATAACACAATAGATGCCAGCTTGTCTAATTTATAAGATTTTTTTAGAACCTAGAGGAGATCAGACTCTCCAATATCCCACAAAAAAGGAAGATATTTGAGTAAAGGTAAAAACAAAATTAGAGTTTACTGTGATAGATTATTTTATTTAACCATTTAATCACCCTATATTACCTTTCAGATTTATCTGAGGAAGCCTTAATAGACTATTGGAAGCCTCTGTGTTTATGAACCCTGCTCCGAGCGCCACCACCCGTGTGCTGTGTCGGTGCTGCTGACTTACAGACACCATACGAGACGCCGTTTACACACGCAGCACGATACACGATGTGTGCTGGCACATATGCAGCTTTGCACGAAGCGCCATTTATAAACACTGACTAGCCTTATAAAACCGATAAGGGGACAAATCATGACCTCTTTGGATTTAGATTTTGGAAAGGTTGTGAACCACTGTTATAAAAGGCCTTTTAGGCTTTTTCTCTGTTTGTGCATTAATTTTCATTGGTGTTTGTGCATAATTTGCATCATTTAAAAGTCTGAAAAGGTAAAACATTCAGCAGAAAATGAGCCAACTATTTTAATAACTGTTTTAAGCACATATTCCTAAGAAAATTGTCTCCAGCTTCTCAAATGTGAACATTTTCTGGTTCTGTTCTGTGACAGTAAACTTAACATTATTAGATTTTAGACTACTGATCAAATAATGCACATTTTCAAGACCTAACGTTTGACTTGTGGAACTTGTTAAAGGTATTTTTCACTATTCTCACTATTTTCACCACAGAAAATAAAAATAACTGGCAGCAGGAGGCTTAGATTAAACTGTCCAAAATATTTCACGAGTAAAATTCAAGGACTGAAGAGAGATTGGATTATGTTGTTTTGATTTTGTGTAGCAGACATCTTCTTTAGCTTTTTGATAAGATGTTTGGGTAACGGTGGGACTTGTCGTAATTCACCTGTTTTACGACACTACATTCAGTGTTATTTCAACCTGCTGCTGTTTGATGGTGTCCTGTAGCTCATTGCTTTAACTTTCCATTTCTTCCTTGGGTACAATAGAACAAGTCACTATACTAACTGTAATATATGCTTTCTCTAGCCTCTCTCTCTCCCCTCTAGGCTGAGACTGAACTGAACTGAGCACCAACCTGGAACAGTACACACACACAATAACAGATTATTATTGTAATTATTATTATTATCATTACTCCCTAATCTAACATGGAATCAGAGATTACACTGACTGACTGACATGCAGCACCTGGGGGTGGGAGGGGTTTAGGTGGGCTGGAGGGAGGGAGTCAAGGGAGCACCAAGCGTTGCAGGGTGATGAAGTCACACCCAGCAGCGCCGTGGGAAGCCTGATGGCAACAGGCGGCCGGCAAAAACACAGTGTGTATGCATGTATGTGTGTGTTGCTGATCGCGTGTTTTGTAGCGGAAGGAATTCCGAGAAGCATGAAAGTCGGCACCGTATTTCCAGCAAATGTGTGCGTGTGTGTGTGTATGTATGACCTGTAAGAGCACTGTAAAAAAGAGCAGAGTTTAAAAAGCACCTGAAGGTTGGTTGTATAAACGGAGAGTAAACATGATGGAAAACCTGCTGGTTTACTGTTGGTTTGTGACACCGTTTCCGTTTGTGTGTGAGCATAAACTGCATTTGTCCAGTTGTTAGCTGGTATCTGAGGAAGGTCAGAGGATCAGAAGGCTTCCTGGAAAAAGTTGGTCGTCTGAAGACCAAAAGCACCAGACTGACAGATGTTTTTCTCAAAAGACAGCCCTGTGTAAATAAAATACACACCATGGCTGTTTACACGTACTGTGGGTGTGTATAATACTCCTTTTATTACATATCAGCCACACGTGATGACAATCTACTTTCTTGGGCATCAAAAGGCAAAATAAACACCCGAGGCCGGTCACACAATTGTTATGTGAAGACATATGTTATTTATACAGGGCTGGTGCAGTCGTAGGAAGTAGAAAACCAGCATAGTGTCTACAGAGTAAAGGTCTGCCTCTGGTTTCTGTGGATGTCGCTGCAATACAGTAAATGTGTTGGATCCCCATGAAGCAAAGCAGGAGCATGACTGCAAGGGCTGGTGGGTCACTTTATAAACTTTTTCACCAGACAAAAAAAGGGGCAACACTGGGGCTGAGGCACACAAGAAGCAGTATAATAACTGGAAGGGTTCCGCTTTAATCCCCTCAATGACTTCACTTATGATGTTATTGATCACTCTGGGAACATCCCAGTCACCTTATTTGATCCTTTCCCGCTGCTCATTTGACTTGGAAATGATCCCGCCCCCCCCACTTTCAATGTTTGTCCAAAAGCTATAACTTCTCCAGTTAAACACACGTCATCATTAGAAGTCAGTTGAAGCGAGTTGACGTGATACTGAGGAGGACAAACAAAGAATTGGTTAAAAAGACAGATTTTTAGATTGTATTTATTTTTCTAAATTAGGGAAAAAGATGCAAATGAGAAATGTGGATCCAAATAAGGCAATTGGGATGTTTCCTCCATATATGGCAGCCAACAAAGAAGTAAACTTTGCAAGCTGGAATTTAAGTGAAAAATATTCCTCAGATGGAGAGAGCTGCTCTGGAAGAAGAAATGATCTCACTGGATGAGTTAAACCTTAATGTAGCCAAAGATGGAAACATTTTAAAATCCTAGGTAAATTTAAGAAAATGTGGGTAAATATGTTTTTCAAGGAGATGAATAGTATGTGTATGAGTATTTTTTTCATTAGCTTTAACTTTCACTGAGAGGAACTGATGCAAGGTTTTAATTGTTTAAACCTCTGAATTATAACATTTTGCTGTCCTGTTAGGCCATGTAATGTTGTTGTTTTAAAACAGAACGTGTTATAAAGTATCTCAGCACACTGAGATTTCTACCGTATTTGTTTAGGCCATAAACAATAAATGCATCTTGAATCATTGAATATCACAAACTCACTCAAACTTGAATAAAATCCTATGCTGTTCACTGGTGTTCATGAGTTTGGAGCATCAGTATCCTAACAAACCAGCTTAGAGACAGCGCATAGTGTGTCACACAGGATTAAAGCCACTCTCACGCTGGGTAAAAACAAATGGAGCCAAAGTTAAACAAGCTACAAAGAAAGACGATGTTATATTGTCAATTCACAGTATACAATAACTCTGGACTTTATTTAAATATAACCTTCTCTCTAGTAAATCAACATAATGACCACTGTTGGCCTAAAATAGAGTCATTTCTCGCAACTCAATGAAATAATCCCTTTAAGGAGGGCAAGGATTAGTACAGCATTAATAATAATAATAATAATAATAATTAACACTTTATTGATCCCCTTGGAGAAATTGTTGTTTGGACAGCTGCTAGACCTATATATTATATATATTATATTATAACATGTATATATAAAGTGACAAATGGTATTTTTCCAATTTTGCACCATTAACATCAACATCACAGTTAACAGTAATCGATGCAATACAACAGTACTTTTACAAATGTTAAAGTATTGCATTCCAGCTTATACTGAACATGGGGAAACTGACCCACTGTTAAAATGCTACTAGTGTACAGTACTTCACAGCATATTCGCCAAAACATTAACTAACGCAAAACCACTGCCTGAAATAAACCCCACCAATAAATAATCAAAAAGTTTTAAGAAATCACACACGTGCTTATTGTATGGAAACTTAATATTAACATTATATATTTTTGTATTTTTTGTGTCGTCACTCTGCCTTCACAATTTCTCTGGTACAGTGACCTCTACACTCTACAGTAGCTCCTGTTTTACCCACAGTTAGTGTGTGTGGCCTTCTTATGCACTGTTTCTACACCGGTTTCTCTTTATAATGGACACCCATAAGGCATGCCCCTTACCACTGGCTAGATTATGAATCAGCTCAATCTTGTTTTATGTTTGTTGTATTTTATATTCTTCTTAGTAGGTTTTTTTTCTTGTTATTTAATGTCTAAAATGTATATTTGAGTGTATTTATTGACCCCAACAAGACAAGAGCAGTAACAGCAGAAGCTAATGGGGATCAGTAAACAATAGATGCTTGTGTAGTGTTTGAGAAACAAACATAATACGAAGGACTAAATGAAGTAAAAATTTAATTCCTGTTGCTTTATTTTAGTATTTAAAATTTAAAACATCACTAATCTGCCTTTTTATTGGCTCAGCACACTGAGATTTCTTCCTCCAGAGCAGCTTTTCACCACAAAAGAGAACTAAATGCCATGATACCTGATTTAGGCATCATATTAATCTTATCTCTTTCTTTAGGATGCTCCCCGGCACATTCTAGCAGACTAAATCTGACATAAAAACAGTTTTCTTTTTTTAAAATTCTGGTCACCTCTCTTGGTTGGTGTTTCCTCCACCTGCCTGTAATCGTTTGGTTTGACTCAGTTAGGGACAAAAAACTGCAGCGACAAAAACAACCAGAGACGGTTCAGTCTCTAAGAGCACCAAAAACTGTACAAGTGTTGTATTAAAGTGGCACCATTTGGACTCTATCACTGCCTGACCAGCACCATGACCATTAACTGGTGTATATATATATGTGTGTGTGTGTTTGTGTTCATTGCACTGTAAAACTACTGCAGTACTATCACTACGAATGAATACAGTTAAGTGTTACTGTTCAGAGGGATTCATTGGTGTGTTGATGATTTCAGAGAGAAGGGGCATCTTTGTCTGTTTTGCGCCCCCTGGAGAATTGAACTCCAGCTACTACGACACACACAGTAAAGCCAGAAGACATCAGTTTCAAGGTTGGACAGGAAGTTTGTATGTGTGACGATATACAGTACAGAACACTGCACCAGTGTGTGTGTGTAAAATCAGCAAGGTAGCACCAGGGAACTAAGGTCAGCCAGTGGTCTACATGGGATCTAGGGATGCAGTCCTTTACAATGTGTGTTTGTTTGTATATGTATGTACGACTATGTCTGGTCATCTGTGTCATCCTGCATCAGCCAACCTTCATGTACTAGCTGTATCCTATGTGTAGTGATCTGTGTGTGTCTGCCATACTGTTTTTGTGTGTATGCATGTGTGTGTGTGTGTGTGTGTGTGTGTGTGTGTGTGTGTGTGCGTGTGAGAGAGAGAGAGAGTTGGTGTGACTAGTAGCAGGCGAAGTACTCCTTGAGTGGGGCGAAGAGGTGCCTGATGACGGGGACGCTCCATGAACGGCCCAGCAGCCTTTGCCTGGCCAGACGACTCATGTTGGACACATCGGTGTAGTGGACAGGGAAACCAAACACCCTGCAGACACACAGGAGAGTTCATTATTAAACACTGGATGATATGAAAGAGCTGGAACAATTAATCAGTTAATCAAGAGAAAGTCAATCAGCTTCTACACTATGATATAATTAATTACCTGTTGAAGTCATTTGTATTGTAGCTTTTCTGTCTTTTACCACAGTACATCAAATACTTTGATTTATTTTAATGTCTATTTGAACTGCATTTACGATATATGTCACTGTAAATAAAGTTATAAAGTGCTTTACAAAGATATAACAGTTTAATTAAATGTTTATCTCCTCCTTTAAGAGCACATCTATCATGTAAATGTCACACACCTTATTCCCTCATATGATTTGACATCGGTCGGCCTTCAGTACAGTTTCATGTAAAACTATTTTTACATTTTTTATATCTGCTGTATTATGAGTCTGAGGTCCTTTTAAACAGTAGTTAAAGTTTAAAGGTTCGTATTTTGTAATTCTGCAGTCATTTTGTAAATCTGTAATCATTCTGTATTTATATTTGTAATTTAGTATTTGGGTTTATGTTTTAATGTCTGCTGTATTCTGACCCAAACTATTTCGCTGTAATGTGAGTAATCCTTAGTAGCAGCACTATATTGACCTACTGTAATCAAATACAAAAGCAGTGATTAAAATATCTGGCTAAGAAATTAATATAGTAGAAGTTCCAGTGAAAACTATTTATTGTTTTATTGTTACTGTGAGAGATTAATGCGTCTGTAGCAGCTGCTAACCTGTGTTTTATCAACATTTTCCTTATTTTATTTTAAGTGGAAATATTCTCAAAGGCGCACTGTGACACACAATTACAGTGATTCAGAGAGATTCATTTTCTCTTTCTGGTAGAAGAGGTGTTTGTGGAGCAGAGGTACATAAAGTACAAGTATCTACCTTAACTCCGTACTCAAGTAAAAGTGAAAATACTTGCCCAGAAAAAGTAATTGAGTACACATACTTAGTTACTTTCCACCTCTGTATGTGGGGATGTAAAACCTGAGTGAAAATGTAATTTGATACTTTAAAAAACTGTGATTCTTCGGTGAAAAGCAGTAGAATATCTGGGAAGTATAATGCCTTTCTTTAGACTGATTGCTTTTTTAACAGGAAGCTCTCCAAATATTGCAAAAAAGAGAACATAGAGACTACTATGTCTTGATTGATTTGAAATATATAAAAATCACACCAGTTCTTTTGCACAGAAAAAGTTTGCAAAGATGCGTGAATGTGGGAAAGACCACACTGAAACAAATTATCATAATGTGTTTGATTTGAAAACCGAATAGAGACACATAAAAAACACACAAACACCACTGTACCTTTCCATCTCTGTACACCACAGGATGTCCTCCTTGTTGTCCATGAAGACGGGGAAATGTTCATCTTTCCCCTGCTTCACAGAGTTGGAGCGTGTCGTTATCGTACGCAACTTCTCAAACTGGAATTAGCATCCAGAGCCAAACACACACAAACAAAGACAGACAGACAAACACACACACACATCCATTTTTAATCCGACAGCTATCCATCCATCCATCCATTTGAACAACAGTTTTCTACAATACATGTTTTATAGTGATACAAAAATTCATTTTTGCAGAACTAGACCACAAGAGAAAATACATCAATTACTGTATATCTACGTAGGCTCAAAGTAGAAATATAATTAACACAGATTGTTGGCTAGTGTCTAAACCTTTCCCCCAAAATGTGTTGCTTTTTGTTTTTTTAATTAATTATTAAAACGTAAAGATAATTCCATGTTAAGCTTCACATCATTGTTCCTCCTACCTGTGGTACAACCTTATACCTTTGTTTACTACTAATCAGTAACTTAACAGTAACATAATAAGTACAGGCACACATAAACAAATACACACACACAAACACACACACACACACACAGGTGGATACCTTGGCTGTGCGCCCGTGCTCGAGACACTCTTGTAGGTCCAGCTTGTCGTTTGCCATGGGTGTCAGAGGTCTGCGATGACAAAAATGTGCAAAAAGAAGTAGGTGGTGAACCATTATAACACATAAAATCCAGGATTCCTATAGCATTTACTAACATAAATTTATAACTTCTTTATCAGCACACAGAATAAAATTTGATACTGAATAATTTTTCCCCCCAGTTAAACAGGTCAAATAATGATAGAAAACCACAGTGGATTCAGTGAATGCCTTCAGTTCAGTTCATCATTTTAAAGTGAAATTGATGTGTGGTTTAACAAATTTAAAAATTATGACTAAATTTTGAGAAAGCCTTCTAGAATGGAGGGTGAAACGTCTTCAAGGAACTAAAACAAGTCCAGTTCCTACTGAATAACCTTTTTTGGGATAACCATGACCTGGATGACTGAGAATCTTCACAGACACGACTAAATTAAAGGTAAATGTTTTAAATGTTTTAGATTTAGCGGCATCTGTTGGTGAGATTGCAGAATGCAACCTTCTGAGCACCCCTCACAACCCACCACCAAGTTTCCAATCACAAAAGCCCACAGTGACCGTGAGGTGTCTTCTATGACCGCATCAACTAGTAGTATGTCGAGTGATGAGGTTACTTTAGACAGCTATTTAGATTTAGTTAACGGCACTGTTGCCTAACAGCTAAAAGGACCTGAGTTTGAATCAACTGGTCAGTCAGGTGCCTTTCTGTGTGGAGTTTGCATGTTCTCCCTGTGTCTGTGTGGGTTTTCTCTGGGTACTCCGGCAAAAAATGGTATAACTAAATAAATAATAAATAACAATATTCAAATGATAAAAATAAAATACAGCGTTATCTAAGATTTTGCCGAAACCGACAGATGCTTATTTTGAACTGTAGCAGAAGATGTGACAGTGGTTGTTTCAGGTCTGTTGGTGCTGACTGAAACATAACAAAAAAGGACTAAACAGCTGCCTGCAGCACAACACACTGTTACAACAATCCCAGTTTTAGTTCAGGGATATACAGCTCTGGAAAAAATTAAGAGACCACTGCAAAATGATCAGTTTCTCTGATTTTGCTATTTAAAGGTATATG
>JAUMHL010000017.1:16783173-16797357 GCA_032362345.1 Sandelia bainsii
TTGGTGGAATAACCCTGATTTGCAATCACAGCTTTCATGCAGTGGTCTCTTAATTTTTTCCAGAGCTGTATATATATTCTCCCATCAGTCTGCAATCAGACACAAAAACATGGTGAAACTAACGTTACTGCCCATGGCAGGGAAAGAAATATATTTTCAATACATTTGACCTTTTCAGGACTTCTTTAGGGAACCAAATGCAAAGCTTTAGTTGGAACCTGTATTTCTAAGTGAGCGATTTGTCTGTATGTATCACCTGGACATGCCTGGCAGGTTTCCCCAGAAATAGCGAGCACGGTGGGCAGCAGAGACTTCCTTAGCATCAATCATCACTGGGTTGCACTAGAGAGGAACAGAAGAGTTAGTGCCATGTGCTTCTCCATGTGTCACACTGCAGGTCAATATGCAATACTGTGGTGCAGGTCCTGCATTCAGACTGTTACTTAAGATTCAAGATTCAAGATTCAAGATTCTTTATTTGTCATCTTGAATCTTGAATCTTAAGTAACAGTCTGAATGCAGGAATGCAGCACTTATACTTAAGTATAAGTGCAAAAGAAATTAGCTCAAAAACATACTTGAACTACCAAAAGTAAAAGTACTCTTTATGTAGAGCGTGTCATATCAATGGATACGATATTATTGGATTATAATTACTGACACATAAATGTGTTTGAAGCAGCAGGTAAAGAAACCTGAGTCATGATAGATTAAATTGTTCAACTATAAGAAAGCAGTGAAGGTGAATGTAGATTTTTTTTATTCCTGTTATCATCGCTCACTTCTTTAAGTCTTCATCTGAGCATCTGTTGGTGAAAACATCACACAGTGAGCTGTGTTTGGTGTAGACGACTGTGATGATAGTTTATTGATTATACCTCTAAAAAGCGGGAGATGTCCCGTTTGTCACTGACTCCCATAGCGACCACATTCTCAAACAGCCAGAAAAACGGCCGCTCGTCTCCTGGTTTTGGTCGAGCCTCGTGAAGCAGGCGGTAAAACTCGAAAAACAATCGTCCGGTTCCCTCTGTGGAAGGAGGGAGAAAGTTCAGCCTCTATATTTCATCTCACATAAAGAAAACTCCTTTGAGCCTTTGTAGTTCTACTATTAACAAGAATTAAATTTTACATTTTCTGTGGAAGTTTGTTTTTTTCCCCCTGAGTCTTACCAGAATACTCTGATGCGACTCATGACCCCCTTCTTACCGTAAAGACCTTTTCTAGCAGGGTTGACTATGGAGAGGTCGTTGCAGGGGCTTCCTCCAATCACCAGGTCAAATGGTCCCCATTCTTCGATCTGACAGAAAAAAGACCACATGAGTTCACTCATCTTGGTAGAGTAGAAAAACTATCTCCGCGTGAGGACAAATAATCAAATGTTCACAGATGCTTATTTCTTACACCTTTGAACAGAAGGTCAGACTTTCACTTACATGTTTGCGGGTTACGTTGCGTACATCTCCCACGTACATGATGCGCCCTTGGTGACGAACCATGCCGACAGTGATGGAGTCCTCACACACCTCAGACGCCACATACTTGGCCACCTGGATTCCCAAGTCCTTCAGCACCAACAGTCCTGATTCCACACAAACACATTTATTCATCTGCCACTACAACCATGGGAACCAATACTTATTTTACACAAAACAATTAACAGTTTGCAGTTTACAGGTAGGCATGGGAGACTTCCACGTGTGTTACACTTTTAAACACAGTAATTTATTAAGAAAAACTTTCTCTGGTTTCAGCCTCTCAAAGATGAAGAGTTCTGGGTATTGTAGGTTTTACAACACAGTGAATTGAATATTTTTGACTTCTCGACAAAATAAACAATTTGAAAACGCCACATTCAGCTCTGGGAACTTGCTGCTGGTGACGGCTTCTCAGCTCGATCAGCTATCAGTCGGACTCTAGAGTTATGTGACGAAGTTTGGAGTTTGTATTCGCACATATACTAGTGAGCGTGCACAGTTACCACCATCACCACAGTGTGTTTTTATTTTCAGTCTGTATGTATGTTTAAATATGGTTCAGCTGTTTCACATATGTGCACATTTATTAAAAACCTACATTCAGTGTCAATCTTCGATCCTCAGGGCTGAAATAAGAGACTTCAGACCAGAATGACTTAAGGTTCAAGTGAGGAATAGAGGTCAAGGAGACTTGAGATGCACCGTATGTCACTTCTAGTTCTTTGATGTCGGTCTGGTGTATCACGGCCCTTAGCATACTAACATTTGCTGAGTAGCAATTAACACAATACTGGTCATAAACCAAAGTAAAAATCCATCCCATGTGTCAAAAAATCTGCCAATGGGGTAAACAAATTCTGCTTGGCTAGAATTGTTATAACTAGCATAAAAGTCTAAAATAATGGACCTTAAAACTTAACAAAGACAAAACATCCCAAATTTCAGCAGTTTTTGCTTAGTACAAGCAACAAAAACGCAGTTATTTAAGTAAGACTTTATTCTTTAATTTAAGATAAATAATCTAAAAATAACAGCATGTTATGGTCTTCTGATTTATTTAATATTAAGAAATTAAAAACTTATTTTAACATTAATATTTAACAATCAAATTTATGATAACTAACTTCTACCTTGCTATGGTGCACTTGTAGTAGTTACTTGTAGTTCGCAAAACATGATCAGATATTATCCCTAACGGTGCATTTAAGGAAGCATCACACAGACTTTAAGGTTAAAATCAAAGTGAATGGCTTCTGCAAATTAGCCGGTTATTGAATATGTGTTGCTGAGCTGTTCAGCAGACACAGAGCAATGTCTCTGTCTCACTTTCAGCTGGCAGCGTGCTAAAGCAAGATTAAAGTGTATAGTCTACAATATCACGTCAAAATTTATTTCTAAATTGTTTGTTCAGTACATCATTCGAACTGTGCTGTTTGTGTTTTGTGCAGAGCAGACCAGGGTTCTCTTCATAGTAATAATGTGAAATATGAAGCAGCAGGTTCTGTTCTCTACCATGACCTACAGACAGCACTCACACCTGATGACAATCAATAAGAACAACTGAGAGGTTGTGTAAGTGCTATTACGTGTTATTAAAGTGTTGTAAGTGTTATTAAATCTTGTCCCCTTGCTGGTTTATTATGCAAAGAATTGTTGTAGCTGTTTAAGTCTCGCTCAGTATCAGCTGGAATAATTTATTAAGACAAAGACAGATATATTAAATATATATATTATATAAAATTAGATTAATTTTCTAATGCAAAACATGCTCGACAAGATTTTTATTTTTAGAAAGAAAATAAGACTTTTTTACTTTCTTAAAAGCTCTTTTTTTCAGTGCATGACACATCCAAGAATTTCCCTCAAAACCACAAATGTAAAATAAACGTAAGTAAAACTCAGGGATCAGCAAAGTTATTAGGATTCAGCATATATGGATTATAAACTAAATTTCACAGCAATCCATTAATAAATTAATGCTAACTATTAGCAGCAAACTATTAATAAATTCATTAATGAACAACCCTACACACATCCTGTACCTGTGGCAATGCCGTCAAACAGGGAGAGGACTCTGATTGGCTGCCTCTTTTCTGCCGCAACTGGAGTATACAACTTGGCAGGTTCCTAAAGTAGAGTTAAAAGAAAGAGGGATGGATGAGAATAAGATCAGAGTGATAGATAATACATTTTATGTACAGAGAGGAGCCAGCAGTGCAGCACACCACATATCAGCTTTATTTATGTTGATGATCTTGCCTTTTGAGTGAAGATCAATAGTTCACTGTGAATATGTTCTGTTTTGATATGCATTAGCCTTCATGTATAACTTATAGCTGAAAGCCCTGGAGGGTAACTCACCTGATCCCTAGATATTAACTTTTCCCATTTAACTGTGTGTTATATTTCACCTCATATTTTTAGTGGACTGCAGAAAACAAATAAATCAAATTTACTTCATCTAAGTAACTGACTGGACTGAAATAACTGTACACGGTTTGCTCAGTTAGTATGGACAAACTGTATTTTTATAGACTTTTGGTATTATTTTGGTTCATACGTAGGTGTATTTCGTAAATGTTTGTCACAGCTTTATTCAGATTTAACACGATTGTTGAGAGCGCTACAACGCTCAGATGACATTTAGTGTTTGGTGCATTACAGGAACCAATGTCACCTTGCAGAACAGGAGTTGGTTGGAAATGAAGTTGGAGGAACAGTGATGTCTGTTCTCTAACAGGCTACACCAGCATATAAAGCTTTATCATTTATTTTGCTGTTGCAGCCTCAATAACTGACCAACGATTGCAAAGGGACACTAAACACTTCTCTTATATGAATCTACTAATAACCGCTCTCCTCAGTTTGGTCATTTTTAGATAAGAAATACTGCTGCCTATTTTATAATGTCTGACACTGCAAAACTGGCTAATTCACAGAGTTTCATGGTTTATTATACTGATTTAATTTCTTTGTTTATAAGATAAAAAGTTATAAGTACATACTCCAATAATAAGAAGATGAGAATATAATGTTTATTTTACATCACTTTTTAAAGGTTTTTGGTTTGTAATTAATTTAAGTGTTATTAAACAATCATTATTGATGTCTAGTGGATTTTTTGTCTAAATATTCTGCATTGCCCAACAAATGTTACACATTTTCTAAGTTATCCACAACTGTCATTCTTATGTCCTGCTTGTTGTGTTGCTGTCTCCCTAGCTTCCCCAGTTCACCTCTGGGGTTTCACAGTCTGACTTACGAATTCCTGTTCGTGGTTGTTAGCAAAGAAGTGCTGTAGTCTGCAGGGCCAGTCTTCCCGACGTCGCAGTAACCCGTAGGTGCTCCGGGGTCCACACATGTAGCAGTTCCAGGGGTCTTCGTTGATGGCTGCTGCCGCTGAGCCGGCTCCCACCAACAGATCCACACACTCGACACAGAAACACCTGCGCGCACACACACACGCACCATCAGATATGTAAACATTAAGTTATGACTTTGACTCTTTCATTAGTCAGTTTTGGCGGTTGTCATCAACATAGGGGAACTCAAATTTTGACATAACTTTACTGCTTCTTATGAGTGTATTTACCTTCTCTGGTGTCACAAAAAACACATGAAAAAATAATAATGAATATGAGCATTATTCGTCCAAACTGTAACTGGACCCAGTATATTACAAAAATTGCTAAAGGGGAAGAAAGAGGCTTTTAGTACTGTAATATTACAGGAGATGATAGTTTCTATTAGTCTAAATCAAATTAAGATATCTGCAATTGCATTTTCATTAGTAAGAATTGCTCATTGACTTTCTGGTGTAAAACTAATTCAACATATCTACAATTCAGGACAGGTTGGTAAGGCCAGTTACTGCACACATGAAACACACAGCTCCCAGGCCACCTGCACCTGCAGAAAGGTACAGAGAGAGGGAGACAGGAAGAAAGAAGCACAACTACAGGAGAGAGAAGACGCAAAGTTAATGACAAGCAATGGTGGCATATAAATAGTTGGAGAGGAGAGGAGAGGAGAGGAGAGGAGAGGAGAGGAGAGGAGAGGAGAGGAGAGGAGTGGAGAGGAGAGGAGAGGAGTGGAGAGGAGAGGAGTGGAGTGGAGAGGAGAGGAGAGGAGAGGAGGGGAACCCTGAACTTCTCTAGACATTATCCAGGTGGGCTGCATGTGAGAATGCAATCAGTCAGTTCTGAGATTATCCTGCAAGCCCCCTTTAAACCAGCCTAGTGCTGTTCCTAGACTGTTGTGATCTATAATGTCGACTTCCAGCTACACGGTGAATCTGATGATTTGTTTCGCTAACAGTTTTGATTTTATTAGTAAAGGAATTCATAAAGTCATTGCTGCTGAGAGTTAAAGGAATACAAGACTCAACAGAACTATGACTCTTTTCAGCCTGGCTGAAAAGTAACCTGGGGTTTATCTTATTATTTATCAATGATGAATTATATTCAGTTCTAGCATTACGGAGGGTGTTTTTATACATTATTAAAAAGTCTTTCCAGGCAAAGTCAGATTCATATAAATTAGTGGAACGCCGCCTCCTTTGCAGCTTTCATCTGCTTTAAATACATGTTTGTGAAGTGTACCTTGGAGCTAGACTCCTCTGATTCACTGCCTTTTTTTTCAGAGGTGCAACAGTATTGAGTATAGTCTGTACTGAGTGTCCAGCACTATCAATAAGATAATCAGCTTGGAGTCAAGTTAAGATGTCTGCCCTCCTCTTTGTTGGCACATGCCACTGGAGTAAATGATGGTAGAAACATCAACTAGTTCCAACACCTTATAAGATATCTATGAAGACATTATGGATATCTTAAAGGTTTTTTATGTATGCTGTTATAACATAAAAGGTTCAATGATAATCTGTAATTTTGTTACAGATATTTAAAATTAAATTGCATTCTGACTAGTAAGAATATTAGTTTAAAATATGTACAATTACATTTTAACTAGTCACAAGTACTTTCTGGATATCCAAAATGACATCAGTGCATTTATTAGATAGACAGAATTCACATAACAGATATTTACAATGCTTATATTTATTTATGACTGGTCAAAACTGAAATTATGTCAGCTGAAACTGAAATTACACTTTGACTATTCATAACTCTAACTTCAGGTATCTACAATTGAATCTAGACTAAATATATCTTAGTTCAGAGTGTCCTGGCAGCTGAGCGGTTACAGTGCATACCACATAACTACAACAGCCCCCACAGAAATGACAGAAATCTGGAATTCACATTTTGCGCGAGCAAAACTGAATTGTAGACATCTTGAATTAGTTTTCCTCTACAAGTCATTCTTGCTAGTCAAAGTCTTTAACTGGAATTTTGCCTAGTCAAAACTTAATTGCAGATATCTTACATTAAATTATCTTACATTCTGACTAGTTGTAAATACATCGCAGATATTTGTAATCTGAATTCTGTCGATCTAACAAGTGCAAGAATGTCAGTGACATAATTTCAAATATCCTAAAAGCAAATGTGACTAGATTTTGGTTGATAAGTCTACACATAGTTGGTTTAAGCCAACTCAACTTAGGCACTTTATAGGAACTAGCACACCTATCATGGCTTTTTTTAGTAAGTAAAATATAGTTCAATTAATAATCTGAAATCTTCTACAAACAGTGGGTGACCTGACGTTGCCTGATGATATCCAGTTGACTGCTGCATTTAGAGCCTCTGTTTTACAGGGCAGAAGGGAAATACTTGGAGCTGTCAGGATTATGTTTCTACTGCAGTTCTGGGGAGAAGTTTATTACCAGTATTATGACTCCTGATCTCTGCTGTGTTTGCAAGCCTAAATAAACTGTGCAAGCTGTATTTATCTACATAAATCTGTTCCACGTGATCTGGCTGACTCAGTTGCCAATAACAGAGAGCCATGCATCATGCTTTGACTTTTACGCGTAAATTGTTTTTGTTAATGTGAAATCCAAAACCCTGTTCTGGCCACAAAAAGAAGAAACTGCAGCTTGCCATTCCCAGACTCAACAGTGTGTTCAGTACTCCACTGACCTGCAGCAGTTGTTGTTGCCGCACATGAGCACTTCCCTGCCTCCACAGCAGATGGTGCAGTAGGACTGGTACCCGTCATCATCGTACTGGTAGGCGCACTCCAGGAACGAGTTCTGCACAGAGGAGGATCAGGAGAAGAGCAGTTAGAGAGTGTTTTTATGTCCACTGTAAGAAACTCTTATGTTTCTACTTTTGTTCAGTCACTTTATTTTCATATTCTACTATAAGTTCATCACATTCAAAACTGCAAAAACACTCCATTATAATAACAATGAATCAGCTCTAGGTGAGCACAAACGAGAGCTTTTCAAGGAGGTTTCTTACTTTGCAGCCCTGGCACATTGCTCCTATGAACAGAGGATGCTCCAGAGAGACGTTGAGGCTTCCACAGGAGATACAGATATCTGGAGAAACACACTCACAAAATTAGATTTAACATTTTGAAATGTTGAAATGTGGCATAAGTAAAACTTTTATTGCCTCTAAGGGAAAAGTAACCATAATGTGTTTAAAATTAATTAGTTCATTTCTGTACCCTGTGTTAAGCAAGCCTTGTATAAAACAACACTGTATAAAACAAATTCAGTTCCAGGCCAGTCTCTTAAAAACAACGTACTAGGGACATAATTAATACATCACTTCTTCATTTCATATCTATACTTAAAAATAATACCAAAAAGTATGGGAGACTTTTACCTTCAATGTTCCTTGTCTTCTTTTTAATCTCATATATGAGTCTCTCTGGAACAAAAACAAAACATTAACATCAGTTTGTATAAACAATTTTTAGTAAATATCTTGAAAAAGCTTCCACCTACACAGTGTAAATGCTTTTTTGTATGAGTTACCTACTTCCTATCTGTAGGAAAACTATGTATCACTGACACACCGAGGGATTAACCTCAACAGTAATAAAAACATCAAATATTGGTGTGTGGTCAATGAGAAAATTAGCCCTCTGATAGCAGTATAATTCTGTTTGGTGCTGCTCAAGTGCAGTCAATATGACATAAATAGACAAAATTATTATTATTATACAAACTCCTTTTCAGGTTAAAGCTCTTGTTTATTTCAACATTTCCTCTTGAATGGAAGTTCTCACTCACTTTTACACTTGCATAAATCTTCTAAATAGATAACCAAAGAAGATGTTAAATTGAAGTATAATCAGTGGTCTGTATGCATTTGCATGTTTACCTCTGGTCCCCTCATCGATCACCTCTCTGATCTTTGCTTTCTCGGCTGAGTTCTTGCGAGGTTTCTTTGCAGGTGGAGGTGTGTACGCCGCCTCAGGCTCTGCCCACATTTCTGGGTACACCTCCTTGTATGGATTCTGCTCCTCTGTGGAGCACGTAAATCAAATTAACACAGTTTTAGTTTTTATATTATCATATTCTAATAGTTTTACTTTTTAAAGCAATGACTTTAGAGAAATAATTCATTAGAACTGATCTAAAGCTTGGGAGTCACCGGCTGAAGTATTCTGCAGACATAAGCAACACTTTAGAAAACCTTGAGAATCTTTGTTAAGCGAGTCAGAATACTTCAGAGTACTCAATGCTTACAGTCAGACCCACAATTTTTTCTTACCCCATTCTGTTTTTGGCCACACCCTGTGAGTAAATTTTACTAGATGGATTTTGGCCTGACTGCAGCTTCAGTCTGACAAGTTTTTATATGTGCTTTTATATGCACTTCACGTAGCAGCTGTCTAGGTGTGTGGAAGTGATAAAAATAAGTAGGATTTTAACTTGTCTTTCAAGTTCTTCTTTTTCCTACTGGTCAGGTTTTACCCTCGTGGAAGAATTGTCTGAAATTGTGCATCTTTATTTCCTTAAGTGTGGCTGTGTCAGCACCTACAAAACTTTGTGAACCTGTGTGAACCTGTATAAAGCAGTTAGTTCCATGTAAGCTGACACTAACATGTATAGCAGTGTTTCCCCTACATGCATTCAGCAGCAACAAAACCCAACTTGCGCTTTCTGTACTGCATGCAGGGTACGCCACCATACACCCACCCCGCCCCCCAAACGCACACACACTGACATCCCAGTTAAGCAATGTGCAGCAGCTGGACAATTTACTCAAGAGGAGTGCCATACGATGACGACCTACATGTTGTAATGGAAAGTCCTTTACTACACTAACTTATTTAGCAAAAGCAGTAAAAACACCATATAAAGTACACTTATAAAGTTAGTTAGAGTTAAAACAACGTGAAAGTTTCTGAATTTCCAAGGAGAAGCATCTTTATAAGCCAAGCTAAGTAGTTAATCCTGCTAAACTACCTATTAACACTACTGAGCAGGCTGTAATACGGTACACACACATCTTAACTACTCAGGTCATTTATGCATGTGTGCCATCAAACCAAACAGCTATGTAAAACTTTTCTCAAATTATCAGTTTATTGATGCATAATGCTCATATCTCAAAAATTATTGGAGCAAAAATGTTTTTTTCTTACACTGCACACAGAAATGAGCAGATTGTTTATCAACAAAATGATTTACAGTGTGTGTTTTAGACAATTATCTACATGATTTATATATTAGCAAATGTGTGTCTACCCTCTGGGGGATCCAGTGATTGGGGGCCTTTGGGCAGGAAGCCGGTCATGGCCCATTCTATCATCTGTCTAGTTTGGATATCCACCCCATCTGCATCGTCGCTAGCATCACAGGAAGGAACTGGCCTCCCCGCACGCACACTGGCGACCTAAACACAAAATAAACACAGACATACACATACAATTAGTTTAAGTGTTTAATTTTTTTAATGTAGAAATTCTTATTATAATGCTAACCCAAGGGCCACCATTGAAACAATAAATGACAAAGAGCTTTATATTGATTAGAAGAAATAATATTGTCCGATCAGAGACTTAAAAATATGACTATGTGTCCACATGTTACCACTTACAAATTGTGGACAGACCTAGATGAGAACATCACCTCCACAAATGCAAAATACCAACGTTACATAAGAGAAGAATGAGTAAAATATGACCTTTAGACGTGTACATTTATATTTTGGTCTTTTAGATCTTGATTTCATCCAGAGAGATTTAAAATAAGAGCAACATCAGTTTATTATCCGTCCAAAAATAGACTCCAAACCACACACTCCCTCACATTAAGGAGCAACGTTTGAATAGTGGGATTGTTACCTGCAGAGCCTCAAAGATGGCTTTCCGGTACATGGACTGTTTGTTGTAGGTGGGCTGGTGGAAGGTAGATGAGAAAGAGCTCAGAGGCATCAGCTTCTCCACACAAACCTACAAAACAAAGAAATCACAATGAATGCCATCAAGATTAAAATAAAAACCATAAGTCATTGGAGGAAAAAACACAGTATATTAAGTTAAATTTGTATCATTTTCTGAAATGTTTATGAAATTACAGCAACTAGTACAGAAATCTGACACTAACAGGCTCCATAAAAGTAGAAAGATGGAGCAAAAGGAGTTTTGCTGTTAAAGATGATAAGCTACTGCACAAAAGTCAAATTATGCCCTTAAACAGAATTGGTGGCTATAATAGACGTTCTCTCTTTTAGATCCCCTGTCCAAGTCTTTAACATGACTTGGCCAGATAACAGCCACTCAACCAGTATCTGATCAAGAATTAGCCATGCAACTAATTGTAGGCTGCTTACCACAGAGAACTTGCCGTCTCCAAACCACATGACCCAGCGAGTGCCATCAGCAGCTCGACTCCGGCCGCTCATCCACCAGGAAACAATCCTGCCCGGCCACCAGGAGAAACCTCGCAGCTTCCCAAACACCAGGGTGCCGATGCCAAAGCCCCGACCATCCTGTTAAAACACGTCAGGTTTCTAGTTTCATACTCAGGTTGTAAGATGATAACTTTAAGTTTCCAAACATGGAACATCTTTTTATGTTACATGGACGGTAAGTGTCAGGGATGAATATGAACATAGAGATTATGTCAGACTTGTTATCATCATAGCTCCATTTTGCAACTAAAAACACAGCAACAAAATAAATCATTTTACACTAAATGTTAGTGTCTTCAAGTTAGATACTATCAAGGAAAACATGTTTTCAAGGTCAAAAGTGGATAATGTGTGTACAATAGCGTGACATTTCAGTATTGCAGCTTTTATCAAGATGTCTGATGAAGCAAGTCCACACCTGTTTTGTACAAACTGGGTTTGTGTTGAAAATAGGTGGTAAGTGATGTATAATGTGTGGGACAGTGTGTTTCCTTTCCTTTAGCCATTTATCAGTTTGTCCTGTTAAGTTTATCACATTTTACATTTGCAGGAAGCCAAAGAAATGAGTATAAAATGTTATTTCCTGAGCTAGTTAGCACTGTTATTATCCAGCCCCACATTGTCTTATCAGTTTCTTTATATGGTAAAGACAACTGTGGTCACTTTATTATTATTAGATGGTGCCAGTAGAGAGAG
Organism: Sandelia bainsii; assembly: GCA_032362345.1. NCBI lineage: Eukaryota > Metazoa > Chordata > Actinopteri > Anabantiformes > Anabantidae > Sandelia > Sandelia bainsii. The sequence continues at coordinate 16,795,127 of JAUMHL010000017.1, forward strand.
AGAGATGATCCGAAATGAGGGGGAGAGAGATACAAAAGGATCCCCCAACTCAAATTTCTTGCATACCCATACCCACTGATTCACTGCCAGTGAATGATTTTTTTGTTTTGTTTGAAAGTTTTCCAGCACGTAAAACATAACAAATGGCCAAAATGAGACATAAATATGGAAGTCACAAAAATGACCAAAAACATACAAAAGTATGACTGAAAAGAGATAGAAAATGACCAAAAAGACACAAAAAATGACCAAAAAGACACAAAAAAAATGGACCAAAGACCTACAAAAATGACCAAAAAGAGACAGAGAATAACCAAAAAGACACATAAAATGTCGAAAATTACATAAAAGACACATAAAAAAGTGATGAAAAACAATAAAAAAGATATAATGACTAAAAGAGACAAGAATTACTACATAAACACACAAAATGAATCATAAACATGCACTATAAGCATGATGGGTAGCTGTATATCTGATATATACTTATATTTTGCAAGGTTCTTAACCTTGCTATGTAAAGTGCCTTGAGATGATCTTTGTTATGATTTGGCGCTATACAAATAAAGATGAATTGAATTGAATTGAATAGCTAGCATGAGTCTAGTCTAATATGTTTATTTTACTGGGGCAGATGAAAAACACCAATGAAAAGGAGGACAACGAAGACAAGGAAAGGAAAAAGAACAGAAAGCTTCACGAAACATGAATTCCTATCTTCCTCGTGTGTGGAGAGTTTTCAGCGCTCGCCACAACCAAAACAAGGCTCCGCTGCAGACAGGATATTGTAAACACACTGCGCTTGTCAGTCACAAACATAACACCGCACCCGTCTCAGGGAAGCAGGCACAGGGCCCTTAGTGATTGTACGTACATGTAATATACAATATTACCCAAGGAAAATCTTTCAGCCACTGAAATGGTGTGATTTTATGTTTAGTGTCATTTTATTTTGGCTGTTCAGACCATAATTAGTACAGTACAATTAAAATATGGCAACAGGATCGCTGAAATTGTACATCATGCTCAAAAAGATTATGCTATGATCTTTCAGACATACTGTACAGTCTAATAACTTTTTAACCATGTTGGCTTAAAAACTGACATTGAAAGTTCATAGTTACTCTGTCTATTGAGAAAGATCATGTCATGTGTTCAAAATCTCCAGAACTGCTACTAATGGACCACTTGTTGGGAACAGTTTGTCAGCTGTGCAGGCATCTGCAGCACATAATCACCTGGTACTCAATCTCACTCGGAGTAGGCTGGTCTCCCCTGGCAACCGGCTCGGGTGTCACGGCGACTGTCGGTGAGGCAGGGTCTGTGTGTTGTTGTGAAGGCGGAGGGGCTGGACTGGCCGGGTCCTCCTCTTTCTGAAAGTCGGCCTCTGATAGGTCGTCCATCATGTTGATCTCCGCCTCTCTGTACGCCCTTCGCTCTGCCTGTGAAGGAAACACAGACATAAACACACGTTCAAATAATGATCTATTTTAATTTTTTTGTCTATATTTACACTTATTTTGTTACATATGTCTTGTGCAGTGTGACATATTTTGGAGGACAAACACAGAGAATCTCCTGTACTGCAGCAATACCATGGTATCAGCACTCAAGAACAAATTGACTGGGCAATTCTTTATTTATTCATTATACTTGACAAAACAAAAATACAAAACTGACATGAATTGGGCAAATATCTAAAGTAAACAAAAAATTAATAGTAACGATTAAAGAAAACAAAACAGACTAATGAATAACTCGTAGAAATACTGTAAATGTGCAAAGTAACATACTAAGTTTAAATCTACTTAAGTAAAAGTAGCAATACCACAGTGTACAGAATAAATACGGTAAGTAAAATTCTTTCAATCACATTTAAAGTACCAAAAATAAAAGTACTGGTAATGCACAATCAATCATTTGCATAGATACCTAATGATAGCTAAAGGCTTCCTGCTTCCTGTATCCGACGCGGATTGTTTGCTGCTCCTGCTCGTGGGGTTTGATTTACAAATCATTTTCTAAAATCTAAGCTCACTCATTTACTGATTTTTGGACACCGAGTGTTTTAAGAGCTATATCAGACACTTGTAATACTCAAGCACTTGTTTTAAAACTCCTGCTAACTGTGTATTATCTTGTTTTTCTTATCTACGCTAGCTTGTTCTATTGTTAGCTATGGCTTCTCTGTCTCCCTCTGTCTCTCCCTCTCTGTCCTGCTCAGTTTGCCA
>JAUMHL010000017.1:16797457-16864873 GCA_032362345.1 Sandelia bainsii
TCCTAGAGTTTCCAAATGTAGACTGGGAGGCAGAGCCTTTAGCTATCAAGCCCCTCTCCTGTGGAACCAGCTCCCAAAGTTCGGGAGGCAGACACCCTCTCAACCTTTAAGACTAGTCTAAAAACTTTCCTTTTTGATAAAACTTATAGTTAGAGTTGGCTCAGGTGCCTCTGAACCATCTCTTCAGTGCCGGCTCTTGGCATAGGCGAACTAGGTGGTCACCTAGGGCGCCACTTGCTGGAGGGGGCGAAGCTTCAAGCCCTCAAAAAAGGGCTTGCTTGCTTGCAAATGTTCTTAGCTACTTTACACAAATGGTTTAAATGATATTTCTCTTCTTCGTTAAAAATGGTAAACATTTATTCTGTACAGTGGAGATTAAATCTTTAATAACTTCTTGCTGTGGGAACATTTTTTATCTTTATCTCTTTATCTGTAAAAGTACAAGGCAAACAAATTTTTTTTGTTATGCTACAAACGCCTGCGCTATGTTAGATTTACCAGCACCAAGCGATCTATGGCTGAGTTTTTATCAGATTTTCCTTTGGGGAAAACGCCTCCATGTACAGAGCCTCCTCCACTACCGCTGACATGATTAGATAACGGATTACTCATTCGAAAGTTTTGTCAAGTAAAAACATTTACAAGAGCTGCTCAGAATTTGCGATGTTTTTACCATTTGATGAGTAGTTTGGAGAAAAGTTTTAGAGTGGAGAGAGAGTTGGAAATGCAGCAGGAGTCAATTAAAAAACTCACTCACTCATCTGTTTTCATTTTTTATATTAATAAAAAACAACACTCAAATACCACAATAACTACTACTAAATAAATAAAAGTAATAAAAATAGTACTACCAGTAATACTACCAGTAATAGTAGGTTTAAGCACTTATTTTCTCTTTTCTGGTTTTTGGGACGCAGTTTATTTGAAATTTTGCATATCGTGCATCAGGGGCTCACTCGACATCCCATGTCGAGTGAGTACAATTCAGAAGGTAGTTAAATATGCAACTTAAGCTAGCGCTAGCACGAGGCACTCTGCTCCACCCAGCCCTCCCTCTCACTGCTACGCCATGCTGCTCTCCCATCTGCTACACTCTGCCACGCTATGCACAGGCCTGCAGCTATTACTCACTATAGTGAGCCTGGGATAAGCATCAGACTAGGATACAGAAGGTGGCAGGATCAAACCTAGCCCGCACACCAGTTATGTCTCAATGCTAGCTGTCTGGGTGCCTCCCTGTGGCTGCCCACTGCTTCCCCCCTGGGGTTAAATTCAGAGACCGAATTTTGTTGTAACATGTAAATGTGACCAATGACAATAAAGCCTGATTATCCTGAAAACATTACAATAAAATAATAACGCAGCAAAGCTTAGTATTCAAGTAGAAATGGTTCTACTAAAGAAATGTGAATATCTGAGACATCTGAGAGAGGAACATAAATAATAAAGAACTTAGTGGCCAGAAAATCTCTTTGTTCAAATCACTGAACATGTCGACATGTTCTGTTTTTAGGTCTTATCCTAGTTTTGATCATATTCTGAACATGATGATTAGATTAGATTAAACGTTATTATCACTGAGCATGTTACTGTACAAGTCAGCGAAATATGGTTAGCGTCTATCCAGAAGCGCAGAATAGCAGTTAATTATAACAGTATCCAGTAACCAGGTTTGTAATCATCTGTGTAAAGGTCAGTGAAATGGGGTGCTGAATTAAGTCAATCTTTCTCTTTGTACATCACGAATATAATAATTCCTTTGTGAACCCTCTGCAGTAGATGATGAACAGTGCTGGGAGTAAGTAGTAATCTATCCATCTAAACATTAGTTTCCAACTACACATCTTCTCTGGAGTTTTTCTAGCTTTGCCTGTTTGGTTTTTGGTTGTGTGTGTGTTTCTGTGCACGTGTTGTAGTTAGAGCTCATTGCTTGTATTTCTATCAGAGAACCACAGGTAGCATAAGCAGGTTGCTCAAAACTGGAATAAAACCTCATCCAGGTTACTGAAACCAGCATAGGAAGCTTAATGTGACACAAAACATGATCAGGATACTAGTATACTACCATTTGAACTTTCCTCACACTTTTCCACTACATGATCATTTCTCGCTGTCCATCTTGCCCTCATGTTTAATCATACTATAATATGCTCATCTATCATAATCTTTTTGTTTTACTCCTGTTGGTCTTACGGGCAAACACTGCACTTCAAGGAGGTCCAATAACTGATGCTTTATGTGGGTCTCTTCCAGCTGATGTGGTGACTGCTCTAGATCAAGGCCTTAGTGCCCCCGAGCTGGAAGAACAATCTTTTAATTGTTCCTCTAAACAGGAAGCGAGTGGGGAGAAAGGGCGCGGCGAGGAGGGAGTTCAGTGGGTTCAACTCAGGAAGGAGAGAGAGAGAGGACGAGGAGACAAAGAGCGAGAGAGTAAATAGGATTATATTATAAAAACGAGGAATACAATACACACACACAAAGAAAGTGGAACATTTTTGATGGGAGACAGAAAGAAAGAGAAGATACAGAAAGATAGATTTTCACGTTAAGTTACAGGTCAGTTTCTCTACTGTTCAGCTCTATTGCTGCACAACATCAAGAATTTCACCATAAGAATGAAATATTAATTATCAGATTTATAAAATATTTTCTCTTGGCAAAGCAATGCCTGAGCTACAAGTCTGTTGTTGTTTGTTTGTCTAACAGTGTTTCGTAGCTGTCTCCACCAACTCCAGAGGGAAATGTCTGCTTTTAGCTGCTACAACTATGTTTGCCAGCTAGTTGCTAAATGCTGCTGCTGGTCGTCTACAGTTGGATTTTAGAGCATTTATACTAAAAAACAACTGGCTGCTGCTGTGGAAAATGCTACAAATGAACCGAAACAGTACATTTGTGGGTCATAAAACCAAAACAATGAGCTGAAAGTTGCATTAATGGTCAGAACTGAGAGAAACTGTGGAGTCAGGTGATAATTTTCTGTGGGGTTTGTTTTGTATGACTGACTCTTCTGACTTTGCAGTAATTTGATCCTTTGCTTTTAGAAATATTGATTAAAGCAGCATTAAAATGTATTTGTTATTCTGCTAATGCCAATATTATAACAGGAAAAATTATGTTGTTTTAAAATGTTGGCTCCTGCACAGCTCAACGATGACCTGAATGTTGGCATAGGCGTGAAACAAACTTGTTTTATGACGTCATCCAAATCCGTCTAAAGTCTTTACAGCTGTTTGAAACAGCCACAGTCAGAGGCAAAAGCCTGCTTTCGTAGAGAGAGCCAGGATGCCAAAATATGACTACAATATGACTGACAAGCATTTTCTGGGAAGTTATATGCAGAAACTATGCAGCAATGGGCGCTTAGCTCCAAAGGGAATTTAAAAATAATCATGACCTCCCCGATTTCTAAACTACTACAAGTTCAGTGTGGCCCAGATGTAAAATCCCACAAGTCCTTCAGAGCATTTCCGTGACCTAAAAACATTCCTCTTTTTTTTTGGTTTTTAACACTGGAGCGAACAACTTGGATCCTCCCCGAGCCAAGTCGATAACCACAGGGTAATGTAAAAAAAAAAAAGAGTGAATAAAGTTGTGGGAAAAAAACAACTTCTGCTGGAGAATGTAACAGGAGGCGAAAGGGGGAGGAATGACGGCATAAATTCAAGTGGAAGAGACAGTAAAAGTGTGAGTGTCGGTTTGACAGAAGCTCCCTCTTCCTCAGCTCCTGTTGACCTCTAACCTCATAAAGTCCTAATCAGCCTGTTACACGGTACACAGACAGACCACACAAACACACACGCACCGCAAAGGAGACTCCACATGTCGTCAGCGGTTTCTAAAACATATGGGATGCTTGAACAAAACATATGTATTTTCACTTCCTACAACAAAAGTATAAGTGCGTCCCAAATCCACACTACACAAAACACAAACTACACTATGTAGGATACTTTACTTTTCTGATTGTACTTTTATTGTTTGCCTTTGCAGAGACATTATGTTGTATTAAATCTAGCTAAAAGGAACATGCTTATTATATTCTTATTCATACTTGTTATTGAGACTTGGACCCGACTCGTGTTGCTAAGATCTCGGCTAAAATCCCGCTCACCGGATTAAACTGTGTTTGTTGCCTGGCAACATGAGCCAAGTCCATCACGGAGCTTTGCTGCGTTCAGAGATGAGTCACTGATGACAGACAGGTTTTAATTCATCAAACAACAATCTGAAATAAACTGAAGGCTCAGCTTCGTGGAGTCAAAGAGGGTCCTCTGGTTAATTATCATCACATTTTTATGCATTTAAAACAACACACTCTTTAAAAAGGTTGTTTTTATAATGACTTGTACATTTTTGTTAGTAATTACACTCAGTAGAAAGATTATCTGGTCAAAAGATTCTGAGGATCTGTAGTTTGCTCATATACGTAAACAACACTACGAACATCATGTTACATCTAAGAATGCAACTTCATGCCTGTTTCACAATAATGCTGATTAAAGGGAGAAAAATGAAAAATGGAGAGAGATAGACAGTACAAAAGCAGTAAGATCCTGACTGGTTCTCTGCTTTTGATGCACTTGGTAGGTATATTTAGTAAATGTGTAAGAATAATTCATTATAATACAATGATGTAATGGTGCAATTAATAATTAAACACAAGCATATAGAAGCAACATGAACTAAATGGCTGGATTAATGGATTGATTCATCTCTTTAAAAATAGTACATTTTTGTATGAATTTTGCCTAACAACATAGGATTTGCCAGAGAGTTTTTGCTAAGATCACAAGCAAAAACATTTTATCTAACATTATTGCCAAATGTAAGCTAGAATAAAACATTTCAGATGTTTGTAAATTACATTAAAGACCTTATAACACTTTTTTTTTTGAGGAAACTAAAATCAGGCCTTGTTGGAATTTGCAGACACCCCTGAGTACTACCATCCTTATCTGGCTTTCACAATAGAAGCATGAATATAACAAACATTCCTTGAAAATATTAGAAATTTTTCATTGGAACAGTCTGAACTCTAAATCATAGTGGTTTTGTTTGCATGTTTGCAGCTTTAACATGGAAATTAATCACATATCAACCTTAACATTATCCTTAGCCATATCCCATATGTATATCACTAAATTCCACTTAAGCATTCTTCTCCATCACTGATACTAATACGTGGATTCTCAGAGGCATAAAAAAGAGCTTATAGTCAGATCTGGAGATCTTACACAACTGTAAACGTACTCAATTTAAAGCCACTTAGTCCACTTTTCACTATAGGCTCAATCACAAGTACGTGTTTTGTTTGTGCACGTCAGGCCAGTTAACAGAATACAAAGTGGAAGTTTCATGCTGCAGTGTCTCGTTCAAGGCTGCCAGGCTTGTGCTGTGATGCAGAACTTCTTTCTGGGTTAACAAGTGTGTTTGCTCCCAAAGTTCAAAACTGCCATTTGTAATTTTAAACTTTATGTTCTGCTAACAGCTTGTTGGCCAGGAAATTATAGGACAGAACAAAAAATGTAATGATGTATTAAAATGTCTGATTCATGCAAATCAGGAAACGTGCACAGAGAGCAAAAGACACTTATACTGTATTATCAAAAAATAGTTCTTATAATTACACATATTGGGATATTAGAGTGCAGCGAAACTTTTTTTCAGTTTACCTGAAACTTAAAATGTTTGATATTTGCTTTAAATGATAGTTTTGCTAGTGTTTGCACAATTACTGATTTAATTTGAAAATAAATACAGTTTAAGTACAGTTTTTTGGACTCTATGCATCATCATCAAAACATTTAACTGACACAAACAACATAAATACACACAGAACAAACCACCTTCACCATTCAGATCACTATTAGAGATGTTTTATGCTGTGTAACAAATTCATTATAAAGTGAAACTGGTCATTTTGAGCTGAGAAACTGTGCCGCCTTGACCGACTGGCATGCACACTGCCTGTCACTGTGATGCTGTGTGAACGTGATCTATGGAACCGCTCAGTATTGTCACAAGAAGTTCAAGCGTGCAGATGCTCTGTGGCTGACAGCAGCGTGTACGACCCTCATGTGAGGGACAAATAAAGGCAGGGTGAGGCAGCACAGAGGTTGTAACACCGTGAGTTACGACTTTGAACTCTGACAGACCTCTTGGGCTGGTCAGTGTTTTCACCCCCTTGACCTCCGACCCCTCAACCTATGACCTAATCAATGAGCCATTTCTTAAGCCACGCCTCCTTTATGAGCGTGACCGACCCTGACCATGAGATGAACCCTACATTGCTCAACACACACACGCACACACACACACACACACAGCTCCTCCATCAGCTTTGTTTGCAGGCTGTTAAAGAACAATATCAATAAGATATTTAAGATGTTTAACCTAATTGTTGGTCAACAGTTTGGTGACATGGTTTTGTATATATGTAACAATTATTAATATTAAATAACAATTCAGGTGCATTTCCAGGCTGTTGGAAATGATTTAAACCTGTAATCTGTAGTGTTTAAGTGAGAAAAATTTTAAGCTTAAACTGATCAAACAATCTCTTTCTGATGGCTGACTGTGGACATAACCAAACCTAATTTCAACCCTACCATGAAATAAGTTGGTGATTTGATGTCACCAATGTGATATACTGTACTGACATAATAACTAGTGGAAGTAAAAAAGAAGAAAAAACTTCCATCTGTTAATCTAAACTGTGTAATCTCCCAAAAAAACAAATAAAAAAAGAAGTAAACCAACGGAAAACCAACAAAATTAGTTTTTATTGTAACATAATTATCAAAAAATATTGGTTTAAGGATAAAATATCTGTTTCTTGCTTTTCCATCCAGTAGAAAAAACAGATACATTTTTGTAATAAAAACTGATGGTTTGATGTAGATTTTGATGAAGAACAACACAAATTAGTTAAACACAAATAAATGATACCACAGTCATAAATGTAGCTCTCAGGTGTCCAGAGTTATAAGCTGATACAGTATTCTCTGGCCCGTTGTTTAATGTGGACCAACCCCAAAAGGGGATGTTCAAGCCCAAACACATTGGGGATTCGTTTGAGTAATTTTCTGGCCTGTGGGAAAGTGGGAAACTGTTAACTCAAGACCTCATTCCCCGACTTTACAACAACCAAACAGAGGTCTAATCAGACTCTCCTTGATATGTTTTACTTCACTTGGCATTAATCTACAGGCAAAAAAGAAAAATAAACTCTTCTTCTAACAAAAAATCTGCTTGCAAAATAAAAATAAACTTGCCATGAAATAACAGAAAGAGCTTCTTCACTTCCTCTGAAAAAACAAAAACTGACACACACACACAGAGAGTGGCATACTGCAACATGTGCACAACGGAAAAAAAATGTAATTACTTACAGACCGGACATAGCAGCCCTGCAACTGTAACCCTTCCACTCTGGCTCTCTTTCTCTCTGTCATTTTCTTCATCTGTCCCTCTCGCACCTCCTCCACTTCTTACTTACTCCTACACCTTCCTCTCCGTGTGTCTCCTCAGCTTCACTTGAGCCCTCAAGTCTTCTTTTACCCTTTCCCTCTCTGCTGATTGGCCAGCGGTTAAGTGTGTGATTTACTGGCTCCTTCACCAAACAGATGTTTAGGTAACCATCCACAACAGACACTCACACAGTGCAGAGTTATGTCTGGTAGCCCCAGGTGGTTTAAGGGTGATGATGACACATGCAAACACACACATAAGAACCCAGGATATGTGTGTGTGTGTGTGTGTGTGTGTGCACATGTGAGGTCAAAGTTTAGGAAAGCCCCAGAGTTGTCAAGGCTGTGTGACATGTTAGGGTCAGGACCTCACATTCCCACACACATTACACAGAGACATGTGAGACGGTCACAGAAAGGAGCATAAATTGAAACTGACATAATGTCTATAAAGTGAATGTTTGGGACAATGGCTGTCTTCGTGTACTACAGTGACTGACTGACTGAATGTCTGAAGTCGGACACCTTTGACCATGAAATTAACTTTTTATGGTCAATAAGGGGCAAAAGAACTCCACAACAAGCACACAGACACACAACTCCGACATAATATTACCTTTATAAATTGGTTATAGCTAACAAGTTAGAAAGTATATACAGTATATTAGCAGATGTGTGGGTCTGACTTGCAGTGGTGGTTGTAATGTGAAAAAATACTTCGAACGCTGGTTAATAAATTTAACTGATGTTAAATATAATACAGGATTTAATAACTTTACTGTTTCTGTCCAAAAGGATAATGACCATGTTTAAAAAGAAGAAAACACTGACTGTTGGTTTAAAAACAGGAAATCAGCCTCACTGACCTCCTTTTCATGACATTTGCACTTGATTGTAATATTGTTGCTGCTGCAAGTGATGCTGTTGTTGGGTGGACAGTTACTTGGTAAATACCCACAGGCTGCAGTAATGCAAATGTGTTGCACATGCAAACTATAAGATTTGGTAATATATTTATGCCTGAGACTTTCACATCATGCAAAGAATAATTTATTTTGAGCAAAAAACAGAATTAACCTTCTCTAGTCTCACATTGGCTCGTTTTGTGGCACACTTTGTGGGTAAAGTGCAGTATGCACAAAGGTGAAATGTTGATAGAGTGAGGAGAAACGAGTAAAGCTGACCACAGAGGCTTTGCTCAAAATGAATTATTTTCTTTAAAATATATTTTGTGTATATAAAAAGAAGAAATATGACACGACTATAGCGCCAACACTCACTGACAAAGGCAAATGCAGACTGCTAGCTTATCAAAACAATCAGCTTTGCAAATGTTTCATGAGCCAATAAATGCATTCAACACATTTGCTGGGCGTCAAGGAAACACACAACACATTATGGCTGTTAACAAGGAATTTCTACCATGTAGCTTCAATTTCCATCCACCCAACCATTATCTTAAACTCTTTTCCTGTTGAGGGTCGCAGAGGTGTTGGAGCCGGTCACGATACTCCCTGGACAGTCTACAATGGGGCTGACAAGTAGAGACAGACACTCCTTCACACTCACATTCACACCTACAGGCAATTTAGAGTCACCAATTAGGCTAACTGCATGTCTTTGGACTGTCAGACACACAGAAAGGCACCTGGGTAGCCAAGTCAAACCCAGGTCCTTCTAGCTGCGATGCAACAGTGCTTACCACCATGCCACTGCGCCGCCTGCAGCTTTAATTTGCTGGTTTGTAACTCAAATGTAGCACAACTCATACATTCCTTTATGTGATGCGTCAGTCACCAAGTGATCAAATCTGACTAAAGGTTCCCGAAATGATGCGTCTAACGTTTTGAGTCACACTGGGTGGTTAGAAGTCAAAACAAGGTCACAGCTAAATGTGTTTGCAGCATGTGACTTGCTAGATTCAATCAGCACCAAAATGAGGTTAACACAAGTAGGGCACCTTCTAATATATACAGTTCACTACACCCCCTCTCAGTGTTTGTTTTCTTGGGTGTAACTTTAAGACATGAAGTGACAAGATGGCATTTTTTTTTTTATCATGAAATGGAAAAGAATTTGCTGAGTTTCCTTCAGACAGCGCAGAGACATATATTTTGATGGTGCTGTTAACAGCTGGCTGTAGTTCAACTGACTGACAGACAAATGCACCTAAACACACACACGGGCAGAAACCTGGAACCAGTTAACCTCTGTATCCGTCACTGATTTCTTCACATTCTCTCTTTCACTGTCCGTTTAACGCTTTCAGTCAGTTTCCTTTTTTTTCACACCCTCACTTTGTCATTGTTTGTCTCTCTCTTCTTTCTTTACATCTTAATTCTCTTCACTTTAACTTCCCTGTAATCATTTGTACCATGGCTTTTCAATCGTTCTTACCTCTTTTTTTTACTTTAGGCAAATAGGTTACTACTCAAGTATTTACATTTTCTGTTACTTTATATGTATATTGTATACATGTATATTTTACTGTATGTCAGGTGTGACCAACCCTGATATTCAAGGGCCACTGTCATGCATGTTTTCCAACTCTCCCTGCCCTACTCACTGCCCCTTAGAGGTCGCCACAGCGGATCATCTGCTTCCATCTCTCCCTATCCCTAGCATCCTGCTCTGTCACACCAACCGTCTGCATGTCCTCCTTCACTACATCCCTGAACATCCTCTGAGGTCTTCCTCTTTTCCTCCTGCCTGGCAGCTCCATACTCAACATCCTTTGTCCAATATATTCACTCCTCTGCACATGTCCAAACCATCAACCTTGCCTCTCTAACTTTGTCTCCAAACTGCTGAACATGAGCTGTCCCTCTGATGTGCTCATTTCTAATTCTGTCCATCCTGGTCACTCCCAGTGAAAATCTTAACATCTTCAGCTCTGCCACCTCCAACTCGGCCTCCTGTCTCTTTGTTAACGCCACCGTCTCCAAACCATACATCACAGCAGGTTTCACTACCACTTTGTAAATCTAGTTAAAGGCTGTGAACTCTGCTTCCAAAATATACCCAAGGTAGAGGAGAAATCAGATTACTCATCTGCTGCTGTATATGTGGGGATCCAGTAACCAGGTTTCTTAAATGCATATAAACACGTTCTTCAATTACCCAAGATACCTGGTTTGACTGAGTAACCTGGATACTTATGTGCATGTAAACGCAGTCACTGAATGTCAGCTCTCATTCACAATGAATAGCATCTGTGGCTGGTCCAGTTTTTTGACTCTGTATGTTTGTGTTACAGTTAAACTGTTTTATTATTTAGCTAATAAAACTTATGCTCTTGACCTCTTGTCATGTAGAATTTTAACTTTAATGAAGGAATACGTCATCTTCCGCTGCTGTCCTGCTTCCTTCCTTTATTTCTTTGGTCTTTGCTCCTGTTTGTATTTCTGCTCACTATATTGTTCACTTCCTTTCTTTGATTCTTTGTGTTTTCCTTCCTTTAAAACAAATGCAAATGCTACCAGAACAACTTACGTTTTACTCTCTGTTTCCTTCACTACAGTTATGCAAAACACCCATCGCTCATGGCTTCAGAGTAGGAGATGAGTCAGTACTGTTGGTGAGCAGACAGTGTTGACAGGAACTCACGCATGCCTAACCTCTCTGTACCTCTCTCCATCTGCTACATGCACATGCAACAGTGTGAAAAGAAGCTGGTATCAGTTTGACCAATTAGTTTGTGTGTGTTTACATACGCCTCTTAACCCATCATCTTAATTAAATTAGTAATAATGAATGCAGCTCAGTTGTTGGTTATCATTTTCTACATTTATTTTGAAGCTAGTAGGAAGGTAAAAACGGTCCTTTCCCACTTCCCCAATGATATCTTATCACGTTAAATGCCTGTCAAACCCTGACTGCAACGGGACAAGTTCAAACATGAGAAAGAGGAAACCGCAGCTACACGTGGTTGAGCTGCCTGCTCTCTCTATCAGCCTCTGTCTCTCTCTCTTCCTCTCTCTCCCACATACACTCTTGCTCCCCCCCCCCAATTTCAGTCAGCCTGAATGACTTTCTCTCTCACTCTTTCATGACATCCTGTCGCGTTCAGTCATCCTTTCGGTTTTGTGCCATCCTCAAAAACACACACACTAGCGTCTAGAAACATTTGTTTGCAGCCTCTTGGAGTTACAGCACACCTAGCAGCAACATATTTTCTCCCTGAGAACATTATGTTCTCAATATAGTGGTGCCAGATATTATTTTGCATGCTCATCATAGAATACTGCAATGATGAGAGGCCACTTGAGTGCAGACGGACAAGCTGTAAACACAACTCTGACATGTTATTACGTCAAATTTTGGATCGTAAAAGTTTATGCTGTAAAATCCCTGAGTGTTCCAGTGTCCTCCCACAATCCAAAGAAATGCAGTTAGTTTAATTGGCGTCTCTCTATTCCCTACATGTATATGTGTGAATTGTTGACTGTCTCTATGTGTCGACCCTGTGATAAGACTGCTGAGCTGTCCAAGTGTACCACACCTATCGCCCAATGACAGACACAATCGATGGTATAGATGGTACTCTTGTGTATTGTGTCATTGCCAACACAAAGACATGCAACTGTAAACATGTTGAAGTGAAAGAGGAATGATGATGATATTGCTGCTCACACTCGTGATGTGTAGCTGTGAAACAGAGGAAAGTTTTGTGGAGCTATGACACCAACACCCCTGCTTTTGTGATGTGTCCTCGAGAGACGAGACGAGTAAAAAAACTATACAAACAACAAGTAAGTTCTTCCAGCATTAAGCATTAAGCTAGCAAACCAATGGAAAGCTGTGATGGGTCGGGTGTTAACGTGTAGTTTGTCATCTGTCAACCAAGTCAAGCCAAAAATACATGACTCTGTACTATAATTGTCTAATTTGACAAAGTGACCATCATATAGACATATTGTGTAGTATGGGCTTGGCACAGTATAACCTGATCCAGAACATGATTCTGGTAGACCTCCACTCCTGTCTAAACACTGTAAGAACACATTAGTGAGGCATACCACTGCACTGGGTGATCCTGTTTCATCCTTATGAAAATTGTGACTATTGTCTTTTCAAAAAAACTGAATTACTATTAAAGAAGACTCAATTGCGCATGAGCGTGACCTCTGCTTTTGCTGGTTTAAACTAATTTGCGAGCGGAAAATATTAATGAAGCCGTGAGCTTGGTGTTCTCTGTGGTACTTACACTCATTATTAGCAAGCTGGACGGCCTCCTCCATTGTTTTAGAACAAACGCAAATGATAACACTACCAAGCCCAAACATCTGCAATTTCTTTGTTCATGTGTACAAATTCAAAATGACATGGATCCACCACAGATACTTTTTCTCTGCATGAAAAATTATAAATGGACGATGGGGTGCTTGAACTTATTTGAAAACAATGCTAAAGTGCTAATGTATAGTACTGATGTACTTCAGGGCAATGACAAAATCAACCAAAGGTCAAAACTCTTGATAGACAAATATTATGTATGAGAGGCCGTATGAGCTACAAAAAGGGAAAGTCCCATTTTCACTTTCAACAGCACTTCACTGTGTCAAGTGTTGAGTAAATGTCACTGTAAAAAAAGGCAATCATTTTGAAAGAACCCAGTTCATCTTCCACCAGTCAACTGTGTGTCTGTGTGAGAGGAAGTCCACTCCCTTCCAGTGTAAACAAACACAGGCAACAGAGCAAAGAAGAGGAGGAAGACTGCAAAACAGAAGCGTGCGATTTAAGAAATAAAGAAAACAACGAGTGCACATTAAAATAAATGTATAGAAAACGTTGCTGAAGATGTTTTCAAACAAATATAGACAACGTTGGTAAAATGTAATGACCTATTTTATAAGTATATTAAAGACTTTTTAAGGTCTTTTAATTGTTTTCAGGACCTGCAGATATATAGATTTTGAAATACTTCAGTTCAGTCATCCAACTCACATGGAATAGATTAGATGTAAATGTGGAATATGTAAAGTATTAACGTTTGAAATCTAAGCTCTCACTTGGTGAAGAAAGAATTCAACAAAAGAGGAGTGGGCACTGATGGTACTAACTTATTTCTTTGTGAAACAGACTCTGAGGTGGACGTCGAGCTTATTACATGCTGTGAGCGTCAGCAGCTTTAGTACACGAACATGATTAAAACAGTGCATCTGACAAACACACGCAGTGGTATAGATTGGGCTTATTGCATATTTAGTTCATTTTTGAAATAAACATAAGTAAATTATGTTTACTTATTATTAGTCTTTCTGGTCTTGATTTAGGAATTTTCACCCACTCTTACTTGTAAAATGTTTTTGCAGTGATGCTCAGGTCAGGGGGCCTGTGAGCTCCAGGGTTCACCTTCTGTTTCTGAAATAGTTCATGGTGGAGTTTGAGCTCTGTTTTGTATCACTGACCTGTTGTAGAAGTCAGGCTCTTTTTGACTTCACCTTTTTTTAACTGACTGTGTGATATTTGTATCCAGAATGGCTCATATTTAGAGTCCATTCTTTTCTTGGCCTTCACACAACCCCAAAGACCCCTGTCCAGAGGAATTAGTAGTGACTTAGCAGGCCACTTAAAGTTTCATAGATGTCACACTTGAACTTGAATTTGTATTTACTTGTGTTTACTTCTATTCACTTCAAAAATGAACAAAACATCTAATTTGCTCTTAAGGAACTTGATTACTGTAAATTTCAGTTCAATTCAATTTATTGAATCAAATCACAACAAAAATCATCTCAAGGCACTTTACATAGTAAGGTTAAGACCTTGTAAAATATATATAAAGTATATGAAAATTTACAAATACTGTACTTGACCAGACAAGTAATCAGATTTCTCCTCTAACTTTTATTTTGGAAGCAGAGGGAACAGAAGATGCTGCTTCCTGACCTTTATTTCTTTTTGTGTATGTCAGAACAAACAATAAAAAAAAAGAAAGAAGAACAGACAGAACTGTATCTGAATAAAATAAAATATGTGACACAGATGTATTTAGGCTTAAAAGGGCCATTGTGTTGGTTACACTTTTAGTCTAACTTTGCTCCGTGTTATTATCTCTCATTCATCCAGCAACTCAGCACAGCTACTTTCCCTGTCTGTTGTGTTTTACAATGCACATGCAAGCTTGTAAGAAAGTGATTAAAATCCTGGTTATGTGCAAACCTGGCAGAAAAATCTGCATGAAACATTTACTGGCAGAAATCACAGTAATGCGGATTCTCATTTACATGGTAGCTAAGAAATCCGTTACCTGACAGTAATCAGGTTACTTAAGTGAATGTAAACACACTGGAAACGGAGTGTACCATGTGAGTGTAGCACTGGGCTCAAGCTGGACTAGTGTTTCATTTTTAAACTTCACAAATGATGTTCAGAAGTAATCTTTTATGACTGCTCTCTCATTTTATTTGTACAATGAACAGACACAACATATATCAAGTTAAAATCACTAACATATGACATTTAACATTTTCCAGGGGATTTTCCCTTTAACCTGACTACTCATTACTGCAAAGAGCAGATCACAAATATCACATTCAGAAACTTGTTATATACTTATGTCAGTTGCTTAAACCTTTAGAGTATATAGGACAAAGATATTCCAAAATTAAAATGTGACTGAGAGGGAAAATGTGTAATCTGTCAAGTTTATATCACGCTTTTCAAGTCAGCATAATTCATTCTGATTGAGGTGTTTACTTTAGAGCTTTATATGTGCTGATTTATCTTTTTAAAAGAAATTCAAGCCTCCGTCCTACTGTAGCTATAAATTCACACAGACAGAGACCTGATTCTCTCCCACCTCCTTCTTCCAGCGGCTGAGCCATTCCTCTCTCTGTCTCCTGCTGATGTAGTATGGATCGCCAGCCTGGAAAGTCACTCTGGGGACTGGCCTCCTCCGCAGCCTCCCAGTCTCACCCTGCACAAACATACACATACATAGACAAAGCTTGTTATCTGCTTACTACACTCTTAAATCTGTTTATACTAGTGCATGAGAGTGGCTGGCTTCATTTTTTAGACTTAAAGTCTCACCTCTCTGGGGGAGTCACAGTTTCTGTCATCTGGCTCGTCTGCAGGAGAAGAAAAGTTACAGGAAATGGCCCATTTGTACAGATTTAACAAGATGTTCAATGAGTAAGTAAAGTCATGGATGTCATTACTTTACTCCAACATACATATCTGAAGTCAAAACACCCTTAAACAATATGGAAGCTATTACAATGTCAGGTAAATGGGTGACTTTACGCATCCTTAAAGTATTAAAATGTCAGCAGGTTAAGTTTAATTCAAATATTTTTGATATTTCAATTACTGTAAATAGGAGCGAAGTCATATTTGAAATGTAATGACTTTACTATATCTTTATCTATACCTTTATTCCTCTCAGTTTGATCTAGTTTCCGACGCCCGCGCTTCTTGCGAGGAGAGGGGGAGGGCTCTGGCTCCTCAGGCGGAGTTGGGGGTGCATTTGCACAGGGGTCAGAGGTCGCCATCTCCTGGGAAACAGAGCAAAGTCTAGGTCTGAGAAAACTGCGGCTCGCCGTCTGTCTAGACCAATCAAAGAACACACGTACAAGCATAATACACACATAAAACACACGCGTACACACACAATCAAAGAGCTACTGTAGTTCAAGCACATATTGTACCTATTAAATAATAATCACATACTTTATTAACCCCTTGGGGAAATTGTTGTTGGAGAGCTGATGATGGCGCTACTACAGGGTTTCAGTGTCTTGTCCAACCACACCTCAATATGTGGTCAGGAGGAACCGGGAGTCAAACCACTGACCCTGGGGTTCATAGACATCTGCTCTACCAACTGTAGAGCAGCTAGGTTGGTAGTCTACTCTTGTTAGTACAACACAGAGCAGGTACGTCCAGCAGAGTGTGTCTGCATAGGATCAGTGTAATAAACATCCCCAGCACTCATAAACGAACACACACACTTATGAGATGAGAAGGGGGGGTACTACTGATGCTGTCAACAGTGCAAATGATTAATGAACATTAATGTGGTTAATGTGGCGGGGAGGCTCTGTGAACCGATAACCCTTCATAAAATTTGGTTACAATTACAAATAATAATAATAATAATAATAAAAATAAACTCAGAAAAAAATCAACTTGTTGAAAGCTAATAGCACAAACAATCCTGTGTATAATCTCTGATGCAATGGCTAATCCATTAGCTCGCTAACATTAATGACGTAAAACTCTCATGTGTCCGCTCTAAAAAAAGCCAGTGGGTGATTGTATGTGTGTGGATTGTTAACAGGCTAACTGATTTTATAGACAGGTGGTTAAAAAGTGGAGAGCAGGGGTAAATGTCAAGCTCAAAGGCTACACTAACACAGGCTAATGCTAACAAGCCCACAAGGGCTGTAATGAGCAGGAGAGCTGGCCTGTAAAAGGCAGAGGACACAAATGGTGGCTAAAAGGGCCTCAGGACAAAGTGGACTACAGTGGCACACATTTTTAACAGTGGGTACTCACGCAGAAACAGATTTTTGATATATATGTGGTGGCTCAAAGGATTTTTGTGATTGGAACATCCCACTCACTGACAAAAATCTTCCAATAATATGTAAGTCGATTTATTTACCGCTGCATAAACCTGGTTCTTAAAGGCAGCAGAGTGGGTTTTTTTAATCAGAGCTCCAACAATTACTTTAACTGTAGAGTGACAGAAACTAACATGCAACTTTTGATAATCATATCATCATAATATAATTGCTACAGTTGTTTTTGAGCAAAAACTGCTAATCTGAGCATTTTTGGATTTTGGGTTCTTGCAGACATAATAAAACATTTGAAGACATCACCTCTGTTTGTGGGAAATTATAACAGGTAGGCATGTCCCAAATACTGAAGATCCTGGTTCAAACATATTAAGTTTATAAGCTTTAATTATTTATATGATAGAGATGATATGAATGAAACTAATAACTGGGAAAAGGAGAATTCTGACATTGACACGATAAGATCCTCTAGACTGAAGATGTATCACTCTGTTGGATTTTCAGAGACTACAGTTCACATGAGGTTGTGCAGCAGTGTTAAGGGGTGCAGCATCATCTTCTCTCACAAACAACAATCTCCTTCACCTAAGTTACTCACAGAGATCGTTTTCATATGACAACTGTCAGCGCCATTTGTTATTTAAGTAAGTGCAGCGGTCAGCGCTGACTAAAAATGAGAAGCTGAATGTTTTGTACACTGTCATTTGATACTTACAAATGGTGTCAGAGATCATTTAAGGGCTTTTGTCAGCCTTAGTGACAGGAATTAATATTTTTCACATTCATACAATCTAATTTTTTACTAATAATCCTAACTAATCTTTCACTATTACAGACCTTATTTTGCATACAGATGAGTAGTACAGGCCTTCAGCTCTAACTGTCTTTGTCTTTCTTTCTTATTGACATCAGGGTGGACAGCTGTGGAATAGATTTTTTTTTACATTTGCTTGTTTTTAAGTTAATTCACTGATCATCTGAACTTCACAGCTTTTGCATTTAAATGCATCAGCTATGGATGCTGCTATTTATTTCTGGCAAGTAAGGTTCTATGTGAGACCCAAAACAAAGTATAGCCTGCAATATCTTGAAAAGATAGCTACTAATAACACTCAGTGTTATGTGTGTTTATCTATAAAAATGTTTATAAATGTTTACCATAAATCTTTGGCAATGAGACTGCTTATGTGTGAAGTGACAACACATAAGCAAATGAACTGCTAAAATGAAAATGAAGTGAAAATATAAAAAGATATTGTCTGTTGATATCTGTTTGTAGCATTTCATAAACTACATAAATTGTAGGAAACATAAGACACAACACATTAAAACAAACAAATCAAAGCAATCAAATAAATTCACCCACTTAAATCAAGTGGTTGAAATCGGTTTAAAACTTGCTATGCAAAATCAAGCATGTGCTTTGAAAAATACGGATTGTGGAAACTTAGTTACTGCAATAAAGTAGCTCACATGAATGTTAAAACTGTGCACACAAAACAAAATCACGGTATAAATTAAAACAGCGAAAAAGTAATGTCTCTTTAAATTTTAATTTAAAAGAGTGCATCAGTGTCTATCTTGTGCACATTTCATATCATCATGTGCCCTTGATGTGATCACATAGCCTTAACATTTACTGTATTAACCCCAAAATGAAAATTAAAGCTGCATCAAGCATTTTGTACCATTAGGAGGCAAAAAAGACTTCTATAGTATAATGTATAGTGTAATATCAGCTCCTACAGCTAACTTTTAAGCAAACAACTGACTACTTACACATTCAGCAGAAACAGTGGAATCTGGACTTGCAGTCATCTTTTTGGTCACATGCCGCATGTAAATTAAATTCAGACTTGGTTTGGTCCACAGACTCTTGGGTGTCTCTGGATTGCTATATGTTTGACGCTCTTCAGCCACGTCGCCTGTCCGCCATTTACTGCTGAACAGGAAGTGTGCAGTCAGCTTATGCGAGATGAGTGTACACTTCCTTTTCTGAGATCAGGTGCATTGGTTTGGTTTAATGTGGGCTGCTGAACCAAAACTATGACCTGAGTGTGCCTGCTGGCTGCAGACTACAGGATTGATTCACATTTTATGATTTAGTGTGGCAAAATAAAAAAATATTGCTTAATGCAGCTTTAAAGTTGTACTGAGAAACTTAAAGTTACTGCACAAATATGACAAAACACTTGCCAGAAACAAACAGAGAAAGGACCTCATTCACACACACCTGTGGTTCATGTGTTTTCTAACACTTCTAGCTGACCTGCATTTCCTCTTATGTTTGATCTTGAACGACAGACAGTGTGGAAAGTACCAGACTTTACAACTGAAGCTGAGCTGTGTGCACAGTAAATAATCCAACAAAGGGACGTTTTTAGGTTGGATGAAACTTTGGTGATGCCCAGGGGGAGGGATAGGGGTAGAAAACAGGATGTAGCAGACAATAAAAAAATAGTGTGCCAAAAATAATAAAATAAGCCAACCCAATATAGCAAATAAATGCATGATGATGGTGTCTTAATTTACAGATACACAGTATAAGTACTGTGGTGTTGTGTGATTTACTGTAGCAGATACAAACACACATGCACTGTGTCCAGATCAGACCAAAAATTTATTGTAGCTGTTCCCATCATCAGTGTGACAGATGGAGGTTACACATATGTGCAGAAATATGTGCACAGCAGGCACTTTTTTATTCCAGTTATTATTAATAGTTTGCGTTAGTAGCTGTGAATCTTGTCCAGATTGTGTTTTGGACGTGACATGATTTAGAAAACTGTCCAAACATAACAGGTTTTGGAGAAAGAAGAATTAATTTCATTGAGTTCTTCGTCGTCAAGCTCTAGGCTTCTTATTTCCTTTTCTATTGTTTACGTTTCTGCTTCAGTTTTGCTAGCTAACAGTTGTTATTACTAGAGATAGCTGCTGTTGGCTAAAGGAGCTATCCCTAGTTGCTAAACCGAGGTGGAAATTGAGTTTCTAAACAAGGTATTTCTCAGAAGCAAATAAAGACAAACCTGGCAACCATATCTAGCAGTTAATCACAAAAACATTATTACTATTGCTAATGATGATCTTCAGCGTTAGCATGTGTAGTCTACAGCAGCATTATTATCTTCAATGAACAAAATAAAACAATTTTATGCATTTAACTATATTTGATTTAATTTCAGGTGTTGAATTAATTTAAGATCAAAAGATGGATATTATGTGAAAGTTCAGAATTTCAGCTTTATTTGATGACATTTACATGAAGACACATTAAAAGTAAATGCGTAAAGAACAGACAATTGTGATGTAAATTTAAGTCAAAACTTAATATTTGGTTGAAAATCCCCTGCTTGTAATAACTGCATCACCCCTGTGACAGACATCACCATGGTTTGATATGTTTTTCCAGGTTTTTACTGCATCCTTGAATCTGGTGGCTGACTACAACCTTTCACTGTCTCGCTGCGTGATGAAGCTTCTTCTTGTTAGTTTTTAAACATTTCTTTGTAAATCAACAAAACAAAATGTTTCTGTACACCTCTGAAATCACCCTGCTGTTATCATCATTAATTGTTGCATCAATTAAGATCAGTGAGCCAGTTCCAGTAGCAGCTGCAGTGCTGTGAAAATGTATTTGCCCTCTTTCTGATATTTGTCACAGTTAAATGATTCAGATCATCAAACAGATTTTATATTACATAATACGAGTAAATACAAAATGCAGTTGATGATTTCATTTATTAAAGGGAAAAAAACTGTCCAAACCTACCTGGCCCTAAATCTCACAATCTGGGAAACAAGAAAACACTGGAAAGTCACATGTTCCAGTACTTTAGCTCACTTAAAATTTGGTCCATATGATACAGAAGGTGCTACGTTCTATGTTGTTAAACATATATACATGTAAATATAATCAAATAAAAGATGAAATTCTGAAGAGTCACATTAATCTTTGGATTTTAAACCCAAATGTCTTCAGTGTGCAGCATAAACAAACAAGAGAGGACTGTAGTTGTGTATTAATTATTTAGTAATGTTTGGCTTTTGTATTGAAAATGTAGTCAGGTGCAGCAGGAGTCTTTTACATTTTACACTGTCACTGGCCTTTACATCAACCTGCCTTAAATGAAAGCACTAATTAAGTGTCCAGTTAGAATATGAGGAAAGCAATAAGTAGAGCTTTTACATGGAAGAAGATTTTTCAGTTAAATGACTATCAAAACTCAGATAAAATGTGTTCTTTAATTAAAGTTTTGACATTCTTTGCAGTCTTCCAACTTCTTCAGTAAAGAGTTTCATGACCACCAAAGCGGGACTTTAACATAAGCTCTGTTATTCTAAGTTTTAGAACCCAGAACCAAGAAAGTAAAATTTGTTGGATGTGCCACATGTCAAATTGTGAAAATACAACCATAAATTCCCCGCAATCTCTCTATTACCTTTGTAGTTTAGGCCCAAAAGTGAAAGCCACACTACACTGCATATGAAGCAAGTCAAAACGCTGGTGATCATGTCATGCTTGATCTAATCTATTCTAATTTGATGGTTAGAATAATTACAGTTTATCTATAATCCTAGTTATTAGTGTGCATGAAAGCGTTATTATTTATACCAGCTGACATCACAACTGACTGTGGCTGTGAGAGGATTGTCATGTAAAACCACCGTGCTTATTTTAGGAAAAGTGCCAGTACATCAGTTTAGTCCTACTGTACTTCAAACTATTCTGACGTGTTTAAGCAGAGGCCACAAGCGCAACACTCTCACACACACACACACTTAAAAACCCACCAGCTGCTCCACACATGGGGCAGAAAAAGAGAGAGACAGCGGAGAAAGGAGGGAGGGAAAAGGAAGAGGCCGACACCTACTAACTAAAACCAGAAGACGTTAGGAGCAATGAGCGTCAAAGGAAAAGAAGAAAAAAAAAAAGATGGAGGCTTGAAAAAGTTAAGGACCATGAAACTAACTTAAACTAATTTAATTATCCATGAAAGAATCAGTATATTTGAGTGTACTGATGATAGAGGTGAATGAGTTAGGGAAGGAAAGAAGTGAAGGAGACAGAGGAGAGAAACTGAGGGTCCCCCTGCTCTGTACAGTTACTGTCAGTCCACACATCAACTCTATCCTAGATACACTCCACTGTGTGTGTGTGTGTGTGTGTGTGTGTGTAATACTGCTACTACTACATTACTACTACAACTGATACTCAAACAATTATAGACCACTAATGCAACTACCACTAGTACTGCTGCAATAATAACTAATAATACTTCTTCAACTACTATTGCATACCCCCTAAAACCACTACTACTACAACTATAATGCTTCTGACACTACTTGTGCTACTACAACTAATATTATTATACAGTACAGATATCATTGCTACAACTAAAACCTCTATAATTACTGCTATTATTTAAGCTACTGCTACGACTATAATTGCTACAACTATTACTTCAGTTGCTTCCATCACTACTACACTGCCATTATCAGTGATACTAGTACAACTACTCCTTCTGCTACAATTAGCATAACAACTGCCACTAATAGTATTAGTACTACTATTATACATCCATTACCAAAATCACTACTATTCTAGCCTACTATTATCATGACTTCTGCTGAAACAGTACTACTACAATGCTACTATCAATACTACTGCTACAGCAATGACAACTGATACTACAAGAACTACAGCTACATTACCACACTACTGGTGCTACTCCTACTATTAATAGGCCACACATTTACTAGTGGTAGGCGTAGTACTACTAGTAGGATTAGTACTACTCCTACTATAAATAGTACAAGTAGTACCTAAGTAGTAGTACTACAACAACCACTATGATTACTAAAAAAATACCACTCAACTGCAACTGGTAACTTCTTATTATACAACCACTGCCACATTTACTGCTATTATATTACTATGACAACTACAGCTATTAAAACTACTACTCCTGTACATTACCACACTACAACTACTGTGCTACTCTGTTCTATTGTGACTATCACTACTACCATTAATACTATTAATACTACCAGCATTAGTGCTTTCAATACTACCACTGTTTTGCTACTATCACTACAACTATTATTATGCTCCTACCACAGCTAGTGCCATCATGATCCTCCAACTATTACTACAAATACTACTACTTTTACTACAGCTACTACTAAGTACTACTGTTGTGCCATTTTGTTTAATGAACATGTTTATGTGTCACATTGATGTTTTATCTGCAGCCCTGTGTGCATGTGTGTGTGAGACTCATATTAATCCTGGCTTTTCAGAGCTCAGACATCAAAGCATGACCAGACCTGCTCTCTTGCACATATGAATGCACACACACACACGCACACACACACACACACACACAGTACTCCTTTCTGTCTGGGGTTGTTTGATCAGCTATATTGACTTGCTGACTCTGCCACAGAGTTCAGTCAGCACAAAGGAACACACACACATACAGGAGGAGAGTGATAAGAGGATGAATGGAGAGAGAAATACGGAGCTGCCAAAAACCTGAAGTCCGTCAGTGTATAGTGTCATTACAGTAATAATGCAGCTGGGTAACACCACTCACAGATTATTACTGCTGGCCTAAAGGAGACTGGAAGGTTTCTAGTTCAAAGCCCCAGTCGAGCCAACACAGGGGAAATAAGAACTGTAATACTGTCACCTTGTGTAAAAGTAACAGAGCTCAGATCGCTACAATGTTAAAGAAAACGAAAATGACAAAAGCTTGTTTTTCGTTCAGTTTTGTATGTAAATGTGTTTCTAGGACTTGTCCGTGATAAACAGGAACATAAATGACAAGGTTTAAAACACAGTTTTGTGTGACTCACTCATTTCATCTTGATCTCAGTGAGATTTCCTGCATAAATAAAGCTTGACTAATTAAAGGATAAAGCTAGTGATTTCCTATATTATTGTACAAAGAAGATGAACAGACCAAAATACCAATGAATGCGTCCTACTGTCCTAACAAGTATTGTGAGAGTATGCAAAGCACCACTCTTCTGGCTCACATAAACCCCGTTCCAGACTGCGAAAATGATAAACGATTAGTCTGTGAAGCTGTTTCTAAATAAGCTGTGCTCATCAGTGCTTATACTTTGATTTGATGTGTTTTTTAATAGTTTTTGGACAACAGTGGAGCTCTATGGCATAAACAAGCTAAATTAGAGTTTGGATACACAGATGTCACTTGTTAAAATTATTAATTTTGACAACAATCAAAACACAGAAAATGTGTGACCTTATTCTTTAACAAAATAACTTGGAAACAGACACTCAGAGCTGCAAAATAGGATGAGTTATGTCAGGTATACCCTGGTTCCTAAAATAAAAGTCACATTAATTTTGTGATTCACAGTGGGAACGCCTCTGCTGCTTGGATCAGCATGCACATCTTCTGGATCATACATCAATAAATAATATTAACAACATAGCTGATAAAAGGTCAAAACAGGTCTTTGTGCATAAAAACGTCTGGGCCGAACTTAACTACGACTCGCAAAGTGAATTTACGTGAGAAATATCCAACCAGGAGCTTAAAATGTGTCTCGTGCACTGCTATCAGCATGTGGAAGCTAAACTTTTCACTGTAGAGAAAACTAAAAACAAATCAGAAGCTTAGATCAATTCAGTTTGAATATTTTAAAAATTATTTAAGCTACGACCCCATGTTTTGAATATACTGTAACTACAACAACAAAGCACTATGCTTTCATCACTGCTCAGATTCTTTCCTCTGACTGCTTCATAGAGGCTCATGGGAATTGTAGTATTTGACATTATTAACATATGAAACAGGAATACAGATTGGGCAACACTTCTGCTTTCTTCTCCTTCTTCACAACTCTATTTAACAAACACAGAATTTGGGGCATAGTCAGTAGAGCAAGAGGTGTGTTTTGTTTGACATCAGTTGGTAAAAGGTTTACTTACGTTTCCAAAGGAGTGTAGTGGTGGTGTAATTTATCGATTTCTCCCTCATCCTCTTTCTCCTGATCTATCTACAACTGAGGGAGGTGTGGTTAGAGGCCAAGAGTTATCTACAACTCTATATCTAATTATAGCTCCTTACTGCTCCATATTTAGTAAGTCACTATTATTATTTTACCTGCCAATATATTCAGTTTCACTCAAAACTACATCACTAATGCGAAAAATGACTAACGTCTGCCACACTGTGACGTTAAGCCAAGTGCTAAATGTTGAAAATGTGTACAGTGTAGGGAATAGAGACATGTTGACAAATGAAAATGATGACAAAGTTGAAAATTATGAGGAGATGAAGCCAATATTACATGTTGAAGGAGAGTATATGCATTGACTAATTTGCTCAGCAATCCGTCAATGCATACTGTAGGGGAATTCCCAATTTCAGACACACAGAAATGTCTTAAAGTGATTTGTAAAAGCATTAACACAAGCTGCTGTAAGGATGAAAGCACTGATCATCTGTCGAACACACTCAGATATGACACGTACGTATAGCATTAGTATAGGTCGGTTAGTTGGTTGTCACTCTGCATAAGTTTAAAGAGAAGTGTTCCTGGAAACAGTGTGTGCATGGTTAACGTGTCTTTTCAGTTTGGACAGGGGAACATTGTATAGGTGAAAAGAGAATCAATCACTTTGCTGCGGTCTACAGCATGAAAGGCTGATGACAGGCCATAATTACAGTACTCACAGGAAGCAGCTGTTTGCGTTTCCTGCCAGGACGACCCACTCTGCGCTTGGTGCGGGAACTCGCTGGCGTCCCCTCCTCTGGACTGTCCTGGTCTGCTCCATCTTCACTCTGACCAATTATAGACAGGCCACATCAACCAGTGAATCCGTCAAATCACTCTATGAAGTTATGAACTGATGAAAGCAGTGAGGCCACATTAAAGCAATAACGATAGAAGGCAATGTGTTTGAGAAGCACTCTGAGGCAGCGACTGGAAAACTGGAGAGAATGAATAAAGTGTAGCAGCACATTGTTGATAGTTGAACCAGGGTATCTGTAGCAAAATGTGACGCTTTCTCCATTGAATAAAAGTTTAACTGAACACCTATTTAAAGAAAAAACACTAAAAAACAAAGATCTCAAAATCCAGGCCTTCTCTCAGTGAACAAATCATGTTTCAAACAACAAATGGGCAGAAAATGAAAAAGAAAACCAGTAAATGATATGTTTAGAGGCATGAATTGCAGCTGTGCTTAGTAAAATAGACTGGATGCACATTGGACTACTAGACCTGATCTGGACTGAGCTAAATGTGCACATGTGCAGATATGCATTTAGATTATTCATCTGAGGTCTTAAACTTCTTTTTTGCACCAGCTTATACTGATGCCTTACGTAAAGCTAAATGAATTAACCTCTGCAGTTTTAAACAGCTTCCTCTGCTCAGTTCACAGGAGAGATATAGTGATATGGTACAGCAGAGTTGTAGGACAGCAGTGGTGTAATTTGACAATGAAATATGGACTTAAAATAGCATGCTGCACCTGTGTTTCGACTAGACAGTGAGTGTCAGTTCAAAGCTCAAGGCTCTTACTGTAGGTTACTAAAGTTACAAAAACAGCACTGAGTCTTCAGCTTTATGACCCAGAATTATTTGAAATTCTCCCAAGACTCAAATATTTAAAATTATGCCATCACAAAAATGGCATTACTTTAATTAAATAAAGGCAAACCGACTTGCTTAGGACTCAAACCACAAGGTTTAGTATTTAGCCTTTACACTTATTTGTGACAATGACCATTTCCACCTCACCCACCTTATTACCTTGTGATGTTTTATTGTTTTAATGATCAAAATGATCAATATTTAATGTATGAGAAAAGATCCAACAAAGAGCTATTGTTTCAGAGAGTGGTGTGAATCACCATCAGTTGCAAGATACAAAACATGCACAGATTCACGATTAAATTACTATTTTTTCCCACAGCTGTAACAATGT
The DNA here is from genome assembly GCA_032362345.1 of Sandelia bainsii. Lineage (NCBI taxonomy): Eukaryota > Metazoa > Chordata > Actinopteri > Anabantiformes > Anabantidae > Sandelia > Sandelia bainsii. Next base: position 16,824,427 of record JAUMHL010000017.1, read on the forward strand.
TTTCTCCCACACATGAGTAATCTCTGAATAGATGCAAACTACTCTGTAATCATTTGAGAGTCCAACCAAACTTGATTCAGGTCCACACTTTCTAATTTCACATCAGCTCTGGGCAACGTTTAACTTGCCCAAGTTACGAGTCTCAGGTCTGTGCAGATTTTTATTGGACTCCAGAGGACGTGTGAAAGACCCAAATAAAATAAGCAACACCTGCTGCATCTTTAGTTGAGCAGTCAAAACTTTAATGTGCCTTCATCATGTGCGGTATTACGATTATCCTACCTTTTTAGCCAAGAGGCAGAAATTTGCCAACCATAGTTCTTTTTCACAACACCTATTTTGCATCGATGATTCTGGTAAAGAAGTGATGTAATGTCATTACAATGGAGAAACATCAAACTCTAGTACTTTTGAGGCAAAGTAAGCAGCTTTAAATATACCAGTTAGGAGGAATATTGCTTTTAATCAGAGGTTTTCCTATGTTGGTTAAAACAACAATGGGAAAAAGATCTGTGCAGGATTAAAACAAATGAGAGGCATCAGCAAATTAGTGTTTGCTTTGTTCTCAGCTCACTGGGGTCCCATTCATCTTCTTTTTGTCTACTATACTTATACCCTGGTTCAGAGGATGTTGGGCGCTTTTTTTGTTTCTTATTGTTATTGTTGTTTTCTAAATAAATATGCCCACCTTAGTTTCAGGTATGAGTCATACTTCAGACTTGGGCTGGTGAACATGACAGAAGAAGATATTTTGCAGTACGAATATGTTATACATGCAATGCTACATGCGAAATAATTAACCTTATGAGCTATAATTAACTAATAAACTTGATGCACTGAATGGGGTTCACTGTTTGCATTTAATGTGATTAAGCTCACACATCCAATAATAAAAAAGCAATAATCTCTTGTCCATAATCATTCAACTGAACAACAGAAATTTGTTCAGTTCAGTCACTTTACAATATGTGACTGGTAGTGGGCAACTTAGGAAAGTTGTCCCATGAGTAAATAAGGGTCTATTTTCATAATCACGGTGTTCACTTTCATTATTTGCTGTCCTTTTTATCTCAAAAAGCAGAAGTTTTACAGTTCAAATGGTCACTAAATAAGTGTTGCTGAAAAGGAGAAGCTGGCCGTAGCCGTTGTTCGTGTTGTTAATGATTGTCACTATCAGAAATCTACACCATCACCAGAAACTCTCTGCAGCCTTGGTGCAGAGTTCAAATTTTGAGAAGATGCACCTCAGCTGTGGTTTAGCTTTGGCAGCTGTGTGTGTAGGCTCTATAACTATGGTGCCATTTCACTATTAAAACTGAGAACTGTTTGCATTTCTGCTCTGGTATCTGGCACCAAGACATCAACAGCATGTACTTTAAGTTCTGTAAGTTGCAAGGTGGGGCGTCCATTGATCAGATACCCATCGTCTATCCTGATGCCTTCCGTGCCCAGGTAAACAATGCACGTGCAGCCACAAGATGTAGAAGAAAATGTGATTCATCAGAACAGGACACATTCTTCCATTGCTTCATGGTTCAGTTCTGATGGACACATGCCCATTGTAGGCACTTCTGAAAGTAGACAAGGGTCTACCTGGCTGTGATAAACTGTGTGTTCTGAGACCTGCTGATTCAATTCAATTCAACTTTATTTATATAGCGCCAAATCACAACATAAGTCATACAAAGGCACTTTACAGTGTAAAGTTTAAGACCTTACACATTACATAAATATATACATATATACAGATCACAGCCAGAATGAATTTTTTCAGCAATTTCTGCTACTGTAGCTTTTCTGTCAAATCAGACATACTACCCTTCGCTCAATGAGCCTTGGGATTCCATGACCCTATTGATGGTTCACAGGTTGCTGGTTCCATTTCTCGACCACTTTTGGTAGGTGCTGACCACTGCACACTTGGAACACCTCAAAAGACCTGCCGTTTTCCATGTTCCAGTTGCAGTTACTGGCCCTACCAACCTGCCCAGTGTCTTATCTGCTGCTTGTCTTTGTTGTTGTTGTTGTTCTTTTGCTCTGTTCTCTCCACTCACCTCAACCGGCCGAGGCAGATGGCCGCCCAGCCTGAGCCTGGTTCTGCTGGAGGTTTCTCCCGTTAAAGGGAGTTTTTCCTCTCCACTGTCGCCTAGTGCTTGCTCAAGTTGGGTTTTCTGTTTATTTCTACATGTAATTATATCCTGTAAGGTCTTAAACCTTACAAGCGTAAGGTAACCTCAAGTGCCTTGAGATTACTTTTGTTATGATTTGGTTCTATATAAATAAACTGAATTGAATTGAAAATTTTAGGAAACGCTCTGATCCAGTCATCTAGCCATCACAATGTGGCCCTTGTCAAATCACTCTGATCCTTACACTTGCCCATTTTTCCTGCTTTCATCACATCAGCTTCAAGAACTGACCGTTCACTTGCTACATAATATATCCCGTCCCTTGACAGATGCCATTGTAACAGCGTAATTCATGTTAATCACTTCACCTGTCAGTGATTTCAATGTTGTGGCTGATCAGTGTATAGTTTGTGCTTTATTCCTTATAGTGTTGTGTAGCCTATTGTCCTATATTCCTTTTTCGAGGCCACACATAACAGAGGTTTTTGCTCTCACTGTACTCTGTTAGTTTAATAATATCCGCCCTGTTTCTTGACTCTCTTTTCTGCTATAATCGGTGCTACCTGACTCTGCCTGCTGTCAGCGTGTTTCCATTAATGTCGTCCTCCCTCTGTTGCTGTGACAGTGGAGTGGTTGCTAAGGTGCAGAAACTGCTTAGCAACTGTCTCCGACGGGGCCGCCGTGCTGACTAAACATTCTGATGTCACTTCCCTGACAATCAGCATAGCAACCAGCAAGAACGGGTGAAAACCCTGCGCCTGTGTGCTGTCCATATGCCTGTGTCACGACACACACTTACACACGAGCATATCCAGTCATGTGCTGAAAGGGTGTCAAGTAAAAAAAACAAAAACTAAGTCAAATATAAACCAGCAGAGCTAGAAAACCACTCATCCAAAGCCTTTCAAGAATGTGTCAACACACACAAACGCACACACTACCCAATCTGTCCATATATCTTTGGTCTATTTCTGTCTCCTGGCAGGTTATTTTAGGCCACTGCAGTTGCTAAGCAACCAGACTGCAAACCAGGCGGGAAGAGGAGGATCCCATCCGCAGCAGACAGCTTGTCCTCTTTCTTTCTTCCCCATCCGCACGTCCTCCTCTCTATGTCTCTCTCCATGTTTCATTCCCATGCTCCTTTCCAATGTCTTTGCCTTCTCCTGATTTGTTCCTCTATTTCACAGTCAATCTACTACTCACTTAATCATTGGCTGATAAAACTGTCAACAGAACAAACACCAGACTTTAATTAATCAAAGTTTAGCCTCTGTACAGAAACATATCCGTATTACAGCCCATGTCGTTTGTTTGTATCAAACTTACATATTTACAACCCTTAATTTCACTGCATTTTACATGCATACATTTAATTTCAAAGAAAGAGACACTCGAACTCAACCTGAACAAACTCTAACAGAGAGAAAACACCAACACCAGGAGCTGCATGATGCTTCATCAAGAATTCGATTAATTAGCATGCAGATGTTTTAATAAAGAACAGAAACAATGTCCTCAGAATGAAGGTAAAGTCTTAGAAACTAAAATAACTGATGGTAATTTATTTAAGTAAGTGAAAGTCTATTTTCATCTAGTGCACCAACAATAAAACCTTTAGTGGTCAACTGGACAATAGATACGAGTCAAACTTCTAGCCTATCAAAACAAAGCTCTGATGGTCTCTGCAGTTCACAGTTCTTATTCTCCTTATTGCCTCAAAACACAGTTTTCTCCTGCGAGTGATGGTAACATACGTGATTGATGCCCACACTGCCTTCCACACAGGCGTTGGACAAATGCATCTGAGACTTGTGTTTCTAAAACAAGACTCAGATTCCGCGTCGGCCCCTTTCAACCACTTTTTTCATTTGTCACAAAGTTAAATACATTCAGTAGTGAGTGTGAAACCTTCAAACAGAGACTGTGTAAAACTCTACATGTACGATTCATTGCATAAAAACCAGTAATTCTAAAAAGATCAGGAAGGAGGCGCGATGCAACTAGAAGGAGGTTGTGATGTCATTGTGCCACTAAGAACAGGTAGAGTCACTTTTTCCTTTGGACTTGTTTAGATATGACACATTTAGCTTTCAAATATGAGTTTAGGCCTTTTTTGTAGCCTCCCCAAAGATTTAATTTTTGCATATGTTTTAGGACCTATTCAAAACTTCAGTTTGCTCTGGCCCAAAAAAATCCAAGCCATCCAATGTGCATCACCACAATTCATGCTAAAGCATATCAAGTTTGTCTCCTTTTCCTAGCTATTTGGTTCTTTATACATGTCTTAATCTAGTTTGAATTCGCCAGTAGGTGTTGATAAATGCTATTTATGAAAGCTGCTCCATGCGCCACTATACAGTACACGTGCCGGCACACATAAAAGATGTGAAAATATATGTGAACGCCGTCCTGTATGTTTACACCAGTGACGGTAGTCGGCGGCACTGCCTTAGCATGCTCTGTGCCGACACGCGTGTGGTGGCACATGGAGCAGCATTCATTCATTCAGCATTCATAAACGCTGAAAGTTACAGTATACAAAAGGTGACTATACGGTAGCCATTATTAAAAAGGTGCAGCATGACACATAAACATTCACTTTTGTCTGTTTTGTCCTTATTTGAGCCCATAGAAACATCTATCTTCAACTATTTGAAGTGTAGCTTCACGTTAAAAGGAATCAGTCAAACCTCCCACAACCCTTTCCTCTCCTACAGTGACTTGACGTGTCTTCCAAAAGTCTGTGACTCACTCCGATTTCTCTCTGTGCTTTTCTTTATTTTTTTTGCCCCAGAGAATTAAGTCTCAGGAAGTCAGAAAGCACAACAAACTCTGCGAGGGAAACTTTGTACTTGTTGGCTCACTGCCAGAGCGTGAATGTGGAAGTAAAGTGAGTAAGATGGCTCTTTATATAGCTGCTCTATAGAATGAACTTCAAACTTCTCACAGATTTACGAGGGGCTGCCCTCTGTGCTGGGGGGGGAGGCGCAAATGAAAGGAACCATTTTTCACCTTGTGTATGTCTCATTGTGTTGTAATGTGTGTTTGTATGTGCTCATTTGTGTAGAAAAAGACAGAGAGAGTGGAAACCCTGCACTACTCTCACCTGCTTATGGGTGTGTGAGTGTGTGGAATGCAGAACGGACTGTAGTGAATGTAAATAAATAACTGTAAGTTTAATTATTACAGACACACACATACATTCCAGGTTTTGTGTGTTGGCTAAAAAAAGAGCTCAACTACATGCTCACAAGCCAAAGTAGTAGTGGTAATGATAGCTGTAGTAAAAGTGGCGGTGGTTATAATAATATCTATGGCTGCAAAAATAACAGTAGTATTTCAGTGTGCATAACAGTAGTAGCAGCAATAATAACAGTGATAGTATCAAGGGTTGAAGCAGAAATAGTGGTTATAAGAGATAAAGAAAAGAAAATGAGCTTATTTATTTAAGTGCTGCACTTAAATATAAAAAGTACTAGCACTTAGCACAAGTATTTCCAATTTATGCTTTTAATGAGCTCCGTAAAACTGATGCAGTACCATAATTTAAATTACACAGCATCATATTAGTTTGCACCACCTGCCCTTGCTGTACAGCGCATATAATGAAATACTGCTTATATGTTAATATATCAGTAACTAAACAGTCATCAAAAGTGATAGGTTGACTTTTATGTTGATACATGTTTAAAGAGTTTCTTTAATTATTATTTTACTACTTTTTGATCCCCATTGGGAAATTGTTGTTGGACAGCTGCACATAGATGATGGCACTACTACGGGGTTTTGGTGTCCAAGGATGTGTCGACATGTAGCCAGGAGGAACCAGAAGATGAACCACCAATCCTAGGGTTCATGGACTTAATTGAATTAAAATATAAAAATTTATAATACAATAGAACATGAGATTTGTCAATTAATAATTATGTTTTCTTTTGATTAAAAAATAATAATACATATACTGTATTGTATAGATTAGATTTAAAACTATATTTAAAACATAAGTTATAAGAAGATAGATAGTGAAAATTGTTGTCACTATCTGCTTCTAATGTTTATATTAATGTTTACTAAATGTACAGACACATACACACCATATTATAATGTATTTTAAAATCTTTCTTGTGTTTCTATCATTTTTAAATCCTGTTTGCTATGTTTTTATTGTTCCTGATTCTTGTATCTGTTGAGTTATTATTAGTATTGGTATTATTATTAGTCTTAGTAGTAGTAGTAGTAGGATACACATTAATGCTCTGACACAGCTACGGATCTATATTATTCACAACCTTTGAAGAAACACTGTTGTTTTGGCACACTACTGACTCCGTACAATTATATTAAATTTCTAATACAACTATAACAGTTTGATTTCAAGGCTTTCATCTTTAAATGTATATTTCTCCATTGTCATATAGCTGTTTTCACTCAACAAAAGATTATACTGCTGGCAATAATACACAATAACAGTGATAGTTATATTTTGTGTGATAGCAGCACATCTGGTTTCTCACCACATCATTAGAGGGTTCGTTCTCTGGCGTGTGGGGCGGTTCAGTGGCAGCAGGACTGTTGGACGGCATGGCAGGGAACGGTTCAGTGAAACCAACTTTAGAAAGTAAAAAAAAAAAAAATGGCGCAAATCAAAACATGGGAAAGGCCCTCAGAAGCAGCAGGTGCAGCTTCATTCAATCTGTCTGCCGCTCGGTTGGTTGGACGATCACTCGCTCACTCTGTCCTCCCCCTCTCCTGAGGAGAAAAAAGAGAGAACACACACACAGCGTGACATGAGTGGATATATAGCAGGAGGAGATTTGTCAGGTTTGAGTAAGAAATCATTCACAGCATGTGGCTGGCTTTTCTGTCTTCCTGAATCTACCCACTTGTTGTTCACTTCTTCACACGCAGCCCTGAGGTCGAGACTGTACAGTAGGTGTGTTTCTTCACGAACTGTACTTGATGGATGGGTTAATATTCAAAGTCAGTGCAGTAACAGGGTAACACACACACACACATTTATGGATACACATGCACCTGGAGGTGTCCTCAAAGGAATCTGCTGGAATCACGGTAGCTTTCAACATGGCTGTCATTTATGTGGCCAGAGAAAAACCGGCTAATGTGTAATTAACTGTCACGTGAGAAATACATCACTCCAAGTCAGCATTAGCGCACACACCATTGTTGGAGTTAGTAAGAAAAGAACAAGGACAGCTGTGAAGGTTTTCAGTACAGAATAAGCAATAGTGAACCTGTAACTACTTAGACTCATCTTGGCTCTCTTTTGTACGGCAGCTCACTGCTGCCAAATCAAATTTCTTCAGTTTCTCATTATAACAAGAAACTTTTGTTTTTAGAAGACTGTTTCACATTTCACACATAACACACAGCATTTTCTTCTTTTTACAAGAAACTTTTCTTGTTATAAGAGCATATCACAGTATAACACATTACAGATCAGAGTTTATCAGGTTTGAATGCCATCATGCTCTTCAATGGTCTAATGTTAACACAAGAGATGGATTAGTTAACATGCCTATCAGGCACGTGAAGTGAGTGTTAATATTTCTTGTTTGAAAGTCACACAGCTCAGCTAAGAGACACAAAGTGATCAGTAAGAGACATGTGACAACCAATATAAAATCAAATCAAATGTGGCGACGGTAGCGCACTAGGTAGGGCAGTCAGCAAATGTCAAGTGTCTATGACCCGCAAGGTTGGTGGTCTGCCTACCGGTCCCTCCCAGATTCCTGGCCACATGTTGAAGTGTCCCGAACCCTTGGTGCCTAAGAGGGCAGCCTGTCCACAAAGAATTTCCCCAAGGGGATCTATTAATATTATTATTTTATTAAAGAAAACTACTGACCAAAAACAGACATATGACAACCAGAAACAATTTAAAAATGGAAAAAAAAAACTCACAACATTTGCAAAATGACCAAAGAGACAAAAAGAAAAAAAACAACATAAAGAGACAAACAATTATCATAAAATGACTACAATAAAACAATGAGACGGCCTCATTTGGAGGTCGTATGTCTCTTTCTGTCTAGGTTCTGTATAGGAGAAGTGATCTGCCTTTTATCGGTCTGTGTTTATCGGTCCTTATATATTTATCCGTCCACAGTTATCACCACCATAGATATGGCTCAGTAGGTCCCCATTCTGCCCGTCAGTAGGTTCAGTGGGTTGTTATCATAAAATATGATGCACTGAAACTTTGCTGTTATGCCTACAATAATAAATGCAAACATACAGTGTGGTTAGTTCAGGCACAAAAACAATGTAGTTAGGTTTAGGGAAAGATTGGGAGACTGAAACCGCGATGACATGGTTCCAGACGACAGATAGTAAATATATAAAAAATTATAATGTTTTGCAACACGTGGACATATCTCTTACTTATCTTTTATCATACAGCCATGTTGTCAGATGGGAAGAAAATTGAGTTCAATTACAAAACTCTTACAGAGAACTAGGGAAATTTACTCTCCAATGTGTCTTCCAGAGGTCACAGGAAAGGATTAAAAACCTCACAACAGAAGAGGTTTGGAGGCTAAAACCCTGATTTCATAAACATTTTGTTTGAAATTCACTCTAACACATAGTTTTCTCCAGTTGTTTTGGCAGATTCGGGGCACTTCATTTTGTTAAAGGCCGTTTACCAACAAACAACCTACAACTAAATATGCCCATTTTTGGCTGTGAGGCTCATTTCTGTTCACAATTTACATCTTTCAGACAAACAGACTGATCACACTGGGAAGACTCGTGTTGGTAGAGTCTAACAGCATGTTGTTCTCGGTCAAATCCTTCACAGTTAGCTTTGCTCTTAGTTTGACTTTCCATGCAGTGGATACAAACTGCCAAAATAGTTTCTGTCCTTGCTGCAGAGTATTATGTGACCAAAAGAAAATTAATCTGCAACTATCTTGACAATCAATGAACAGTTGCAGTCAGTTTTCAAGCAAACACTTGCTGGTTTTAGCTTCTCAAATCTGAGCTTTTGCTGTTTTTCAGTGTCACATGTGATAGTTTTTTATTATTGTTATGTTTTCGACACAAAAATTAAGTCATTAGAAGATCTCACATTTGGCTTTAATAGGTTTGAGCGTTTTTGACATTTCATAGATTTAAGACCTAAACTCAACCAGACATTGTCATCTCTGCAATCTCAAATCATGAACTACGATTTTGTCTAGGTTGAAATTCCCACTTTTTACTTACTGATTTCTACTCAGATTGGTTTTGTGCTCACTCAGCATCTTTCACATTAAACCTGCAATAGCTGATTTTTTTTAGCCATTTGGTGGCAGCAGAAATACTTTGAATACCACTGTCAACACTGACTTTTAAGCTGAAAAATACCTGTCTATTCTTCTACTGAATGCTAACTCTCTATTTCTCTCTCACAGTGGGTTTTGGGCCAAAATTTACAATATGAGATAATCGAGATTGAACCAGAACAGAAATTTTGCAGCTGTTGGTGAGCTAAACAATAAGCTTTGACTTAATAAACTCTGAAGATCTGAGTGGAGCTGCAAATTTAAGTGATAACTCTCTGTAGGTTCATCAATATGAGCTTTGATATTGTCACAATATTATCAAACTGTCACTGAAAGGTTTGCTCAAGGCTAATGCTGCGATTTCTACAGTATATCTCAATTACAAAGTGCATTTTCATACTGGATTAGGCTGGATTAAGCTACTTGGAGACAAAATTCACCTATGGGTCCCTACTGACACCCTCTCTCTTTGCATAGTGTGAGTATCTTGTTACTTCTAAGTACCTATTATGTAAAGAAAACTCTACAGACTACACTACACATGGCAGCTTTATTATGTTTTATGCAGAAACCAACCACTACTTATTGTGAAACACTGTCCAGCCACAGGCTTGGTATGTGTCAGTAACTTTTTCACATTAAATTAAGTTTATAGGAATATGCACCATCTATGCATAATACTATCAACATGCACCTACTTTAAGATCCTGAGGATTTCAGTTGAGACAGTGCTTCATTGGTTCAACTAATTCTCTCTTGCTCAAGACATTGTACAGTATGTCACCCCTCACGCTGTGGACTTACATCACCAGAATAAAGACAATAAGTAGCTGGCCAGGGTTACCAGCGGAAAGACAGGGGTGGAAACTTTGCAGAAATGGGTGTACAGTATCCACTCCACCACCCCTGGGGCTCACTGTTCAAGCTCCAGGCTCCAGGCCAACAAGCTCCTCCAAGTTCCTGCATATTTAGGTCACACACACACACCTCACACTCCTATAGCAAGTCTATATACACTGATTTAAATTGTTCCAGCCTTTATGCCAGCAGTGGTTTAAATTAGACCACAGTCAAAGGCCCAAAAAGAAGCCTGTACTGGTGGGAGGAGAAATGGTTGCCAGAGAAAAACGCTTCAGAGGTGCGTCAAGGTAGTCAGCGTGAAACAGTGACACAACAGGGAAGAAGGTCATCTGGCTTCACAATAAAAGCATAAAATATTAATTAACCTCTTAAAGGCAACTAAATGTTATTTTTCAATGGAAACATTCAACTTTTAACACTTTTCAACCTGTCAACATTAATTGAAAACCAAGTTTATCATCATATCTGAGGTGAATCCCCCACCAACACATCACTCCTGCCTTTGTATAGTCTGATCAAACACAGTTTGTCTCTAAAATGTTGTTACTAAATTGATTTCTACTCTCTAGTTTATTTATTCAGACATATTTTCTAAAAAAGTCTTCTCCACACTGCCAGGAAAAGATTTACTTATTTATTTAATTATTTATTTACTTGTTTATGTAGCCAAATGTAAATATACTGAATCTAAAAGCCATAATATACCCACCACGTGTTAGTATTGTTGATTGTATAGTAAAGAAAATTCCCAGAAAAAATACAGAAGACATGACCTCAATGACCTCAGCCCTATCAAGTACAGTTTCTGACAATACAGACTGAAATGAACTCAAAAACTACTGTGAGTGACACTGGTGCATGGCTGGAGTAACCTCTCAGGGGTTCCTCTGCAAAAACCTGTTAATGACCCACACAATGGCAAGTTCAAGTACCCAGAAACTGAGCAATGCCCTAGAACTGAAATGAAATTAATTTGCAATAATTGAAATAAATGATACATCTCTTGGTTACGTTTTGGATAATTTTAGCAAAAAATATTAATTATGCTATAATATTAAACTGATTTTTGTTTTATTTACTGACATTCAGAACAAAATATTAATAGTATGATGACTGTTTATGACATTTTTACAGTAATAAATCAATTGATTATTGCCTGATTATAACTGTACAGTTGTACTGATAATGAAATAATCATTTGCTGCAATTTGATAGTAAGTTTGTTATGGAATATTGCGAACTTGCCCAAGTTTTTAAGTGTTAATAATCAAAGCAATGTCATAAAACATAAACTTCAAACAAATTATAACAATATAAATTTAAAATGAAGGTTTTGAGTCATAATCCCTCGACATGGGAAAAAATACAAAATGGAGAGGACCTCTTATAGCTGATGCTGTAAATTTGCAATTAATGAAATTACATAGGCTCCAAATGGTCTGGAGTAAACCTGGGGCTTCAGGGGCCCCAGGCATAGTGGGGTGTCTGGGCAGCTGCCCACTTTGCCAATGTGGTAATCCACATTTGCTTCGGAGAACTGTGATAGCTAATTTTTTAACACAACCAAATGGCTAATCAAAAATATAATTTACAGATTTAGCAATAACAGAATAAACTGTTGGACCCCTACAACAAGTTAAGGGCTAAAAGGTGAGTAAAATGTAATTAAATTAAATTAAACACTAATTCACATTAAGAGACTATGATTATGTTGGTGAAGTCATTTGATTAAAAAAACAGTATCAGCTAACAAGTGTTTACCTCCGTGTACAACGCCCGTCGACGAGGCTTTTATTTTTAAAGTGCACGTCGGAAGTGTCGTCGTCACTCCCGTTACCTTACCGAACCCCAGCTTTATGACAATTAATATTGGAAGCGACCTCACGCGGCCTTTACCGGACGGCCTCTCGTAAACGGTATATAATCCCGGCGGGGTGTGTTTGGGGCGGGCAGCCGGTGAGAGACACGTGTCTGAGTGTGTAGAGACGATAAGCTTTACTAGGTCAGGTAAAAAACACAGACGGGGGCGCGTTTCATACCGAATGCACCCGTTAACCCCGACAAGCGCGCGCCCGCACGCACGCACGCTCTCCGCGGTGCCGACGGTTCCGCGCGCTGATGTGTCTGTCTGCATCTGGTGGGTGAAGAGGACGGAGCGCTCCGTTTTAACGTTACCTGCTGGTGCCGGGGGCAGCCCGGGGAGGGGGCGTTCACTCCACCGGGCAACGTTTAACGCACATTCGCCCAATAACGGCGGCGCTGCGATTTTCCTCGCGCCGTTCTGAAGAACTCCCCAAGTTCACTCGCCCCGTGAACGGACTGCTCCGTCTTCACGCGCACATCATCTGCTAAAACGGAACCAACGGTCTGGCTCCGGAGCGCGCGAGCGATGACTTTAGGAGATGACTGTAGCCGACCCAACTTAACGGCTGTAACGGTTGCCGGTGTGCGTCCACGAGCCAAAATGCAATGTTTATATTTACCGTGTCGTCCGTCCCTCAGGCACCCGGACCCTGACGGTCGTCGCTCTCTCTCCTCTCGTTCACTCTCGGTCTCTCACTCTCTCTCACCCTCTCCCTCTCTCTCTCCCTCCTCGCGCTCTGCCGGGTCTTCTCTCTCTCTCTACGCTGCTGGCTCGCTCTCCCCCGCCTGCCTCTCTCACTCTCTCTCTCTCGTTCTCACCGACCGGCCTGCTCGCTCTCTCACGAGCCGCAGAGGCTGCCGCACTGGAGAGAACGTGTCCGCGAGGTCCTAAAGTCTGCAGCCGTAGACATACGTAGACATACGTAGACGTCGCATCGGCCGCTGGATCGTACGTCAACGTCGCCGCCATATTGGACAGGAATAGACTGTCCTGTAAACAAATATAAGTAGCCTAAAGGGAGGGAGCAACGGTTTTTATTTTATTTTATTAGAAAAATAACATTTACATTTCTACATTACTGATTTCAATAAGTCATTTTTATATTCAAATAGTTCTGATCTTCCTGTGGTGCAATATATACTAGAAATGTATATACAGTATATATATAAAATGTACAAAATATCTCATATCATATCTGATATTGATGCCTTTGAGATATACCAAACTAAAACACACACTTGGCTAGAAACTTCTTGCCTGGTGGATAAGCCAAACAAGAACATACAGAATAGACACAAAATAACGATAAACACACAGAAGGTTACCATACAAAACATTAGAGACAAAACTACAGAGAGAAAAGTTGACAAAGTAAAAATGGCTACAATGAAATGAAAAAAATTACCACAAAGCAAAACAACCACAATGAGACATAAAATTACAATGTACACACAAAATGACCATCAAGAGACACAAAGCCGCAAAACAGCCATAAAGAGACGCAAAACTACTATAAAGAGGCACTTAACATCCATAAAGAGAGGAAAGATGACTACAAAGACACAAAAAATTACCTTCAAGAGTCAAAACTTAATGCAAAACCTAACCATATAGAGACACAAAAATCACATAGAGGCACAGAATGAGAGCGTAACAAGAGTAACACAAAGTAAAAAAGACCAAAAATTACCATCAAGAGCCACAAAACAAGACACATAATGAAGAGAAATAAAATGAACACACAGACATACATGAACATAAAGAGATACAAAATGACCATGACGACACATAAAACGACCATAAAAAGACATGAACAGACTACAAAGATACAGATAATTACCACAAAGGGACAGAGATTATGCATAAAGAGATACAAAACAACTATCCAGAACACATTGTTTAGAGACAAAATTCCACCTTTACTTTCACTAATATTTGTATTGGTTAGTACTGGTTAGTACTTCCTCTCCACGCTGTTGGAGGAACCAGTTTGTAACTGAGGAACCAAGATTCTGAGCAAAGCAGGCAACAGCCCCGGGAACCCAGACCTTCAGGTTTGGAAACATACAGATGGATTTGTTAAAACTGTATGATGAGTACATCAAAATCTAGTCGCCACGCTGCTAAAGAGAAGTAACAAATTCCCCAAATAATCAAAGCACATCGTTTCACTTAACTCTAAATATTCAGAAACACTTAAGTAGAGCAGCTACACGAATAAAAACAAGACAATCTCTTGAGAACATTTTGTTTATTTGTTAATCAAGAACACCTGCTGTGTTATATCACTGTAAGATCCAAATAACTTCTCCCTTAATCACTGCTGCTCTTTATCTTGTATTTTCTGAAATGTATAGTTGCTTAATTAAATATCGAGGTAAAAATCGAGGGCAGTCAGCTATGAATTACCACAATGCTGGTCAACTGCTTTTATGCGAATGTGAAGCACTTTGAGTTGTTGTGTATGAAAGGTGCTATATAAATAAATAAACTTGAAATGTTTAGACTAACCTTTTTTCAGATACATTTGTCTTTATAGTTGTCTATAATTTCAAGCTTCAGCGTCACAATGAAGTAAATTTTTTTCCTTAGAAAATGCCAAAGCACTCACAAATACTTTTATTATTATTACCAAGCACTTACGACTTGTTATAAACAGCAGCTAAATTCACCTCCCACTGGAAACCCATAATCTCATTCAAACTATCACCTGACGAGGTTGAGCGTTAAAATTGTGCCTAAATCTGTTTGAAAAAGAAAATATACATACATATACAAACGTATTTGCCTTTTTTCCTTCCCTTTTTTAAAATAATTTAAAAATATATATATTTTTAGGGTTGCTATGTAGTTGTGCTTTTTGTTTTTTAATTCAGTGACTTATCTGTGTGACCTAAATGTGCGGTACTACATAAGAATCATCTGAATTTTCATCTGCATACTGATCAAAATGTCCTCCTCAGTACACATCTTCTTTTTCCCTCATTCTTCAAATGAAAAGAAAATACAGCATTACCTATTAATAATGTTTGTTAACATCAATCAATTTCAGACTGCTAGGATTTTATTATTGGATTTTTAAATTATCAAATATCCTGTGAGTATCAGTACTGGGATTGAAACGTCAGTATCTACTGGGTTACAGTTATTCTGACTGTAATCGAACTACCACACAGTCAACATGCTGTAAACATGGGACCCTGTAATCAGCGTAGTTCTCCTGCACACGATGCAGACACAGTGGGAGGAACAGTGGAGGCCCAGCTGCTTATTTTTGACCCAGGTTAATGACTGTTCATACTCATAATAACTGGAAAGAGAAAGATTATGTTTGATGTCAGCGTGTTAACAACCAGAGGCCAAACTGTCCCATCTATTTCAGGCTTCATAGTGAAGTCTAGACACAAAATAAACCTTCAAAACTACTAAAATATTTACTGCATCCATTTTAGTATCAATAATATTTAAATGGACAAGAACCTAACTTTTAACTCGCTGATCAGTTTTATTACCTTCAAGCACTGTTCCCAACATTTTCAGCCTTTATCTTTAAATATTGATTTGAAGTTGGAAACAGAATGAGGTTTAGTTCTTGTGTATAAATGTATAATTTTCCAGTTTGTCACAGTAAAAAGCTATGATTTTAAGAAGTCAGACACAAGTTCAGAAGCAGATTCTCATTTTTTCTAATTTCTTTTTAACCATCTCATCACTCCTCAGTTTTATCTTCAATCCCATGGTGGGAACTGCTGTGTTACAGGGCTGTGATGTACATGTTTTAGTCGTGTTTTGTCTCCACACACAATGCACGAGAAAAAGGAACATGTTTGACCACGTTCTTGTTTTTTGTAGACTAGTGGCGTCTCCCCAGATTTTTCAACATGTGCAGCCGAGGCAAACAAGTCGAAACCTGCACTCGTAACTCCCGTGAGCGTGGTATTCCAGAAACACTGGAAAAGAGTAAATATAGTGTGAGTAGTTAGGCAGACTGAGGACAAGGCGGGTAATCATAGAGTCATTTACTAAATAACTACTGGTTTGCATTGGACATCACAGTATCCAGAAGACGCATGAGAGGTGTTTTTCTTTAACTTGTGTTAGAGTGTAACACAGGTAGAACTAACACTAGCACATCTGCAGTGATGCTGATTATTGTTCAATGTCCCTGAAAGAAAAACAAAATGAACTAAATAGTGAAAATAATCATTAATTGCAGCCTTAAATGCTACCATATTATTATAAAAACACCAGTTTTAAAACAATTACTTGTTTGATGATATAAATGTTTATATATGCCAGAATTAAAATAATCAATGGATTTTTTGTTGGGTTTTTGTTTTTGCCTCAAATTGTTTGACAAAAACATTTAATTTACAACAATATAAAAGAGGAAAACAAGCAAATATTCACATTTTATAAATTAAAATCTGAATAAGCAAAAGTTTTGAAAATGTTGTTAATTGAAGTATTCAAAGATTAGAAGACTATTTTCTGTTTAAAAATGAATTCTGAGTTAACTGATCGAACAGAGTTTTACTACGACTAGTTGAATTTTACCCGGTTTCTCCATGAGAGAAGATTAAACTCAGTTTCACCTCTGGGAAGAAAACGGTTTACTAATCTTTACTGCACAGGGTCATAACTGCACTGGGTGTGTGAATATAGACGGTGGTGGGTGAGGGGTTATTTATGGCAGTCAGTGAGGTCAGGAGCAACAGACTACCTCAATGAGCTTTATTCAGTCTAAAGTTTACACCCCCACCTTCCACACACGTATAACAATACACACACCGAGTCATGACCTCTAAAGGAAGCTGATGGGAAAAGTGAGAAGTGCTCATCCATAGTAATGAGGACACTAAATCTGGGAAAAAGTTAAAAAGTCTTAACATGAAGGAGAGAAACTAGTGTATGCCCATGCTGGGAGTGTTTATTAATAGAAACTGGGTTATCACCAAAGCACTGAATGGAAGGTGTAAAGAGAATAATTGTGATAACATTGGATGAAAATATTTTTTTATGTTGGACTGCTTCCCTTATTATTCCCCTACCTTTAAATTCCTAGCATTCGTAAAATGGTTCAGTTTTGTGGGCTAGTAGATTACTCACCTAAAAATAGGCGGCAAGACTTTGTTTTGTAAACGCTTTGTAAGTTGTGGAAGAGTATTCAGATGCTTTACTTGAGAAAAATTAATGAAACTACAGAATAAAAATACTTTGTTAAGTACCATCAGAAAACGCAGTACTTTTACTCATCACGTAGAGTGGACTAAGAGGTCATTGGTACATTTTTTCATGCTACTGATTTGTACCTAGTGATGCTTTAAAGTATTGACAGACTTTCAATGTTGTTAACTAAAATATAATAATTTATAATTACTTATTCTGTTTGGTAGTTTAAAACATCAACATATTTTATCTAAATATACTACGTTACTATTAAGAATAGTTCAGTGGCCCTGAGAGATCAACACACTGTGACTTAGGAAAACACATACAAATAGACAAAATTAAGAAAACACTCATTTGACAACACAAATCACTGCAAACAGAGGAAACGCAATCAAATGCAGAAGTACTAGTAATATGTTTCCAGGAGGGCACTAAAAAGTGATGGACACAGCTGGGACACACTTGTTGTTGACTCATTAGTCAACTGATGTTGGTGTTGAATGTCTCAGATATATATTTGGTTGTGTTTTCTGTATTTGGAGACGTCGACAGCACCTCTGGAGAAAAGCATACGTTTTAGAAAAGTAAACAATATTTGAAAAAAT
The DNA here is from genome assembly GCA_032362345.1 of Sandelia bainsii. Taxonomy (NCBI): domain Eukaryota; kingdom Metazoa; phylum Chordata; class Actinopteri; order Anabantiformes; family Anabantidae; genus Sandelia; species Sandelia bainsii. Next base: position 16,842,344 of record JAUMHL010000017.1, read on the forward strand.
TGTTACTCATTGTAGCTTTAATATTTTAAGATGCCCATATCTGCGTACAACTACATTATGTTGTAAAACATTTATTAAATGTTTATATGTTATTGTTTGTCTGTGTAGTTGAAGGACTACTAAAATTTCAATCCTGATTTGGTTTAGCAGTATCCGTGGTTACCATGGTAATGACAATTTGCTAGTACAACAACATCTGTTGCTACAGCAGAAGAGCAACTGATGTATCCGGTTACAGTGCAACCAAACAAAGACAGATTTTAAATATGCAGACATTTTAATCTAGGACTGGAGTGACAGACTTCTCCACTATCAGTGAAATCACTGTATAGCGTGGTAATTATAGGGTGTAACTATAAGATCTCATGAAACAAGTAAATGTACTTAAATACATGCACTTGGTTCGGCCACGCTCTCATCGCCGTGTACACCTACTGCAAACATAATTTTTCTTCCACTTCTAGTTTATTTCCCTGTTGTGCAAGGTGCTGTTGCAGTATCATGGGATTCAGAAAAAGCTGTACTTTAGAGGAGGGAAGTCGAGGAATTTTACAAAAGGGTAACTTTCCAGGAGCAGAGCGTGGCATGCACAGATTTATCATATTAGACATTTTTGTTTAACCAAACTGTGGTGCAACACAGACTTGGTAGAGAACATGAACAAACCAGAAGGACAGAAATGTTTAGGTAATGAAAAGTCATGGAAAAAGTTTTGCATTGTACATTACACATCAATTTTTCATGCCGCTGTGTGGCTTTTGTGTCCGGGGGAACTAGACCAACAGAGACAGCAGACAGACAGCAGAGTTAAATATTATTTATTGCAGATAATCCACACTTTTCACACACACCGTCAACTCCAGCAGGTTCAGAGCTGAACGTGTTTACAGATTCGTGTCAGGACGCGTCTGTCCTGTCAATCCTGATTTCTCTCACTCTCTCTTTCACACATACACTCTGAAACATGAGCTCATTCATTTAGTGCATCACTCGTACAGTCGGTCAATCATACTGCGCTCTGAAAACGTGACAACCCCGGCTGCAGACGGGCAGTCAAACAGAGTGGAGGGCTGGTGGAAGGAAATGGAAAAAATGAAAACTGATCCAGAAAATGTACATGACACATAAACAGCACTTCCTCAATCCCCTGAATGTTACATTAAGCTTTAAAGGCAGCATAAAATCGCAAAGTGTTTCTTTTTTGCATAGATGACGTTTGGTGAGTGGCACTTAGAGAACCTTCAACAACTGAATGGACACGAAACACTGCTGGTTAAATCGTCAGTTCAAAAGATGAGCAACTGTTATCAAATACAATCTGATGCTTCCAAGAAAGCCACAAGACTCTGTACGTTAACACATGAAAAGTACAATTAAAGCCATGTTCAATTCTGATTCTAACAGTGGGATTAAATTTATTCACTTTCAGATTGTGGGTAAATGTTTTTGTGCCTAATGGAAATTTCACACAGTAGCTGTCCACAAGTAGCTGTACAGCAATGTCCTCTGCCCATTAGAAGAAAATATTTACATCTAATCTCACTGACAGAAGACAGTAATATCATATTATCCAGGAGACACTAACTCATCACTGAAGGATCAGTCCACCCAAATTTCAACACATTTTCAACAGTTCTTTAGGTGCCATTTCTTTAATAAATCCACAGTATGTTGTGTGGATTATCCACAGTAACGGAGAAATGTTGCAGTTCTGTTTTTTTAAATGCCATATTTTAATATTTTAACAAAGTGACCACCAGTCATATCGTATTAAGATGGAGACCGTAACCTTAACAGACAATAACCATCTACATGGCTTCATACGACTAGAGCAGCGGTTACTAATCGTTGTGAACCTTTAAAATTAAGCACTTGTGACTCACAGGTTACAGCCTTAACTGAAAGTTAGCATTACGGTATTAATTCTCCATGACAAACTGTGGTTTGGCTCACTGTATGATGCTTTAAACAAATACATGTACAGTAAATGTAAATTAACATGCACTGGTTTGTTTTTCATTTCTCTTCTTCTTTCTTAGATTCTTAGACTGTTCTATTTTTTTGGTGCTGTAGTTTCGCTCCTTCCTGCGCTCTTAAGGAACTGTATTAAAACCTGAAGGCTCACCCACCTCCTCCTCACTGCACTTTCTTTGGTTTGCTATAAAATAATTGCATCTGTTTACATTAATTTTTGTTATGCTTATGGTTTTTTGAGCACTGAAGAGGTGAAAGTAGATAAATCAGAAAAAAACTATTTAAATATAAATATTCAATTAACTTGTCACCTCCAGGTTGGACGACACTGTCCTACAGATAAGTGGGTGAACTGAACCTTTAAAGGAAAACTTTTTTGTTTTTCACTGACTCTACTGATAAATAGATCCTTTTGAAACAAACTGTTTAGTATTTTTGATTTTCTCCTCTCACACACACACACAAACGCATCTCTTTTTTCCACCGTAGTCCCATTTTGGTACCCGGACTCCACAGAGAGTCCTGAACAACCTGAGCCACTATCACACCAGCACACAAAACACTAATCTCATCCAGGTTTTAGTCACCTGGACCAGGACAAAGACCTCAGCTCTCCACTCTGCATCGGCTCAGCCACACGGCGGTGGGTCAGGGCTGCAGCAGGAAATGTCCCATTAAAGGTTATTGTCTCAGCAGGGCCTGACCACACATGTACAAAGAAACACTCAAACTGAATGAATAAATGGCAAAAGTCACATCAAAGCAATAAATACAAAGCACACAGTGCCAAAACTTAAAACTCTACAACTTGCTTCTTGTCTTTTTGACGTTCTTTAGTTTTTCTTCCATTTGTTCATCTCAAATATGGTTACATACAGTATCTCCACCCTGATCCTGAACCTGTCCTGCAATTTTATCCTTCGCAAACCTCCCAAAAACATCTTCCTGTCTCTTAACGGTGTCCCTCTCACTTACTCAAACCTCCTGCACCTCGAAAACGCAGTGCGTGCACACACATGCTACAGTACAAATCAGTAGGTTTCAGATTTAGCTATGCATGATCAAATCAAAACAAAAGTAAAACCACAGTGACAAGACACACACAGAATCACAGCTATACATCAGTAGGGACCCCAGGGGGTCATTTGGTGTCCAGCATCATGATTGGCAGCTTGGCAGTGGAGCCCTAATCCCCACTGGATGTATAAAGCAGATATATTTTATTCCCAGCAGGGTTAGTTTTTCTTTGGCCATGATGAGACATCACGCTGCCTGAAGAGAGAGCGACAGATCAGTCATACAAGTAACAACACATTCATTTTCTGTCAATTACAGTACAACTCAAGGAACAGTTTAGCATATGAGTCTTTGCTTCTTTGTCAAGCATCAGATGAGAAGATTAATACTGCCGTCATGTGAGCAGGAGGAGGCAGAAGTACACGGTACTCATGTACAAGTGCAAGTACTTGCCTAAAAAAGTACTACGAGTCAAAGTGGAACTACCAAGAAGTGGAAGTAGAAGTACCACTTCAAGCCTTATAAAACTGCTTTACACTTCTGATTTATGTACCTGTTAAATAAATGAGATATACAGTGTTACTTTGTGAGTTTTAGATGTGCTTCTTAGCTTAGATGTGCTTCCTTGTTTCAAGCTAAGCTAACTGGCTGCTAGTTGTAGCTTCATATTCCTCATACACATGGATGGATAATGAGAAAATGGGTCCCTGGGCACAGACAACTAAAACCCCCTCAGTCCTTTCTTTAGCAGAGGAGACAAAAATTACTGTAATTGAAGTTTTCTTTTATCATAAAAGGATTAAAAAAAAAACATTTCGAGTCTCTTTGTAGTCATTTGTAGTGATTCCAAAAATATACAACTAAACAATCAAGAAACTTCTACATCAGTTGTCAGTAGGTAGACATCACTAGAAAACACTATCACATCAGTTTTAAGTTGGTTTGTTGTAAAGAGGAACTTTTTTGACTTTTTAATGCACTTGTAATAAACAAAAATGAACAACAACAAATGTTTTTTCTTATTTCAGGAAATGTATCTAACTCCCAGCAAAACTGTACTTCTGATCTGTATCAAACGCATAAACAAGTTGTTGCTTTGGGTTTTTCACATGCAACATGAATACAGTTTTTTTCTTGTAGTTTTAATAAATGCATTTTATAAAAAAAAGTATCAGTTTGCACCACCATGCTTTAGTTTTACACTGTGCTAAAAAGTAGTTTAAACTCAGTGAAAATAACTAACATAAGTAATTTTTGAGACAACTTACTGTTTTTGTTTGTCCTGTGATCATTTTAACCTGCTAAAGAGAGAGAGAATAGTTAGCACAAAACAGTGCAGTCTGAAGGTAAAACAAGAGCTACAGGTCTCTGCCAGAGACTATAACAAGAACCAGACCAGTTCTTAGCATAGAAACATAAAACAAGACTGTACTTGGCAGGTGCTGCACAAATTGACTTACTTCAGAGAAAAACTCTAATATGAGCAACCTAACAAACTTAAAAGACTTAACTGTGCTGAACGTGGCGTCAGAACCCTGGCCTCCTGTCTGTTCAGGGTTTGGTGGGTTAGTATTCTAATGAGCATTTAGTCTGCGCCCGCGGGAGAAGACCAGGAAGCAGTTTGACCACTTCACCTCTGCAGGCGATCCTCTCGTAAAGAGGAGGGGCTCCATAAAGCACGGCTAATGAGACCGCACTTTAATGAAGCTTGCTACTGTAACGACGACGGCACCTGCAGAATAAGTGGAGCGTGTACAGCGAGTGTGCACGTGGTCACACAGACAAGGGAAGCTTTAACATTTAAAAGGAATAGTTCTGGATTTTTTTTTTTTGGACTCAATACAAAATAGAGGTCCATATGCTTAAATACTTGTCTCCGCTTTCCACAGCAGCAGTGAACGTTTTCACTCGAGATGCAACTACACTGTAAGTTTTGCTCTTTGTTCCCCTGAGCTGCAGAGGAGGAATATCTTCTGCTGGTGACTGGTAGAGGAGCCACAGTACAGGGCACAAAGTCCTGTGTCAGTTTCAGTGGAAAGTTTGAACATTTAATCTAATCTCAGGTCAGCCACAGTCTATTAAAATTAGGGATTATAAATAATACTTAATATGAGTAACTGGATTTTTGTAACTGGATAGACTTTACTAATTAACTTTACGATTTTAATGCAGAACTTGTTCAGTATTGTTACAGTCAAAAACATCAGAGGAACAGAAGTTCTGTGTCCTATAGAGCCAAGAGACTCAACTGATCTGTGCATGGGTGGATGTAACTTCATTATGTGCCTCTGGGGCAAAAAATAACTTCTTAGGACCCGATTACTGTGTCAATCGGGTCGATTGACACAGTAATATTTTCTGGAACCCAGAATCTGACCCATGCTCTTTACCTTTACAGATTAGTTATTAATCAATAAGACAATTCACAGTTTGAATAATTCATTAGTTATTTTTTAAGCAAAAATGCAAAAACATTGAAGTTAACAGCTTCTCAAATGTTTGTTAGTTTCCTCTGATTTTATTTTGACATATATTGAAAATCACACTTTTTGTGCTTTGCATTATGATTTTCCATAAATAATAGTGGATTTAAAGTTAAATTATTGATAAGTTCACTTTTTATTTGAGAAAGAGAAAACCTTCTAAATGGAAGTGTTAGTTGTTTTTCTTTAATTCTTTTGTTATTTTTCTTTATTTGTTATTTGTCAATTTGCTGATTATTTTGCATGATAAATGTAACATTATTATTAGCACCTGGCTAAATGATCCTTCAGCCATTCGGAACCATTCAGAAAGAAAGAAAGAAACACCAGGAAACCCATGTTAGTGAAACCCCAGTTCTACAGTTAAGCTTTATAATGATCATCAGCAAGTAGAGTTGGGGAAGAAAGATTATTAATTCAGTGAGAAAAGGTAATGAAACACTCCTCAGAGATTAATGTACCTCTGTCCTTCCCGTTCAGCAATCTCTCCTCTTCCTCCCGACCATCATCTAGGCAGACAAAGCATCAGCATATGAAGCTGACATCTGACCAACATTTCATTCTACTCTAAAACACGTTTCCTGTGTGTTTTTGTACCAGAGTGCAGCTCTTTGACCAGCGAGGACACAGTGTTGGTGATGGAGTCGGCTGCTACCAGGAGGTCGTTCCTCAGGTTCCTTCTCGGGCCTGAAGAGGAGAGATCATCATTTTAAAATCGTTAACACTCTACTGCACAATGTTGGCGCTATGCAACTAAACTATTTTCTTCAATGTACAATCATGTAATGCACTGGTTGGTCTAGTAATGGGTCACATCACCTTTAGAAGCTTATTTTAAAATCCTCTTGTTGCACGGTGTGAACATGCCAATGACGCTAGTATCTGCTCTTCCACTGCCACACAATTAGGACCGATAGAGACTTAAAACTATATCATTATATTTTACAGTATTATTCAATTACAGATGCCATAATGTGAGAATCCCAAACACTAAGTCAAACACTACTTTCATAATGTGTGCAACACAGTCCAAAACCCTGTTATGAGTTAGCATTTTAGCACTTTCAGTTCTCTCGTACCAAAGGTTTTCAGAATGGGTTTTTCCATCAGATGCCTAAAATAAGATCTGTGTTTAACACCAGGTCAACAGATTTTCACGTTTTATTCTATCAGATAAAATTCACCTGCAAATACACCACTCGTGATTTTTTCTAAGGGTTTTTATGTATCTTAAAAAAGGTGGTTGCTAACAAGTGGCTAAATGAGAATGTCAGGAACAATAAATGTCATCACTCCCACTATTTCTGATAAAAGGATGTGAGACTAACAACAGCCATGAACAGTTCAGATCAGTCACCAGTTATAAAATAATAATAATAATAATAATAACAACCTGATGAACATTTATTATGATGTGAATATAATTTTTTTTTTTTATTAAATTACACCAGAGTTAATCACATTCAAACTGAAACTGCCTCCTTTCCACTTTCTTACATGTGAAGCATTTTTCTCAAGAGCAAATCTATAACAAACCAGAATTAATTAACCACAAATATTGGAGAGCTTGACTTGACTTAATGTCCCACACCAGTTCTCTGTAGAGATGTGCTCTTGTTAAAAAACATGTTTTACTGTGACACAGAATTTCCTTGACAAATTGGCCACTTTTTGAACTATTTGTTGTTGTGATGTGGTTTACATTACAGTCTGAAATTAATCTGAAACACCGGCTGACTGGAAACTACTGCATGTTTGTAGCTGAGCAGAGATTCAATAAATACATGTGGTAAACACAACTGGTATTATGACTCAACAATTGTTTACAGATGACAATTAAAATGACCAATAATTTTAAAGTTAGAGTGTTCGTCTGCAGTCTTGACATTTACACTCAGTTGCCCTTTTATTAGGAACCCCTAACTAATCCACGCTAATATAACAGTCCTGCACTAAATCTGTCTTCCTGAAGGTGATAATGTTCAGTTTTGTTGACTGAACTTCTGTATAATGGAGGATGTGCTTTATTGTGTGTGTTGACAAAACATATTAGTGCTTAAAAAAAACTCTTTATTGATGTCCATCACATATATTAACAGAAAACACAAAAAAGAAAATGTGCAGTATGTAAAAATGTCTAGGTATGTGTTTTTATGTTTCACTGAACTAGGTTTTTATTCTTTAAGTGTATATTGCAAGGACTTTGTTTTTCAAATAGTAATTTACACACATACATATATAACTTGGAATTGATCATTTTTAAATGTAAATGCACAATTATTAGGTATGAAATTCAGAGGAAAACATTGACATCCTGAACACTAAATTACATCACAAAAAGGACTCGCTCTGCACAGTGTACTGTAAGGTAACACGTCTGAGCAGTTAAAATGTAGTTAGATGATCTTTTTCACCTAGTTTAACTTTGTATGTCACTGTTTACCATCTTGCTGAGCTGTTGTGTATGGTGCTCAAACTCCCTGCATGGACTCTAGTTCTCCCTACCTGGAGGACCTGAACGCTGCTCATTTTAAAGAGGATTATGTTCCCTGCCATTTGTAAAAGACTTTATCATGAAATGTTGAAGCTAGGACCATGAGAGACTGACATCTGATGCAGCTCCGCAGCAGGTTCTCACACACCTACCACAGATGCAGCTCGATATAAACACGACTCTGGGTTCAGATACCTGCTGAACGCTGAGCATCAGTATTATCGTGGCTTTTATTATAATTATATTGAAAAAGTCTAAATAATAACAGATCAGTTTTGCCCTGGATATAACTACTGCCCTCCTCCTCCCTCTTTGAATCCGTTTCTCTTCCGCACTTATATAAATAATGTCTTTACTTAATGCGCTCCATCACCAACTTTCTTTTTAACAAAAACAGAGAAATAATAACTTGTACAAGTTGAATCATGGCAGGGCCACTGTGCCTAATAAAGTGGCCAGTGAGTGTGTAAATACAACAACAACAATTTCCCCAAGTGGATCAATAAAGTATTCATTATTATTATTATTACAACTATGCAAATTTACTCAAAATCACAGAGTTACCTTGAGCAAAAGCCTCTTGTACATCACCACCGACCCCAGCGAGGGAGTCCTGGGGAGGGTACGTGTGAGTCTGGGGAGATGCAGCACCAATGGAGCGGGAGGTTAACGGGCTCGGCCGAGAAGGAGAAGCCTGAGAAGAGCCAGCTGCCTGCGACTATGAAACAGATTTAAGAGAGTTATTACAGGTCACTGCCATCATTTATGACAGACACATTGGTTTTGTCGATTATAACAGACAATGACATCTCCACACTATATAAAAAGTTTTGCTGATTGCTTTAAAAAAAGCAAAAAGACATGAATGCCACATTTACACCACTATGAGCCCAGCATAATCAGAGATAAACTTACTGCCTGTCGCTGTTCCTCATCCTACAGGGTCACACAGTTGGAAAGAAATCAGGAAACACAAAGGATGGAAAAGGAGAGGTCAGACACAGTCGGAGCTAGAAAAGAGTGAAATTACTAAAGGAGAAATAGCAGAGAGAAAAGTGAGGTTTGTTACTGCCAGATCAGAAAAAAAGGAGGTGTAGAGGAAAAAGGGAAACTTGGTCCTCTAGTGTGACAATGCACCATGCTGAGAACAATAATCTGTGTTTGTCCGTGTGTCACCTTGAGCAGCTTCATCAGCCCCTCCAGCTGCACCATCAGTTCTCTCCTGCTCTCTTGCAGAGACGACATCCTCTGTTCCAGCTCATCTTTCCTCTGTCTGCAACACACACACACACGCGCGCGCCCTCCATTAATGTCACCTCACAGAACGTCAGCAGGCAGGAAGAAAATAACCCAAGAGAAGGCCACAGATGAAGTAAGACTACAGTAACATGTAGCGAGATTACAATTATCACATCACAGATCTTCAGAGTTAATACGCAATAATTCAGTCTCAACATAATGCACACGTCGATATCTATCATCAGTCCTGGCTATTTCGGTTGGCACTGTGTCTGATGGTGGTTAATGAGCGATTGAATCAAAGCTGGGGACGTGCCAAAACTCCTCTCTCCCTCCAGCACTTATGCTAACAATCGTCAAGTTGTCTAGTTAGCGAAATAAGAGACTGATGGGATATGGATCATCCTCGAAAGTAAAGCTTTGCCAGAAGAAAATGAAACCATAAAGTAATTAGACGAGGGACCAGATTGACATTTTCTGGATGGCACAGCAGAAAAGCTTTAAAACTAGACCTTGAGATCTTATGTGCAACCATCAACTTCTTCAACCACTGAGTACGCTGAAAACTGCTATAATGCTTTCAACAGTAAGGCTTTGAAAGTATGTGAGGAGTACAAAGTTGTTCCAAACTGCATCTAAATGATAAATTTACTATTTATAGTGAGTTGACAGCAGAAACAGGAAACGTTTTTAGAGTCTACATTTGATATCAGATGTGCTGACTCACATCAAACCAGAGTAACAGTGTTGTACACAGTATGCGGTCTGGATGTGACATTAAAGCATGAACAGAACTCCTCTAAATCCTGCTTGGCTTTACTTCACATGGTGGGATATAAATGAGAAAATAAACATGTAAAACAAAGAGAGTCTGAGTCAGAAAATAAATCCAGAGTTGATTCATTATGATCCAAAAGGACAATAAAGCTTTAACAGTTGAATTAACAGAAAGCTTTATTATTATTATTTATTAGACTTTTTGTCCAGTCGAGCAGTCTTCTGAATCTGTACTGATAAAAAATCATTTAGACTCAGACTAAAATGATGATATAAGAGAGACTGACAGCAGATGTATCTGAGAAACCACTAGAAAGTTAACTGTGTTTTATATTACAGTGCAAATGAGGTGTCACATCACTGGACAACTCCAGAAGACAGAGGGGAGAGTTGGTCTTGTCAGAATAAAAATCTGTGTCAGTTTAGCAAGTTACAAAAGCTGAATCCAAATGTCTGGACTTCATAATTTTTGCAAACTTGAGGACTTTGCGGTGCATTCCTGCAAAGTCCCCAAGTGCTGAGGTCTGACCAAATCCTCAAGTTCACAAAGGGACTGAGACTGCAGGCAGACTTCACCAAACTTCAGTATAGATCCTCATAGAATTGTGTTTTGCAGCTCATTTAGTTGTAGTACTCCAACAATTTAAATACAGACAAATGCAAGATTCTCAAACCAAACAACTTGTGGTCAAAATCTGATATCTCAGCATATTTTAAATATAACAATATAAATATAATCAAATAATCTACTAAAACCTAAGTCCACAATTTAAAGTCACTGTGTGTTGACTCTGAACCAGGGTTTCGTTGAATAGTAATTACAAGTTTGTACCTCGTAAAATAAAACTAATATGATAAATTAAAAACTTGCCAGTGCTCCAAAGGTATGCGGGGTTTACCTTTTACAACAACCTGCAAAGTGTTTATTTATGAGCTCAGCGAGCCGTACACTGACTGTGCTATACTAAAATCTGTGTTCTGCCTGTCAGGGGGCTACACTCTGCAGAATCAAATTAAGATGTTGGTGCAAAGACACATTGGACACGTTTGATTTCAAGGCAGCAGCAGAGAATGAAAAAAAAGAAAATATAATGTTACCTGGGCTACATTTGATGGCATGCAGGCTACAGGTGTTACAGGTTACATATCTTTCCTAATAGCCAACATTTTAGCAGCTAATGTTGCTGCTTTGCTCAACCGTTATGCTCATTAAATAGTTCAACTTTTTTTGTACATTACACTGTACATTATATTTGTGTTTTTAACATAGACTATTATTGAAATGTGACTGATAAGTTTCCAATTTGTCCAGTAAAATGTATTCGATTCAACACAGGACAAAATCTTAGTGGAAGGACACACTGATTTAAATTTTTTGACAATATAAATAATATAAAAATAATAGTTGTATATAACCCATAATCAATACTTTCTTTATACAATTCGAGCGTCAAAGGACAGAAGATGCTGTATCTCTATCGTGCACAGATTGTAAAGCGCCACAAGGCAAATTTGTGATATTGGGCTTTACTTCTTGGAATTATTTGAACAAATGAGATTACGATGGATAAACTGGTAGCTACTATCTATGTTAGCGGAATTATTATTGCTCTATATAAAGACAACATCAACGTCATCGCTTCCAACTTCTCCCGCTCCTTGGAGCTTTTGTTCTTACAGAAAACCATAAACATGTTGATCAGGATATTTTACATTTGTTTTTCACAAAATCCACCATCTGTCACTGCCATCTGCACGCTCCCTCTGTGCTGCAAAGCAACACGATTTCCCGCCAAATATGACACTGGGGTAAACAATGGCAACAACTCAGTGGACAGGGTGACAAACTTGATGATGATATTTGGGTATAATTTCTGTGGGTATGACTCACAGGGTCGAGACACCGTGTGTGTATTTACATCAGGTTTCGGTAACTCCTGGTCCCCCCCCCGCCCCCGGTGGTGTCTGTACTTACCTGAGCTGCCGAAGCTCAGCCAGCAGAGTCGGGTTGGTGCTGCCCTTCTCCGGGCTGGGCTGGCATGCTGCGTCATGCTCTGCACGGAGACGTCTGATCTCTGCCAAGATCTCTCTGGGAAATAAAAAGCATACACATGGTGAACTAAGGCTGGGAGAGCATTACATGACTGAATAAACTGCTAAACGACAGAACAAAACACACAGACTTCAGACAGAGTTTTTTGGAGGAATATACAAGGTAGTCAGACAATTTAATCTGACAAATAGCTGAATTATACAACAAATACTCACACATACGTTTAGTGGCTCTTAAAAGTCTGTGAACTCCTTAGAATAGTCTCTATTTCTCCATAAATATGGCTCAAAACATGATCAGTCCTAAAACTAGGCACAAGACAACTCATCCATCCACAGAACAGTCTTCTAGTATCCTTATGGATCGTCCACATGGCTTTAAACAAACTGTAGATGGGCAGCAATGTTCTTCTTAGAGACTAAAAGCTTCCTTCTTACAACTCTGCCATGAACACCATTATTCATAGTGTTGGGTGGTTTTCGTAGACGTTGATATGAGCCACTGCATGGGAAGCCTTTAGTTTCTTTGATGCTACCCTGAGGTTCTTTGTGAGCATCTTGTGATTACATGACTTGCTCTTGGTGTGATCTTTGTTGCTCAGCCACTCCTGTGGAGTGTAACACTGGTGTTGAATGTTCTCCATTTGTACATGATCTGCCTGACAGTTGACCGATGGAGTCTCTTCAGACATCCTTTGCAGATAAGGACAGCAGACAACAGTTCTTCTTCTAAGGTCTTCAGAAAACCTCCTTGACCCATAACACACTTGTACAAACCTGTGTTGTCAAGATCAGCCTTCGACAGTCGTTTTTTCCGAGTCAGATCACAGATGTTGGTACCTTTAACCTTTTTTATTATTTAAGACTTTCACAATTAAATTTGACTATTCTTAAGTCTCATACAGGGCTCCCACATTTTCTCCCTGACATATTGACCTGGAGATCCATATATCGCTGTCATGTAAAGTTTGTAGGCTGCAGTTATGCAGAAGTTTGGGACACTAGACCGTCTTGAATGGGACAATATACAACAAGAAGATAGAAACAACTATGTTTTGCCTTTTTTTATGTTGTTTTAGTTTAGTTTTTTAGCAACCATTATTAGTTTCGTTGATGTTTTGCTTTTTCTTGATGTCTGATTTTATTCCAATTGATGAAAATGTTTCAAAATGAATAGTTTTGTACTAGTTTTAATTTTGGTTTATGATAACCCAGCTCTGCACATATACAGTCACAAAAACACCTACAAAGAGACAGATTATCTCTAACCTGTTTTTGCACTCCAGCTGAGCAATAAGCTCCCTCTTCTGTTTGTTCACATCAAAATTGATGCTGCGCTGAGGTATCACCTGAAACACACACACACACACACACAGACCTGAGTTACTGAAGGCTGCTTGTAGTTATGTTGATTGGTCATTTATGATTTAGAAAAAAAGAAATAAGAACCTGATTGTGTACTAATTCTATTTTCAGTTTACTGCGTCTAATAGAAAATAAAGTGTTGTCGACTCACTCCTGCGCCGTCGGCCTCGGCTTCGGCCAGTCGTGTTGTGTAGCGAGCAATTAGTTTGTGCTCCTCGTCTTGTCTTCTGGGACTGTCCACACTACTGACACACAGGCGCAGGATAATGAGCAACTTCACTGGTAACAAAATACACTAATGAATATTTAAAGAGCCCAAAACCAACACCGGACACATATTTAAAATGTTAGTATTTGAAAAATATTCGAATTCTGCTAGTTGTAAGTATTATATATAAGTATTTGCAAATTTCTAAAACAAAAAAACATGTTACTGTCATGCCATGTTACTAATTCTTCTTTAATAAAGGCTTGAGCAAAAAATATATAAAAAATATTCCCTTTAGACACAGTTAATGTTTGATAAGATTTATTACACTGACCATGACCAATATCTGGCCAGTGACTGTTCATTACTGCAGCTCAGCTAATTCACCAACGACAACAAAAAAATGCTTCAGCAATTATGGTTTGATTTTGTTTTAGCAAATTAGTAAGAATACGTTAAAATAATGAACACATAGTTGAAACAGTTGATTACAATAATGGATAAATAGAGTAACAATACCCAGTTTTCTATCATTAATAAATGATTAAATGACATCCATTTATGATAATATATTTAGAATATGACACGTGGGTCAAATCTGCTCTAGATGATGCTGAAACTTTACATACTGACCACAAACCACATTAGATTTTTTTCAAACCACATCTGGGCCAATTTTGTATGTGGTCCATACTGGATCATCTCTGACAAAGTGGCTCCTGTCAGAACAGTCCAATCGGACTTGATGTGGTTTATTTATCATCTCACTTTTATGCACGTTCTTGCTCGTCATTGCTTCGCCTCGCTCACTTGTCTCTGTTTGCTCTTTTCATTATAATGCTAATAAGTCATAAGATTAAATCTGGACTCTGACTCAGTTGAAGCCTGACTGTGCTGCTCTCCTCTTGACACCCTCCCTGAGTCTCTTACATAACCACCCCCTGCTGTGCCCCTGCACCTCCCTCACCGTGGGCTGCTCTGGAGGCGATTCACATATGCCGCGATCAGAGCGTGTTCCTCGTTAATACGCTGAGCCGCTGACAAACTGGAGGAAAGAAAAACAGAAAGAAAACACACGTCAGTGTAACACACACTGATTATGGTCCCATCACCAGTTTGCAAGAACTTTATTTCACGCTGACAGATATGATTGTGACTAATATATTGTCAGTACAGCATCTGTTCTAAATGAGTATGCCGTTAATTTATATTCAAATCTACTCTAAATCACATATAATCAAATATCTTGTCATGTTTTGCTTATTTTCTAACAACCAAATGTCATGTTGACTTATTGAATATCTCAGTACATTGTATTACTGGTAGTTTCCACAGCCTGAATAAGATGAAAATGTTTGGGTTTCTTTGGCTTTGGTTCATTGACAACACACTAATATATGCTTAAAAATTATAATAATAATAATAATAACAACTCTGTTAGCATAGAACATTTCAAAACACAGCTAAAAATTTACTAAAAGCTACTCAATAAAATCTAGAAATTTAAAACTAAAATTTAGAAAAATAAATTCAAAAATATTTAATTTCATCAAGAATGGAGTGATAAAGTTCTGAGCCAAATATTATCACTATTTATTATTGTTTTATTTTTCTACCTTGGAGTTGTGCATTCAATGTCTATAAATTATTAGAAAATTTAAAATATTAATTAAACATTTATTTAATCAAGTGATTTTTTAAATGAAGTATGCAAGGAAGTAAATATTTCTGATTGGCTAATTCTCTTTTCACACAGCACCTGTTTCAGGTCAACATATATAATAAACTGTACATAAAGTCAGATGTTTCATACAACAGTACTGGAGATTTTACATTTAGTTTTCAGTACAACTCGAGACAAAAACATTATAAAAGTGAAATTGAGACATTTCTAGAATAAACTTTAAGACTGTCGCAGCTGGTACTTCATATTTTTCTCTTCTCTGTCCTGTGTCTCATCGTCTCCCTCTCTCCCTTTCGTCACCTTAACTCAATCAGCTGTCAGAGGGTGAATCACCTTTCTACCCAATCATTCTCCGACACGGTCTCTGTCAAAGTTTTACGACAAATGTGCCTCCCTCTCTGCTTCTGTCAGCTGTCGTTTCAGCGCTGCGTGACTCAACCCTCCTCCACCCTCCTCCGACCTGTCAACCTCCTGCTCATCAGACCAGAGTTTTCCTCTGTTATGCTCCTCAGCCTCGGTTCCATCTGCATCTCTGCGTCTTCCACTAAGCTTGTAAGGAGCGGCCTCTCTCCACTTTAACCTCACCTCCCCTTTAACTCCTCACGGGTCGTCCCCTGCTTCACGCACTCCTTTTCTACTACTTCACTAGACTCCATGGGGGGGGGGGATGTTCTACTCCTCATCTCTCTGCATATCTTTCTTTAAAGTCCTGACTGCACAATTTAATCTATTGGTCAATATACTCCTCATTTAATCTTGATTTGTTCTTTTGCATATGTGCGTGTTTCTCCTGAGTGAAATTAAATTTGCGTTAAGTTCATGGTGACGAAAAAGTAATTTAAAAGAAACAAACGACTGAAGTAAGCTACTAAAAAAACCCCAAGCTTGTCCTTGATGTAGAGAAAACTGCAGTCATTACCTCTTTGAAGACTCAGGCGTTGAGGAGGACAGCAACATGGCTTCACCGGTGTTTCCAATAGGTTGAGAAGGGCTGTGCGCGCACACACACACAAATGTATCAGACCCACATTATCAACAGTTCAAACACAGAGTGAGCATAACAACATTAAACCATTTACAAACAAAGGCCCTCCTATCAGAAAACACACATTCTCACACTCACACGCTCTCACGTGCTCTTGAGTGCATTCATGCAACAGTGAATTGCACTGGTCTGAGCAAACACAGACAGGCCAAAGATCACCAGAGGGAGAAAATGAAAGAAGAAGAGGACAAAAAAAGAAAAGAGCAAAATGAAAAGAGGCAGACATTTACAAAAACTAAATTTGAAAAGGGGATAAAGTCTGATGCAGCATCGTTGGAAACATACTCACATCTGTGCAAAGTGCAGTCTCTGTGTGGCTGACTAAATATGTGTCTAATGGCTGCAGGTTTGTAATGATCCAGTCTTTGGAAAATCAAACCGTGTGGATCCACCACAAGGGGCGGAGCAGCCAAAGCGGCTGTCTACAGAGGTGGGGCTTTTATTTTAATCATGTTATCTGAACTTCCTGTATACATGTAACACTGAAAGTGATAACCAAAAAGCATAAAGTGAGCCATGAATCTGCAGCCTGGTAGTAGATATTTCAGTTTATAATATTTCACCTTCACAGACACAGTTTATGTTTCAAATGTTTAAGATTTATTTATTCGCGTTAGTGCGGTGAGGTCTTACACTATGTTGGTGAGGTTGAGGGTCCTCTCCGGTTCCTCTGGGTAAATGGGGTGGGGGGGCTCTCTGGAAGACACACAGCCCAGAGTCCTGCTCAGGGCTCGGCCCAGCTTTGTCGCCGGTGACTTCTACACAAACACACAACAACACACAAGTCAGGTAAACGGAAAGTTAAGAACTTAACTCCATGAATACAAAAGTTTAACTTTCCTAATGACATCACATTCAGGCATCATCTCCGTTATAGTTCAGCTGTCCCACACATATTTCATTTGCACACGAGGACATATAGTATGCAATATTCCATCCACTTGTTTTTATTTATTTACATCACATAATCATGTAAAATTGTTGTAGCTTCTTCCAGGAAAAAGGAAGAAGCTTTTTAGCTGGTAGCAGCTACTGGGATAAATTCCTAATGTCACATTTGCATCAAGTTAAAAACTATTAAAAAGCCAAGAGATTAAAGATCAAATGATTATTGTCATGTTCTGACATGTGCAGACAGGAGATGCAGATGTAAGAATACAGAAGCGAAGCAGGTAAACTGTAGCCCGAAGCTGAATCCTGGTGTAAATTATATGTTAAGTCTGCTGAGGATTATCACGATGAGTTGCCTGTGATGGAGACGTTTTGTTGGACAGGCAGGAGCTGCACTACTGAAGAGATTTAGTGGAACATTAATAAGACAAATTATTCCAAGACTTAGTGAAGAATAACTCAACAACTGTGTTCCCATCTATTATTACTTAAGTTGTTCATGGTAAACATAAAACAGAGCAACTTTTAGAATCATTGTACTGCAAAATAATTGAGATATTAGTACTCTGCATCAACATTTTTTTTCTTTAAACATAGCCCCAATGCTGCTGCTCACATGAAATTAAGACCTGGACCCGTATTTATCAAGTGTCTCAGAGTCACTTCTAGGAATCACACTGAAAGTTTACTTATTGACTAAAAAGGCTCCTTCTGCAGAGCAGGCGATAAAAGGTAATCATGAACCCTCATAGTCTTACTTTCAGCAAGGGTAGGACTACTCTACAAAAACACAGCTAACAGAACACAGGACAAGAATTAAAAGCCTTAGTAACATGATTTCTACCAATTATATTTCAGTAGTAGGGTAAAAATATGAATCTGAGACATTTCTCCAATAAAAAAAGCAAATAGTTTGCATCTATAACCACTTGAGTATTAACATTATCATAACACTTTCAATTCAAATCATGTCCACCTCTCTCGGGGTGATTATTTCAATGTGTGTACCATCAGTGTGTCCAACAATGGCAGTTAAACCAGTGATTGGTATGAATGCAGCTTGTTCTTCTTTGATATCACACTGTGTGGTGGACAAATGTGGAGAATTATTTTTTTTTTGCCAAAATTCTCGGTCAGACCTAAATTAGCCGCATGGATTCTTCTTCTTGGTGGAGCAACTGCATCCCGCACAAGACCTTCCACTAAACTACTGAATTGTTGTTCAAACAGTATCTTTAAATGAACTCTCAGTCAGTAAGGGTTAGAAACATCTCTCCTCCCACAGAATCTCCACACATCTTTGTCTTAACGCCATCTCCTGGCAGCTCCTAACCGGTTAACCAGGGCTCTCTTACATTTTGGTGAAGACAGGATAATTTCATAAGAATAATGACAATGATCAGCGGGAGCTTTGAGGAGTAGAAGCAAGAAAATTTATGAGAATTTTTGGCGAGTTAGGACTAATTTTGTACTTTGAGATGCTTAGTAAATATGGGCACTGACTGGCACTTTCACCCCTGTTTGTCATAATAAGCAGGTATAATTTCTCCAGACAAAATATCATCTAATCTCTTGCCAAATATGCTGCTGTAAAGTTTGACAATTCCTGATGGTCCTCATAATTATGAAAGTCCACACACACACACACACACACTGTGCCCCCTGTTGTGATGAATAAGCAACCACACAGTGACTCACCCAGGATGAGTGCTCCTTCATCTGATGCTGGTTGCTATGTGATCCGCTGGTGTTGCCGCGCCAGAAGCAGTTCTGACACAGCTGGTAACCGCGGCAACGGAGGCAGCGATAGCGGAAGCCCGTCATGCCATTGCCACGACAGTAGGAGCACGACACAGGATGATAGACTGAGAGAGAGACAGACGAGAGACGGACAATCTGTCAGTGGGCAGGCAGCAGAAGACAAGACGGCTGTCAGGAAGCTGATTCAGAGAAGACACATCTGGTGTCTCTCCAGACAGCTAAGATCAGGATCAGGCAAAGAAGGGAATTGTCTCTTATTTTTATAGAAGTAAATGGACTTTTAGAACTCAGGCTGTTCACTGTTACTGTAAAAAAAAAGTTGTTATAGATGCTTTATGAAGACACTGTGGCTGGTCCATGACAGAAGTGTAACTGAGCAGCAAATAGACTTTATTGTGAATAAAAGTAAAAATAACAATACATTTTTAACTGTAAACAATTTTTTGGCATTTGGAGACAGTGGTAACACCAAAGATATATCTTCACCTGTGTGAATGTGGTGCATTGAGTGAACTTCTCTGATAAGCTCAAACAAGTGCTTATGCTCTACCTTTGTTATCATGTTTTATCAGCAGCAGAAAGCTTCAAGAACAAACTCAGAGAACTGTCCAAATGTGGTTTACCCAGTTTTTAACATCACATGTTGGTTTTTCAATAGCTCAAGAGAGGTCTCCCCAAGTGCGAGTGGAGACCCTGATTCACAACAACACTCCTGCACATCGAGCAACCAAGACCACCCCCTCTTAGCTTCTGTTTCTGGATTTTGAATGTCACACCCTACTTGCCCGGCCTGCTGATTAGATAGATCTCTGACTCTTCCCCAAAACAGGGCAGCTTGTCAAACTGAAAAAAATATGTTTTTCAATAGGGTTTTGAAAAATGGATCCACAGGTTGCACAAGTGCACGGAGGTTGGTGACAATTATGTGGAGAAGAAACAGGTTTCTGAGGGAAAACAATTGGGGTTGTCTCTTATTTCTATTGAATTAAGTGGATTTATTGAACTCATCTTATACATTTTTACTGTAAAAAATGGTTATAGATGCTTTCATGCTTACTGAAAACTGACGTCAAATGAAAATAACCACCAAAAAAAAAATTTGCAGAAGTTTTTGCAGCAATTTAAAGCAGTGCGAATACATTTCATGGCCAGACAAGATCAGCAACAACAATCTGTGGATGAAGATGCAATGAGTACCAGCATAGCAGAATAAACTGGAAGGACACATACTAAGAAAACCGGTGTCAAACACCGTTAGACAAGCTTTGACACAGAAAGGAAGGGAGGCTGTCAAAAGCACATTTGGCATCAACAGCATCTCCAGTCAGACATTAAGAAAATAGGATATATCAGAAAAGAAAGCAAAGGACTGAGAGCTCTGGAGGTCAACAGCTTATGCACCAGGAGGCATAAACTGAAGTGAAGTGAATTTCAGCTGGTAAAATTAGCCGGCTGTATATTTCTGCAGTGTGTGTGTGTGTGTGTGTGTGTGTTTGTACCACGCTCCACGTTGGCCATACGGTGCATGAGAGGCAGCCAGACGAGACACTCAGGAGGGTTGGCTATAATGTCCAGGAACGTGTTGAGCATCACCCTCTTCTACACAAACAAACACATATACAACAGACACAACTCTTCAGAAACTAGAATCGCAATAAAAACCTCAAAAGGAACCATTAGAATCTGACTGAGTTCTTATTATCCTGTGCAGAGAAATCTGGTTGTTGTAGAAACGTGCAATGTACAAAATATGATGCCTCTAATAGACAGAACAGGCTAATCAGAGTACAGGGTATAATAAAAGGCAGATGGACATGGAGTGTGTAACTGTACCTGTTGTACCTGTGTGAAGCATGAGCGTGCTAATGTGTGTGTGTAGCCAAAGGATGGTCCTTCATGTACGGCAGTGGGCAGCTTGAGGGTCTCCTTTAGGAAAGCATCAAACTTTGACTGTAGCAACGCACCTTTGGAGTCAGATACCTGAGAAAACACATCTGCACACACACACACACACATAAAAAAACATTAACATGTTAACAAAGCATTAATTTACATTTTTTCACTGGAAACATTTCATTTATTGACTCAAGACCATGATTACATGGAGTACAAATACATCATACAGTGCAGCCATAACAACACAATCAGTAAAGGTGGCTGAAAGGTAATAACTTAAGGTAATTTACGCATAGATGGATGGATGGATGATATAAATAGTATTTTGGCAGGTACATTTCTCTACAAGTATGATAACCAGGTGGCTGTCATTACAGAGGTTACCTTAGTTCTCTATGACTCCCTTTGCATCACCTATCATCAATAACTTTGGGGATTCTGGTACTACTCAACCTGAAGCTACAAGTAGCCTTGAACATTTAGTTTCTGCACAATTAGTACTCTCCCAACATAAATTTCTGTTTAAACTCTGCATACATACAATCTGTCACACTGCTGTTCATCAGTTAACTTCATCATAACCATAATCACAACTTTTACTTAACACAAAAACAGCATTAACCATAAAATGCTGCTGTTTTTGTCCCTAGAATAGATGTGTATTTCTACAGTGTGACTGTGTGAATATTTAGTTTTGTCCCTGCAACATGATCAATACAATAACAGATAATTTAACACAACCTCACAGTAGCGCCGGCATCAGTTTTCCACAAGGTGGCACATATGTAACATCTATACATCTCCATAAATGCTAAAACTCAGCATTAAGATTCCGATTTTGAGACTTCTGCAAATAGTCATATCTCAGTTAAAAAGGCAAAAACAATGCGGGTATTAAGTGTAGTAACATGTCTTTAAAAATGATCATATCGCATTCTTTTCTTCATTGCTTGTACATATTTTATTCCAAATTTCAAATTTTTCAAGTTTTTCCAATTCTGGCCACAATGTCCATGTTGCCTTTTTGTGTTGTTGATTAATTTAATTTGCTCCATTTTATTCTTTATTTTATTTATCTCTTCATGTATATATGTTGCATTTGGGAAGCCAACACTGAGATACATGCTTTGTATGCTTGCATATTTGACTAATAAACAGATTCTGGTTCTGATTATGATATACTGCATATGGTGCTCGACTCAAACATGACTCTGCATGTCACTGTTGGCAGAAAGTCTGGATGAAATTTATCGTGTAAGTCAGAAATCACAGTGAAACACTCCAGAAAACTAGGGTAAAAACAAGGGTAATTAAAAATATCAGAGGTGAACATCTGGTTTTATTACAGATAATTTGTGAGATTTGTGATTTGTCAAAGCTTTTCAGTGAGTGTCAATCAGTAAAAATCACAGATGTGATGTTTTCCTCAGAGTCAAGAGCCTTGATTACAGAATCCCTGAGAGAAAAGTGGGAAAAAAATTCTGGTGATCTACTTTCTAAGTATGACCTAAATTTTAATTCTCCTTTGTTTCAAGATTCAAGATTCAAGATTCAAAACACTTTATTACCAGAGGGAAATTATTTTGGCATGTTACAGCAGCTCTCCGTTCAAACAGAAAGAAAGAAAGAAAGAAAAGAAAGAAC
>JAUMHL010000017.1:16864973-16882723 GCA_032362345.1 Sandelia bainsii
TTTAAAAGTTTAAGAAAAGACATCACAAAGAGAGAGACTGCGAAACAGCCTGCTGCAAGGCTCACGCCTGCGCACTTTCAGTTTATGACTGAACAACAGGTGGGGAAAAAAGTATTTCTAAGTTTTTCCAACTTTTTTTTCTACTTCAACAGAGGTTTTGTCAGCAGCAGTTTCTAAGCTGCTGTTTTTCTTTCCATTTGTGTAACAGATGAAAAATGTAAGTTGTAATGTAATGTATTGTTCCTGGCATTTTTTTCCACCCATTTCATGATGAGGAAAATAAATGAATAAATAAATCAAGAAATTTAGAAAAATTAGCAAAGTAAAAACTTGTTTTTCACCAGTTCTTGGCTTATAAACACACAAGAGTAAAAATTTTGATCAGTCTTGAACATGTTGGAAATTTGTTTTATTTTAGACACAGAATTAGGTTACTGGTTTTCAGCTGTTTTCCTATGTTGTGTTCTGTACATCTAATGTGTCTAATTGTAATACATTTGTGAGTCTATATAGGTAGTAACATAACATTCTGCAGAAAGACTGCAGGATGTACTTTTGCTCTGATTACTATCATGATTCCTGCCTCTATTTACAAGAAAAGCCTCCATGTAAAACTAACAAGTTCATGCCAGTTTTCAGGGAAATGTAAAAATACAAACTGTACGTCAGTTTAGAGGCTTTTGTCTCGTACTCACAGCGAAGTTTATCTACCAGTTTCCCTCCACACAGTGTGGCCAGCATCGCCTTCACAGAGAGAACCGTCAGTCGGCTCTCTGGTTCGCTGGAAAACATGCAAACACAGATTTCTCAGTAGTATGTGTCAGCCTCATTTTTTACATTAAACGACATGTGTTTACGTGTTTAAAGAGAACAACAGGACTGTAGTTACCTGTCAATAGCAGCCAGTATGAATTCAACTAACAGGACCGTGCTCTCTCGCGGGTTGATGGTGTGTGTGGTGGGCAGGCGCTTGCTGAGCTGGTTGTACAGGGAGGACAACAGGTTTTCCAATCTGGTCACAGAGATGCACGCGTTGAGCTCGACGGCATTCAGACCAGCGTCCCGTACCGCCTCGATTACATTGTATATGTCGATCAGATGCACTGGAACGACAAAAGAAGTCTCTCTAATGACTCTTCAAAGAGCTGAACTAGGAAGCGCACTGGAGGGTCATGATGATACTAAGTTAAGATGGCTTCCACAAAAAAGAAGTAGCAGATTAAAATTCAAGCTGTCATGTTACTGATAATGCCATGCTGAAGAAAAAAACAGTGCTGACTTACAGTTGCATCTCTTCTGTATGAATCTGAGCTTGCAGGCTGTTCGATACGTGGAGAGACAAATGGCATCAAAGTTCTGCTCCGCTGTGAAAAAGAAAAAGGGTCTTTAGACGTTAGGTATCTATAATTAAGAAAAAAATCAATAGAACATCAAAATCAAAACTGGTTAGTAAGAATCGCTGCAGACTCCACCCTACGTGCCATGCAGAGGCTATGTAAGGCTTATGTGGAGGTTCAAAGGTCAACTCACCAAGCTCCACTAAGATCTGTCTCCCCTCTGCTCCTCCTGTTGCTGGGGCCCCCCTCCCTCTGTCACTCAGCCCCCCCTCCTCCATCACCATCCTGCACGAAAAATAAAACAGCAGAAAAAGACTCTCAGCACCTGGGGTTTCATCCAAGCATTAAAAAATATCTCAACTTCATAACACATGACTGGGGTTTGCCTGAACTGATGTAATAAACACGGTGGTCCTGAAATCCTTAGTTTTATACTCAGTTTGTTGCAGCTGCATTAATTAATTATAACTGTAAAAAATCTGTTTACCATCCAGATGGATCAAACCTACTGCTGCACCCACCTTCTGCAGGTTTATTATTTTATTTCAAAAAGTCTTTGTGGTAATTTTGTGTTTCTTTGACTATACACATCTATTTTTGCCCTCATTCTGGTCAGTTTGTGTCTCTTTGTGATCATTTTGTGCCTGTCTTTGGGTCTATAGCCGTTTTCATGCACTGGAAACCTGAACTTCTCTGGACACTACCCAGAGGAGCTGTATGTGAGAACACAAATGTCCCAGCCAGTTGGCCTGGACATTAACAGGATATTAACCTACTAGCTCCCTAGACAGTCCAAAGTCCAAGTAATGTCTGATTGAGCCCATGTGTAAATGCAGAGAGAATTCACACCAAATGAGTGGGCATTTCCTTTCAGTCGATCCACTCAACACAACACCAAAAAATATACTATTACCCCAAGTGAGAACGCATCTGACTTGGACAATCTCCTGCTGTGCGCTACATGTGTGAAAGCAACTCTAGATAATGTCCAGATGTTATTGTCCAGAAAGTGTCCAGAGTTCATATTCTACATAATTCTGCATATACTTATATTCTATAAGGTTTTAAACCTTACACTGTAAAGTGCCTTGAGATGACTTCTCTTGTGATTTGGCGCTATATAAACGGAGTTGAATTGAACTGAACTGAAAGTGTGAAAACGGCTTATGTTTGATTGTTTTTAGGTGTTCTGGACATTTTGTAGAAGTTTTTGGTTGTTTTTGTCTCTTTTAGGTCATTTTGTAACCGCTCACTGTTCATTTGTGGTCTCGTTCTGGTCTATTTGTTCCTATTTCTGGTCACTTTTTTCCTCTTTTTCCTTTTTTCTTTTCATTTTATCTCTATTTTGCCTATTGTGGTTGTTTTTGTCTCCCTTTGTATCTATTTTGGTAATTTTGTATCTCTGTGGTCATTTTTGCCTGTTTTTTATTGTCATTTGTACATTTTCTGTTGTTTTTGGTCCCTGTGTCTGCTTTTAGTCATTTTTCTCTATGTGTGGTCTCTGTTTTATCTCTTTGTGTATATTTGTGTCTATTTTAGTACTTTTGTGGTCTCTTTGTATCTCTTTTTGATAATTATACTTTCATTCTGTGTTTGTTTTTGTTTGTTTGTGTCTCTTGTCTGTCATTTTCTCTCTTTTAGGCAATTTTGTGCCTGTATTTGGTTGTCTTTTGTTTCTATGGGGTCATTTTGTATCTTTCAACTGAGCTTTGTGACTTTCAAACAAGAAATATTAACAGTTCTTTTATATAGATGCTTCGACCCTGGGGGCCCTGGCCTCTTGGGCCCTGGGCCTGTGCTTAGGTCGTTCAGTAATCCACCCATGGTTTACTTACTGACACATCCACACCTGCACACACAAACCAGAAAACTAGAGGCAGGCTCAGAGAGAGTCAAGTTCAGGGTCACCAGAGGATGGGTTGAGTGCCTGATAAATAAACATATTAACGAGAGCCGCTGATGAAATCTGATCTGTAAGCTGGCATTTACACAAAGTTAACACTGGCACAGAAAAGAAAACCACAAAGGGGGAAGGGAGCACTGTATAAGAAAAGAAAATACAAAACAAAGAAAGATATAAAAAGAAAGAAAGTTAGTGTTCACCCACTGCTGTCAGGTGACACAGAAAACACCAGAGGATAACAGTTGTCATGGTAACAGTTACACTACACCACAAAGCTGAAACTCACACACACAAATATTTGCATTCCTTGTATAAATGCGGTGACAGGTCAACCCTCAGTACACACACACACACACACAGACACACGCATAGACACATTCCAGAGAGAATTTGAAAGCTTCCCAGGAGACTTCATGCTTCATCCAGACAAAAGAAGGATTCCTCTTTTCAGTCACTCTCTCTCCGGCTCAGAAACACACACTCTTTCACATTCCTCTACATCTTTATACAGCTGTTTCATTTCACTGCTATTCCTCGCTCACACACCATCCTGGAGGCCGTTAGTAAAGTGCCAAGACGGCCGTGCTAAAGCCACTGAAGCCACCAGTTTGTGAATGTGCCCTTGAGTAAAGTAGAAGCACACTAGACAACTTTCCAAAAGGACATCTTATGTTACACTTGTGTAATTTCCATCTTGAAAAGTCCTACTGCAAAAACACAACTGAAAACATTGAATAAGTTTAAGAAAACACAAACAGGTTTTCATAAAAGTTCATTCATGGCGTAAAATTTGACATCCGCGAAAGTCTGCAAGCACCTGCACTGTCCACACTGTGACAGTGACTGATTTTTTTTTGCTTGTTCATGTTATTCAGCCAAATACAAGAATCTAATCAAAATCAAATGAGTTCTTGCTAGCATTCATGTCTAAATACACACAGCCCTGATTGTAGCATGAACATAAGTGTGGCCGACAATGACGAAAATCTACAGTAGTTGTTCCAAAAAGCCATGTGACATAAGTAACAACAGAGAAATCAACACATTTCTCACATTTCAACACAAATCTCTGATAAATCCAGATGCCTCGTCATTCAGTGTAATTAAAAACAAATATGATTACAGCATTATATTTTCAGTCCACAGTAATTTACTGTAATTCTCAGAGGAGCAACATGGATTTACATTTCTGCCATTCATTCCATATGACATGAATGTAGCATTAGATAATACCTACTTATATGCAATGTTACGGACACAGTATATCACAATAAAGAAGAAAATGCAGATGGTCCTGGTTCTAGCTTCATTTGATGTGGGTGCCTCCTATTCAGCTATTAACACATCAGGCTTGTTTGGGATCCAGTACTACTGGAGAACATTTTCTTTCATCTACTCTGAGTCTCAGTTGACAAAGACCGGCATCTGCCCCTTTGTGTCTGTATATTGCTGGATACTCCTACAAACTGGGATGCACCGACTCTCCTTTAGCAGGAGAAACAACACAAAGCAGCATGTCAGCGTGTGGTGTGGAGGCATTCAGGGACCGTACAGAGGGTAGGTCATTCGTGCTTCAGAAGCTGTCCATCACTGGCATAAAAAAAAGTGTTAAAATGTCAATAATATCATCCATCTATAATTATTTCTGGGACAAAATAATATCCAGTAACAGCAGATATTGTGACAGGCCTAGTGCAAGATATCAAAAAATAGTCCAGACTTCCCGATTGTGATCATCATTGACAAATTTTACAACTGAGTGTCTTCTTCCTAACAGTGTCCCAACTTATCAAGATGTCCCAACTATAATGTAGTGAAATGACTGAGTGTTTAAGCAATAGTTAATAGCATTTTGGCGAATACACACCTGGTGCACATCAGATACAAATATCATTAACCCCCACAAAACTGTAAATTATGCTTTTTATGTTAATTGTTTCGTACAGATGAAACAAATGTAATGTGTTAATTAATGAGGTTTAGAGTTACTGTGCAGACCCAGGCTAGCTGTCTCTCCCCCTTTCCTTTATGCTACGCTAACCATCTGGTGCCTTTAATAGCCGTATTTTCAGAAATTGGAGGCAGGCAATGAGAGTCAATGAAAAGTTTGTTGCTAAAGAGTTTAATGATCAGTTATTATAACGTTACTGACTGTGTCAGATTTGACATTACGTGAACCAAAAAAGACCCGACTGTTCCCAAAAGTCTGCCTTCAGACATCAGTCACCATACTGGATTCCCATGGTGAGTAAAGAGTTATTTCTAGCCTGGCCTTGGTGATAACTGCACCTTGTCTGACTGTGTCTGTCTGTGCGTCTGAGTAAAGCTGACATGGAGGAACATTTGGCCTGTGAGGTCTGCTTCCTATTTTAACTCTGAAAGCTTTAAATCATTGCAGATTTAATTACCCTTCTCGCAATCACCCTCGTGTCAGAGAGCCAGGAGGAGCTTGGCTTGGTACAAATGCTGCCCTCAAATGAGCAATGCCATTTTTTAGATAGCTAATCAATAAACATTTTGTTAAATATAAGTCAAAAATAGCAAAAATAATAATTATATCTCACTGTAACCTCCTCAAATGCCAAACTAAGATTTTTTTTGGCTGATTATTTTTCTGTTGATGATTATTCTGATTAATCAACTTATCACTGCAGCTTCAAATGTCATGTTGAAGCAAACTGGCTTGCAGAAATTTAAAGAAGTTCCAAGTTACACAATGACACTGTAATAAACCCCTATAAATTACAGTAACTTACTTTATTTTTTTCATAGTATAGTAGTGCATAGTGGCTGAGAGCATAAACCTACACTACAAGATTTATTGATTGCGTTACCTCCACTCTTAGTATTATAGGTCTAACAAAGTGATGTTTGATATTGTGTCCACTCAAACTCACAGAAATACCACCAGTCCTATTCTGATCAAACTTAGCATAAAAGAAAACAAAAAAGATGCATAATTTCATTTCATTTCACCTTGAGGCTGTACTCATGCTAGAGATTGGTTTTGATACCCAGACCTGCTACACATCCAGTTTCAGTTTGTTAGAATACCTAGGTTTGTATCCATGGCAAAACAAATCACTTACCAACACTATCAAAGTCAATTGCAAATTGCAAAACGTGACATACGCTTTCTATATTTTGTGTCCAACATGTTAAAGTAAGTTATTTTGGTAAATTTGCGAAGGACGACATCTTCGACCAAAACCTGGTTAGGTCGTATCGCGTGACCCGTCAAAACAAGTTCACCTTCAGGTAACATCATATGTTTTTTCCAAAACATCTAAAATATATTTAACAGATATTCACCAAATAATGTTATTTTCACTGTCTTTAATTGTGCTGCTGCATATAGCCCTCAGGTGAGGAGGAAAATGAGTGATTTGATTCAGATTCTCAGATTCAGATCATGCTCACACACTCACAATGACAATGCTATGATACCGATGTCTAGCAGATACAATGTTTAACATCATCGCCATCTTAGGCCGCCATAAGACAGAGCACGTTTTAGTAACCCGAGGCGGCTTTTTGTACGTTTTCAATGACAGTGAAGAGTTTTGCTGGAGCTCCCAGAACGCCTCCAGTTGAAAACTTTAACTGAGAGCGGTAAAGTGCATCCCTGGCTCATCCTACAATAAACCTTGACGTTCTTGTGTTTTGTTTCTATGTGTCAAACGTATTGAGAACAGCTTGGCCTCAATCAGATCCAGAGGAAGTGCTCACCATCCATACATCTGTCCCATTCTTATGAACACAACACCTCAAGAACGCCGAAAGGGAATTTCTTCAAGCTTGGCACAAATGTTCACTTGGATGAACAGATGAATTGTGGTCAAATGTCGCTGTGGCATCATGTACTGTATGTCACATTCCCTATGCTACGCCAGAAACACCTAGAGAGTATGTCATTACATCTG
This sequence comes from Sandelia bainsii, assembly GCA_032362345.1. Lineage (NCBI taxonomy): Eukaryota > Metazoa > Chordata > Actinopteri > Anabantiformes > Anabantidae > Sandelia > Sandelia bainsii. The sequence continues at coordinate 16,872,137 of JAUMHL010000017.1, forward strand.
GCGTAAATGGCCACTTGGACTGTGATAACATTTTAATAATATGCATCTGGACAGACATGCATGTAAACTAAAACTTCGCTAGAAGGAGAAGTCTTACGACTGCAATGGGAGTAATTCTACTTTATGCACGTTTAAATAAATGAGTCATGTTTATATAAATGTGTAAGGATGGTTTAGGTTAGGCATCTTTACACATTTATCTAAAGTTAGCGGTTAAGCTAAGGACAGTTATTTGGTGGTTGCCTAGAAAAAATAAGACGCAGCAGCTCTTCTTAAACGCATTTTGCAGCCTCAGTTTTAGCATGCTAACATCTTCTAATTTGCACCAAATATAACACTGACCGCAGTGCTAAATGAAAAGCTAAGGATAGTTAATATAATGCATCCTGAGGAAGAAAATGATCAAACAATGGGCCCGTTTACATGCACACTAAAAATCCGATCATTATCCAATCTCTGAAGTTATCAGATTATTAAGTGATCATGTAAACAGCATTAACAAAGCATGCTTTGTTACCACACTGAGTTAAAATTACTGCTGTCCTCAAAGTGAAACACACAACGGATTATATGCTGACGTGATAATGACCTGTAAACTGTATTCTTGAATCACAAATCTGTCTAATTGTTTCCAGTGGAAATAAAATCCCCCTACAAACTCAGCTATAAACGTTAATCTGATGACAGACAGGAGTTACTGTGCGCTCTGTTCGTTGTCGTCTTTTCTTTCTTTAGGACTTAAGAGCTATAGAGTGTTAAGTATAGGAGAGAGCAAAAGAAAGAGGTATATTCAGCTGACTGGATGTGTGTCTGTGTGTTTTTGTGGGTGGTGATGCACACTGCTGTTGCACCATGGTGTTTTATTGTGGCTGACATTTGCTGAGCTTTACGGAAACAAACACAGAAACAACACACACAGCTCTGTCTTCAGTCTTCAGCTAACTTCTCACTTTAGATACAGTAGAGTTAAGAAAACTGTGCGTGCGTGCGTGCGCGTGTGCTCATACCTCTCCGTGTCTGGGGGTCACAAAGGACAGAGGAGCTTCAATAGAGGACGTCTAGCAGAGATACAGAGAAGAGAAAAGAAAAATGAAAAAGGCTTTCTGGAGACAGCAGAGGACACACTAATATAGACACACACTAAACACAACCGGTGGGATACACACTCTTACACCTCAATACACTACTTAGACCTGTGCAGATTTGCAGGTTTATCACGCCAAAATCATCTTTTATTATGTTATAATTAGGTTTAGTTTAGTCAGTACTTTTAAGCTGCAGTAACTTTTTACCACATGTTGCTGCTCTGCACAAAATCTGAGGATCATTTACATATGTTCAAACTCTAAATCAGTACCATGTTGTATTATCCTTAACAGATGTACTTTATATGTTCTACCAAGCTACCTGCTTAGTACTTCTGCACCTGTTTGAGTGCAGTTTTGCAGACAAATATAAGAAATGACAGCAAAGACTCAACAGCTGCCGAGTGCCAACAACTTTCTTCCCTAACAAAATATAACAAATATATTGATTGACGTGTCACTGGACTGTGTTTAATTCTGCTGCTCTCAGTGCAGCAGAATAAGCAGTTCTCCAATAATAAGGAATCAATATACTGTCCAACAAATAAAGTCAAACTAAAGCCTCATGGTTGGATATTATGTTTGTAAAACGTGTTACATTTCTGCATGTGCATTAGGGCTGCACGGTTTGGTGAAAAACACATATTGTGATTATAGTGTTCAATACTGCAGTTTGCAATGTTGCTATAACAAAGAAATTAATTCATGGGTCTATTTGTTTGGTTATCGTGGAAAATGCACAAATTATGCACAGACAATTTCTTTATATCTCTGTGAGGACTTGTCAAATGACGTGACACTCACAAACACACCTGTCTTTCATTTTGCTTTCAGCAGTTTCTTTACTAGGGCTCTAGAAATCATTTTTTGTTAATTAATGGATTGGATAATTTTTTCAATTAGTCAATTAATCTAACAATTTATTGTTTAACTTTTTGATCATTTGATTAATCCTTTGGTTACATAAACTTCAACAAGACAAATCCTCTTTACTAGGACTTCCACTGCATTCGTGCAGATACAAATTTGTCACTCAGCTGCTTGAACCGACTCATCTCTTTATTATGGGCATAGATAACAAGCAAACTTCAGACAGAGAACAGGTTGCCGTGTTCGCAAGCATACATATTAATTAAACTAAACTGCAGCCTTTTGCAGTTATATAATCACAACGGCTAATTCATGATGGAGATTATATTAATCGTGCAGTACTAATGTGTATTATACTGAATTCATGCAAAAACAGTTTCAACAATTGCACAAAAACGACAGGCATAAACTAAAGTCAGCCTGGATATGAAGGCAGTTACAAATCATGTCTGCAGTAATAAAAGTGTATTACAGAAGATTTTGATTTACTTAATTATTTCTTCATCAAGTGAGCACTGAAAAAAATGAAACAAAGATTTATTTTCCATGGCAAATGCAAAATGACTGAATTCATCTGCACTGTTTATGTTAATGTCAGTCTGGTATCTGGAGACAGCTGTTAGGTAGCATTAGCTCAGTCCCAGGGACAAGCTGAATAAAGTATAAAATCAACTACAGACCAAGGTGACATAGTTGAAAGTTTTGTTTTCTCTGACCAACAGTTCAAAATCCAATCATGTCTGACAAAGAAAAGCATCAAATTCTCATATTTGTGATGCTATAAACAGCAAATATTTGGTATTTTTGCTCAAAAAATTATATGACAAATAAATAATTCTGAAAAAAAAACTATCAATCAACCATCACTCATTCTTATAAAAAGAAGTATTACTTGGTATCTGTACCATTTTTTGCTTACATATCAAAAACGATACCAAGTGGTATTTATGATAAAAATAGTGGGTGACCATTTGGTGCTGTCATTCACAGTCCTGCACACATACAGAATCCTCATGCATGACTGCGTGCTGCAAAAATCTTGCTGCAGGATTTTTGTGTGTGTGATAGTGTCTTTAAAGTGGTTGTCAAGTCAGTGTAGACCACCCAACCAGAGCACCTGTGCATTACCAGCCACACACACACACACACTCTATCACAACAGTGATCATGCAGGCTCAACACCTGAGCATGACAAATGATTCTGAAAACAAACACACACTATTTGCTTTCCTACAAACATCCCTCTCCCACTTTCTCTAAACATGTATGCACGCACACACACCTGTTGACAGGAATCAGTTGCGTTCAAAAGTTAACTTGAGGCTTCGATATAAATACAAAATTCAAAAAAAATAATACAGATACTGGACTCACCGCTTTGTTCTGTGAGTAAATCCACAAACTAAATGTTCACGAGCAGGACAGAAAAAGAAGACACAGATACACATGCAGGCAGGCAAGGGGGTACTAAAGAGGGTAAGAGGGTGTTTACCACCCTCTGAACACCACACACACACCCTGCATGCCACATGACCACATTACCACTTGCAGCTGCTCTCTATTCTCACCATCAGCCCTGACACAGAACACAGCCAGTGTATGTGTGTGTGTGTTTACATAATATACAGTACACTGCAACTGACGCATTAATACCTGTAAGTTCCTAAACAACCTGTTACTGTAACACACAAAACAGATGAAGTTCACTGGCACAACCAACAAACTGAACGACTGAAAGAGCTGAGTGTGTAACCAGCGGTTTGGCTTAGATATAACAGAGACTGTAAAAAATAAACTGTCAGCAGCTAACAACAATGCTGTCTATAAACCAGAGATTGTATGTGAGGTAAGAGGTATCACTCTGTGAACAATCAGAGTGGACTGAGTGCCTCTGCTGTTTTAAAAACTCTCAAAACAGAGTGTGACATCTTCTCTCGTAAAACCATCAACTGACCCTGCACTAGTCTGCCACTTAACATTTTATTCATATCATAGATCAACTGAACCAGGACCTTCCAACTAGCTGTTAGAAAGTGAGGTGCGCCAAAGTCAGCATGGTGTTAATGTGTAAATACAATCAAATACTGTACAATCAATATCCTCTCCGTCAGCCACCACCACAAGTAGAATCAAACTCTGTGGGAAACACAACAATGTGACTTTATCATTATAAAGACCAGAAAACGATTTCTCATGTTTGAGAAGAACTCAAGAAATACTTTATGTTTTTGCTTAAAAACAAAAAATTAACTTATTAATTTTCTGATGAATGACAAATGAGTTTTTACACACTGGCAATAAAACAGTTGGTCGAAAAGCCAAACACACACATATACATTCTACTGTATTTGTTAATATGTTTTTCAATTTAAAGATAGTGGACTGAGAACACCCAATTAAAATCTGTCCGCCTTTTAGACCTGTGTTGGTTGAACCATGTAAAAAAAACAAAAAAATCTAGTTCAACATCAAACTTTCTTTGAGCCATTTTCTCCCAAAAAAAAAAACACCTTCAAACTACAGCTACAAGCAGGCTGAACTGAAAGCAAAACTCCCTCCAGCCCATGGCTCTCCAGCCTTTCCCTCCTGACCTTCGATCCATGAGCCACCAATGAGACGCCCCGACTTACCCACCATGACCCCGGGTTGTCACCAGGCAGGTAAAAACAGAAGCAGCTCTTATCAGATTACACTTTAAAAAGAGACAGCTAACATGCCAGAGGTGTTTGCAGGACTGCTCCACATGCTACAGCATACTCTGATGTGGAGATACGATGTCTGTTAAAGAGATTTTCATGAGTTCAAGGTTGAGTCCAAACCTAGAAATGGACAGTTTGAAAAAAAGACTCTTTCAGACATGGACTTCTTTCCATTAATCTGATGGCAACTGTAGGTTTCATGTCTGAATGAGCATCCTGGTCACTTTTCAGTAAAAGTCATGATGGTAATATAACTAGGTTGGACCTAGTACCAATTACATGCAGCCAATCAGAGTGGTCTTTCTCATTGACAGATCCACCTCCAATTCAATATGCTTAATCAGGTGAAAAGGCACTTATGGGGCTCTGACTACTGCCAACGGAGCGGTCACACTGCAAAAACTAGTTCGACCAATACTATCGACCCGTTGCCCTATTAGTTAAGACGCTTAGTAATCTGGCAAAAAAAGGCTGAATCTAGCTCAGCTTTTGACATACTGCAAACCATAATCAACTGCCAATACACTGCATTGGCTAATTAAATGCATGCAAGCACTTATTCTTCGTAGATTACTAAAATTTCTACTGTTTATCTGACAGATGGCAAGAAGTAAGAGTTATAAAATCCTGTCTCCTGTATTGAGAACCACGTTGAAGTGATTTAAAGTCTGAAAAGCCTTAACACTTGCAGCTCTACTAGACAGAAGTGGGCTACTTAGATCATATTTCATTGTCTCACCAGTACCTGAAGCAACATGTCCCCACCAGCACAGGCCTTTGCATTGTTTTATTGTTGTCTGCACACCCAATGCAGTAGTAGGCTAATCTCTGAGAAAATAGCACGTGCATTAATTGTCATCGGACTCCTCTCAGGTCCATTTATATTTTACACAAACCTAAGATGAAAGTTAAGTCCAGACCTGCACTGGCAATCTAGCTTTACATTGGTGAGGGTGGTACGTCCCGATAACCGTACTGTAAGGTGATCATGCTGGCTGCAAAGAAAGAGCAGAAGAAATGAGAAGAGACTGAGAAATACAGCAGCAACAGAAGATGAAGACATAAACAAAGACACTGTAAAGGAAGAAAAGAATGAGAAACCGAGATGGTGAAAACAACAGGAAGTGACTGAAAGAGAAAAACAAAGCCAAAGAGATAGGAACTGAAAGTTGTGTGCACAGAAGTGTAGAAATGTCTGATTATCTGACATCTAACGTGTCTTTTTCTTTATCCCTGAGCATGTCATTGTTTAAAAGTCGTGTTATTCTTGAAATAATCCAAGTAGCTGTAGTGGATTTCTACAGATGTAGTCACGAACTGTGAAGCTGATCAATGGACAGATAAGCTGAAGGGCTAGCAGTACATCAGTGACCTTAGAAAATGACTGCAGCAATTCAAATTCAAAGCTACTGTACAAACAAAGCAACAACAAACTGGTATTTATTTGCTGAAAGTTAAATAGTGTGTCTTTACACTGCAATTGACTGCAATGCTACTGTACCTGAGCATTAACTCAGAGAGATCAAACACGCCAAACAGTAAACAAGTAGAGAGATCTAAGGTCCCCGTGAGTGTTGGAGGGCCATCTAACTGCTCCAACATGCAAAAATGACTTATATTTCACTATAATTTAATTCTTAGGAAATTATATAAACTAGAGGCTGGATCGGAATTACTGTTCTTCTAATCATAGGTTTCACCATCACTGCTGTTATCTCCCCACAGACACAGGAGACACTAACACAATCCAGCACAACTGTAAATCAACAACAGCTAAAAATGTCCATATGGAGACAATGAAGGTGAAATGTAATGAAGCAGAAGCTCATGTCAAGAAACCACAAAGAGGCTTCTGCAGGTGAGACGTTCATGTGAAATACTAAATACCTGGTTATTATGTGCAGGGGGGTGAATGCCAGGAAAAGTGGGACGGGTAATTCTCACTTCCCCTCTAATTTTGCCATGTTACGATGTACACACATCACCCACTGCCTAATTATAGTACACAATATGCAGGAATCAAAGGAAAGTAGTGGGCTTTAGGGGACAGCACATCCGATACTATGACCTCTCTCTCTTTCTATGCCATCCATCTCTTTTCAGCTTTCTTCACAGGGAGCAACAGTTTGGAAAAGTCTGCAACCTGACTGGAGAGAGACAAGAGAGCATCACTGCATGTGATTATCCATTAGGAGCTGAATTTTTATACCCTTCTATGTTCTTGTCAAAGCAAATATTTGTCCTCCTTGTTGATGAACTTGGCCATTCAGGGTACAGAAAACAGAAACAGAAACAACACTACACAATACATGGTGTGAGAATGCATGCAAAGCATATTTAGTTCCATGTCAAACATTGTGAATGAACACAAAAAATCCACTTGTATTATTTTTTTCCTTCAACCAAAATGCTTATATTTGCATGTGTGTATATCTGCACATCTGCATACAGCTCCAATTCACATAGAAATCATCTTCCTAAACAGCTCAGTTACTATGTGGACAACAGACAAAGCTTAGGTTGTTTATATGCTGTTTAGGTATCTAGTCTAACACAGTCTAACACATAGTCTTACAGTTTGTGGGGACTGCTAGGTTCCTGGAAAAGCTCCGACCTGACCCCACAGGTCAGATAAAATGATGGTAATGCACAGCCTAACACAGTTTATCAAGTCACCCAAATGTTCAGATGAAATGTATTATTTATTAGCCTTAACAGTGTCATACTTCTCCTAAAATTCTCATCAGATTTGTTTCTATTCAGTCAGCTGCATTGTAATACATAAATGTAGGTGCCACTAAGCCTTAGCCACATCCTTAATATAGTAGTGCCAAATGCCACAGTGGACACTTACTGTTTCAGAAAAGCATTAGGTTGTGTTACGAAAAGTGTGAATGCTTGGCAATAAGCCAGGAAACGTAAAATTGCCAGATTTTTGAATGGACATTCGTTCCTCCCACAGGAGAGAACACCAATGCAAGTTTGGATTAGAAAAGTGGGCATGGCTACTGTCCACCACAGCGCTGAAAATGAGCAGAGACCCCGCATTAGACGCATTTTTTATAATGTATAACATGTCACTGAAGGTCTGGAGTGGACGCTTTTGACTCCCATACATTTCTGAAACAGTCAAACTATTTTTGAAGTTCTTCCTACTGCTTCTGGGAAGTTGTGTGACATCTGAGCGGCCATGTTGCAGAAAAGTTTAACTCCCTGTTCACCTTGTTCCCCCGAATCAATGTGCGTTTGAAACCTCTCAGTCCAAACTACATTTATTTTACATAAAAAGTCAAGTTTAACGCGACTAAAACTTACTTAAACATATGTTATATCACAGACTGTGTGTGACGGTGTCGCGTTACTCACCGGGACTATTTTCAGCAGGTATTCGTGGCCAAACACCAACATCAACACTGAAACGTGTGGCACTGACTTGACCTCTTCTCTCTTGAAATATCCGCCTTTTCTTTTCCTCTCTTTTTTGTTTGTTTGTTTTTGTTTTGTGGCGTCCTCTCTGGTTAGAATTATGCCGCCCCCCCTCCCGGTCCCGTTATTTATTTCCGTGACGAGCCATGTCTCTCACCCTGCTGCTGCAGAACCGGCGGCTGCTCCTGCTGCGCTGAAGTGCAGCGACTGTTTTTGAAAGAAGTCACTCCTCTGCTCGGTCCGTCCTCCTCCCTCCCCTCTCACACTGAGAGCTGCTGACAAAAGACCAAACTTTATGTTTTATTGGACATTTTCAAACTGGTCGGACAGTAACTAACTTATTTTACACGATATATAAACAGATGTGTAGGTAACGTGTTATCTGTGTTACCGGTTGCTTTAATCCATGGGCGGACTGTGAGGCACTTGGGCCCCTGGGCACTGACATGGAAAAGCCCCCCCGCTCCTCCTATAGGGGGACACCCAGAGACACAAAATAACTACAGATAACTCAGTGGCTATTTTTTCTCTTTTTGTGGTTGTTTTTTGTGTCTCTAGAGACACGTTGTTTCTCTTTGTAACTGTTTTGAGTTTCTTTGTGGTTATTTCTTTCGTGTCTCTTAGGGTGTGATTGTATCTCTTTGAAATCATTTTGTGGGGTTTTTTTGTTTGTTTTTGTGGTAATTGTACATATATTTGTTCATATTTTGCATGTGTTTGTATTTATTTTACAACTTTGTAGTCATTTTGCATTACTTTTGGTTATTGTGTGTCTTCCTCTAATCATTATGCACCTCTGGGTTATTTTGTTTTTTTGTTTTACATTACGTCTCTTTGGAGACATTTTATGTCTCTTTGTTGTCATTTTGTGGTTGTTTTGTTTCTCATTTGAGACATTTTTGTGTCTCTGTGATTTTTGTGGTACTTTTTTGAAGTTTTGCGTTTTCTTGTAGTTTTTAGTCCCTAATTATGTCTTTGTATCTTTGTGTCTTTGCATTTCTTTGTTATCATTCTGTATTTTACATGTTTGTGGTTGTGTCTTGGGTCCTTTTATTTCTTTGTGGTTGTTTTAGACTCTGTCCATCATTTTGTGTCATTGTTTGTTGCTTTTTGTCTCTTTTGAGACATTTTGTGCCTCTTTTGCATCTCTTTCTTGTTGTTTTGCTTCTCTTTTGGCTGCTTGCTTTGGATGTCTGTGGAGACATTTTTGTCCTTTGTCCTCTTTGTGCTCTATGTATTTTTGTTTTAGCTTTGCATGTAGTTGTTTAGTTTTGTATCTCTTTGTTATTGTTTGTATGTCTTTGTTCTGTATTTAGTGTCTCCTTGTGATCCTTTTCTTTTTATTAATTTTAAGTCTCTTTGTAGATTTGTGTCTCAGTTGTTATTTTATGTGTCTGTGTGGCTGATTGCACATTTTTGTGGTCACTTTGTGTCTCTTTATAGCCATTTCATGTGTCTTTGGGGTTGTTATGTCTCTCTCTCTTGATTTATTGGATTCTATTCTTCATGTGATTGTACTTGAAGTTGTTGTAAAGTGCCAAGTACTACAAGGCTGGAGGACCCATCTAAGATAGAACTTTACTTTACTTTACTTTACTTGGCAGACTTGGCAGATAGAACCAGTTGGATCTATGTTTAGATATTTTACATGCTGTTGGTAGTTTAATCAATGATACATTATGTTTTAGAAGTTGGTGATATAGTAAAGTGTAGATTTAGTGGAGGGGAGAAATGTTTTACTATGTTTATAAAATGTAGTAAAGTTTAAAGTAGCAGGAAAAATCCTGTCAACAAAACTTTTCATTATGTTTTTCTAATGCTATTTCTGAATTGTAATAATTACTTATAGTTCTCATTGGTAAAAGCTGTAACATTGTTTGCATAATGTCAGTTAACGTCTGTCTCTCTTCCTCTGTGTTGCATTTGACAAATCTTATTCTCCCAAGGTTGCGAAATTCACCAGCCTCGTGTGATTAAACTACACATATGCATCACACATGTACTTTTCAGTGTTTTAGGCAGGCTGTATATTTACTGTACTGTATCTAAGACTACAGAAATACTGCACTACAAGTAGAAATCCCACATTAGCAATTTTACTTAAGCAGAAGTACTAAAAATGTAGTTAAAGTACAAACGTTAAAGGACAGAATGACCCCTGTCAGTGTGTAGCATGTTTAATAATAATAATGCTGATAAACTTTATTGTTGCCACTCAGAAAATTGTTGCTGCACAAATAAATGATGGCGCTACTACGGGGTTTTGATGTGTTGTCCAAGGACACCTCGACATGTGTCTAGGAGGAACCAGGAGTCTAACCACTGACACTGCCATCACAATTCCCCAGAGCTTTAAAAAAAGCCTTCACAGTAGTTGTTTTTTCCAAATCAACAGTGGAGCCCAAACAATAAAGAAATAATAAATAAATAATCCATCCATCCATCCATCCATTAACAACCGCTTATCCGGGGTCGGGTCGCGGGGGCAGCAGCCTAAGCAGGGAAGC
>JAUMHL010000017.1:16882823-16898077 GCA_032362345.1 Sandelia bainsii
GCGCATAAGCGCAGACAACAGTCAGAGTCCTCCCTCCAACCCGAAGGCGCAAGGAAGCAACCCTCTCGTCCATCGGGAGAACCCCAACGTACAGGCCCCGAGCCGGGGGGCCAAAAGCAAGGCCACCCCTGCCTGACGCCCCTCCCCCGGATAAATCCCCCTAAATAATCACAAGCAAAATTATAATAGTAAATACTCACATTTCAGAAGCTGGAACCAGGAAATGCGTTAAAAACAACAATTATTATTAAAATAGATGTCAGGTAATCATCTGTCATTTAACTGAGTATCATATTTTGTAAGCTTTTATTTTGTGTGTAAAAAATTGTTACGTAACTACAGCTGACAGGTATTCTGTAAAAATTACAATATTTCAAGTATCATGTAAAGAGAACAAAGAAACTTATAAACAAACTTATATTTCAGAAGAGTTCAGTACTAGTAAGTATTTACACTAGAAAGTAGAATTATTTAACATATGATGAAGTAACCAGGAAAGACTTGGTTTATGAAACAGGAAGAGCCTTTTTGGGAAATTGTGAAACAAGTTTACAATTCATTCACTCATTGGTTGCTCCAGTACAAATGTGTTCAGCACTGAATTTCACATGTCAATTCATCACCTGCAATAATGTTTTTTTTTTTTAAAGATGCAACAGTTTGTGACAGTCAAAGGACAATAATACAGGTTCATACTGGATCAGCTGGATCTTTAAGGTCATAGAAGCATCTGGTAATAAATAATACAGTAATTATATAATAAAATAAATGAATAAATAAGTAAAATGCTAAACTAATAGAAAGTAAAATACCTTTGTGAATGTCTCAGCAAATGTATTAATGCATACATAAAAATAAATAAAGCTAAGAAAATCGTTAAAACATTAAAAACAAAAATAGAATCCAAAATTCTATAAAAATTAAATAAAGCACATGAGAAGAAAATAAAATACAGTTAGATGAGAGCAAATCAGACACTACTGCAGCCATAGTCACAGTAATAGTTTTAGTATAAATAGTAATTTGATGGAAATTTGTTGACAGCAAAGGTATTTATGACAAAGCTGCAGCTAAACATTTTTCTTTTCGCTACTTTGATGGTACAGATTCTTAAAGCAAAATATAATTTATAGCTAATAAATTATTATGGATTAACCAGTTACAGATGCTGGTTAAAATTAGCTCCACGTTTACCAGCTGCAACTTTAGTAATGTGCACTTTTTAAACTAATACCTTCGTACTTTTACTTAATGACATAAGAAATGCAGGACATTTACTTGTAGCAGAGTAATTTTGCACAGTGTCATCTCATCACTCAGCACAAACTGGCAACGTAAAATTTTTGGAAAAACAGCCAGTGGTGCAAAACCTATGTATCATCCAAACCCTAATGCACAACAACAAAACATACAGTACGTAGCAACGAAGGACAACGGGTGCAAATGTACTTCCCTTGATTGGGAAATAGGAAATGCCGCAGAGCGTCATGTTTACATTGCAGGGTCAATGTGATGTCGACACAAGTGACATAAACACATATAAAAAGCAGACAGAAATCTCTGCAGAACCAGACACAGTTTCACATCCGAGAGACTGGATCAAGAAAAGAAGATTTAAAGTGGGTTTCTTCAAGAGTTGTGAGGATGTGGACGCTCAGTCTTCAGGTGATCATCATCTGTGTTTTCCTACAGGTAGGTAAACCTGCAACATGATAAACAGCAAATATTTATACTGCAACTAACAGATTTTAAGGCGACTTAATTAAACATAAAATGAATTTAAGTGCTTTACAATGTTTGGCAAAAGAGAAACACAGTGGAAAAGATTATTTCTAAAAGTGTTTACTATATCAGGGTTGTGTCCAAAAAAGACACAATTAGATCAAAAGGTAAAGAGTAGTGTATTTTTGTTTGTTTGTTTTTTGTGCACCAAAAAAACACTCACCAAACATGAAACAAAGAAAAGCACCGTTTTTTATCAGAGATGCAACTTGTTCTTGGGATTTTACTGTTTAATTGATTTGTGGTTTCATTTTTCTGTATCTTTGTGCTTTACAAAAGGCAAATAAATGTTTTATATCATTTAAAGACAATGAAATTAAGTATAATGAGATAGATAAAATGTAATGTATATATATGAATATAAATTAAAATTAAGGAACAACAGCAAAATTATTAAAATGGTAAAAACAATGGTCTCAGTGCAGTTGCACAGCGGTAACAAGTTATACCTTAAAAAAAAAGGTTAAAGGTGCAGACAAAAGGCAGAAGGAAGTTTTTGAACCTGGCTGTATTTTATTATGAACAGGCTTATCTGTTCATTTTTATTCTGTGGTGATAAATGTTTGACATCAAACGTTATTATCACCACAATTCAAAGTAATGATAGAATTTATCTGGTGTTATTTCTTTTATTTTAAACGTTCTTTAATTATGAAACATTATATCAAAGGAGAAAATATACTAATATACAGTCAAAACTTTTTTTTAAAGTACATTAAATGTAAGTATGAGAAGTAAAATAATTCACTTATTTAAATTTCTACTTGCAGGTGCCTGGGTGTTTCCCATCATGCCTCTTGGTGGGCTCTGTAGCCAACTGTGCCTTATGTAAGCTCAGTTCAGTTCCCGCTCTGCCTCCCAACATCACCCACCTGTTCCTGGACGGGAACTACATCAGTGAGATCAACTCCACCTCGTTGTCAGGCCTTGAGCAGCTGCAGGATCTGGACCTGGGACTGCAGCGTGTGCCACTCGTCATCAGAAACTACACCTTCAGCAGACAGAGACGTCTGAGGAGGCTGGTGCTCGGTTCCAACATCGGCCTTCAGCTGGAGCCACATGCCTTTGTGGGACTGTCCAGTTTGCAGAAGCTCGATCTCGATTACTGTTCGCTTCAAGACTCCATACTGACGGAGAACTATCTGGAGCCACTGTCCTCCTTAGAGACACTCAACCTCTTTGGTAACCAGATAAGGAGGCTCCAGCCTTCAATGTTCTTTGCAAACATGACTCATTTGAAAGATCTGAATCTCAAGCTCAACAACATAGAAAAGCTTTGTGAGCCAGATCTTGCTGGTTTCCAGGGCAAACATTTTAAGATCCTAAACTTGCAGTCTATTCAGCCCAGGTATAATAAAGATTTTGACTGGCAGAAATGTGGGAATCCTTTCAGAGGAATGTCCTTCGAGACACTTGATCTGTCCCACAACGGGTTGAGCATGGCTACGTCAAAACAGTTTTTCAAAGCTATTGAGGGGACAAAGATATCCCATCTCAAACTGTCAGGGCTAATGGGTAAGGGGTTCTCATTCAGTAATTTCCCTGATCCAGACCACAGCACATTTGAAGGCTTGAAGAGCAGTTCAGTCAGGATTCTGGATCTGTCTAAAAGCCGGATATTTGCATTGAAGCAGGGATTTTTTAGTCCACTTAAGGAGGTTGTAGTCATTGATGTTTCCCAAAACAAAGTGAATCAGATTGACATGAATGCCTTTGAAGGTCTTCAGGGTCATTTAAAAATGCTCAACCTGTCACACAACCTGCTCGGGGAAATTTATTCTCACACTTTTGCTTCTCTGAAAAGCCTACAAGTGTTAGACTTGTCTTATAATCACATTGGTGTGCTGGGTTACAGCTCATTTCAAGGACTTACCCACCTAAAACTATTAGATCTAACAGGGAACTCGTTACGAGATTTAGGCTTCCCTGCATCTCTGCCAAGTTTAGATTATCTCCTGTTGGGAGACAATAGGTTGTCATCAGTGCGGAGCATCACCAGCATGGCCAGTAACATCATGCATCTGAACGTTCAGGATAACCGATTAACAAGCTTGAATGATATTAATACACTGTTGACTCGGCTAAGACGCCTCGAGCATCTCTTCTATGGGGGAAACACAATCAGGTGGTGCACGCCCCACATTTCAGCAGCTGCTCTGAAAAATTTCCGAGTTCTGGACCTTCACAGCAGCTCCCTGCAGGACATCTGGTCTCAGGGCAGATGCCTGAATCTGTTTGACAATCTTGAGCACGTGCTCGGTCTGAACTTGAGCTTCAATGGGCTGCAGTCTCTCCCTCAGGGCATTTTCAAGGGTCTCACCTCAGTTGTCCAGCTGGACCTCTCATCCAACGCTTTGACGTATATCCAGCCAGACGTCTTACCCAAAAGTCTCAAACTACTCCACCTCGCCAACAACTTCATAGCCTCCCCTGATCCAGATGCTTTTCGGTCTCTTAGCTTCCTCGACATAAAAATGAATCGATTCCACTGCAACAGCGACCTGAAGAGTTTCCTGACCTGGATGATCGAAACCAACGTCACCTTCCTGAGTCCCGTTGACAAGCTCCGATGTAAATTTCCTTCTCGTTTCCATAACATTCCTCTGCTAGATTACGTTACTCAGGTCACACTGAAGTAAAAGCAAATAAAAGTGAGCCGATGTGTGTTTCATGTGACTCCCAGTAAGTCCTAAAGGAATAATCAGTGGAATGGCGTCATGTTTTATCATTGTTTTAATCCAATCTCTCAATCTAAGAATATAAACCTAGAAATATGTTAGTAATTAATTCAATTAAAGTGTTTGTTGTTGTTGATGATGAAAATGTAATAAAATCAAAATCAGAATAAAATATTTTACATTGTGCTTTGTTTATTACTTAAAAAGGTGTCAGTTATTGCTTGAGAGAGGAGCTTCCAGGATGTTTTGAGATAAACATGTTTTATTTATATTGTGCTTTTAAAAACACTCATATTTTACAGATAACATTATAATTATTAACTACAGATGTAATTGATGTTTCTAGTATTATTTTGCCCCATAAATCAAATGAAGTTCTTTATTTTCTTAAGTGAGTGATAAAAAAGTAAAGAGTCATTTTTACTTCTCTCTTATTTAAAGAGCTTTGATTTTATTCTGACTGACAATATTTCTACACCTGTTTGGTCAGTGGTCAGCGTATTTGTTGTACACCCAGTGAACAAAAATTGCTCATTTATCACACAATCAATCTGCTGATTGAAGTTAACAGATAAAAAAGTACTTACTGCTACCACTGCTACTTTAAACATGTACTTCACTACATCTCTGACAGATATGCTGGACTTTTACTGACATATATTACATTACTCTGGATTTTAAGATTCAAAGAAGCTGATAAGATTTAATAAGATTATACATCACACTGTTAACGACTAAAGGTTGTTATCAGCGCAGTGATTTCCACTGTAAAATTCTCAGATGGCTGTGAGGATCTAGGGATCAAAGAGGTAAATTTATCCAATATTTCACAAAAAAAGGGCCAAAAGATTAATGTGGATTTGTTTATCTTTCTTAATCTTTGTGGTGTCTAAAATGTAGAAAGTTAAAAGTAGCTTCACCTTGTGCAGCTGCAACACTAAAATACAACATAAACAGTTTGGTAATGTCATGTATGATAAAATATCAGTTACGTGACTCATTTTTCTGCAGACTTTTATTGTAGAATGTATGGCTTTAACTCAGAGTGGAGTATTTATACATTGTTGTATTGGTACTTGTAGTTACCTTTTCCATCAGGTAGTGTGCATACAAAGTTGTAGTATGTGCTGCCAAATATCAACACATCACTATCAGGCTCCCAGATGACTGTGATGTGTTGCAAATTTCCTTTAGGTTAAGGGATTCTCTCCTGATGCAGACAGTCAGAACAGAGTTGGGCTGCTACAGTATTTCCGTTGACATGAACTGAACATATTAAGTATGATGCAAATCACGTGCGTGTGTCCACCGCAGCACCAGCAGATGAAGCTCCAGATTGATCCACGAATTCCCGTTGTAGTCTGTCCAGGATCCTAACTCGTGCCGGCAAAGTAAAAGGGAAATAAATATGTCTCTCTCTCTCTCTACTCTTTCCTGTTCTATATTTCACTCACTGCTTCTATCTGTTATCAAATCACGGTGGCAGAAGGTTCAGCAAAGTAATCCAGACGTAACCCTCCTCCCAGCAATGTTCTCCATCTCCTACTAGGGGATCCTGAGGTGTTCCCGGGCGAGATGTGGCATACGGCCTCACCAGTGTGTTCTGGGTCAAATAAAAAACTGAAAATGAGTAAATTAATCTAGTATGTTGCTCTGTTCTGTTCGTTTTCCGAGTCAAGGATAAGGATGCGGACTTTGTCAGTTAAACTTAT
Source organism: Sandelia bainsii (assembly GCA_032362345.1). Lineage (NCBI taxonomy): Eukaryota > Metazoa > Chordata > Actinopteri > Anabantiformes > Anabantidae > Sandelia > Sandelia bainsii. Next base: position 16,888,996 of record JAUMHL010000017.1, read on the forward strand.
TAATGAGCAGCTCCTTCATAATGAACAGACGAACAGAAGTTTTTTTCTGTTTTCTGTTCTTATTTGATGCATTTTATTCAGATGTTTGGTTTATGTAGCAGTCCCCTCGACTTTAGACAGTTTTAAAATAACCTCAATGGACACTTTGACCATTTCTGCCCTAAAAAAACCCTCTAATTTCCATCCATCCATTTTCCTAACCGCTTGTCCTCGTAAGGGTCGCTGGAGCCTATCCCAGCTGTCATCGGGCGAGAGGCGGGGTACACCCTGGACAGGTCACCAATCCATCGCAGGGCCGACACACACAACCATGCACACTCACATCTGCGGACTATTTAGTGTTACCAATTAACCTACATGTCTTTGGATGGTGGGAGGAAGCTGGAGTACCCAGAGAGAACCCACACAGACACGGGGAGAACATGCAAACTCCACATAGAGAGGCATTCAGCCAACCCGGGGATCAAACCCAGGTCCTTCCCACTGTGAGGCAACAGTGCCAACCACTACACCGCCCATCCTCTAATTTAAATGATCAAAAAAGGTAAAATCACTCTCTTGCTGAACTGATCAAAGCTCTGCTTCATTAAAATGAAACATCTTACACTTAGACTTGACACTGAGTCACCAGCTTTCTGTACAAGCGATTTATGTGCAAGCACTACTCACTCAAAGTACAACACAGACGACTCTGTGGCCTAAATCAATCTCTTCTGCCCCAATCAATAGCAGCCTGAGTTACTATTTAACTTGTGCAACAGAGAAGAAAAACAGGACAAACAAACAATTTAACAGGAACAAATGTAAACAGAGTGGTTCTTATTTTATCCAGAATATTACATATAATTAGTCAGTTATCCCCAAAACAACCACAGACAAAAATCTGAATAATTTGTACAACAAGAGACATGAAAGATCAAATGAATGGATCATATGTGTATATACATATTTTATATTTATATTTTAAAAAGTTAAGTTGTTGCTGCTACAGTGAATTAGCCCATTAAATGTTCCCTTCAGTGCAGCAGCTGTGGGAGGAAATCTGAGAGAAATAAACATTTAAAATGACACATGAGTTTATTTAAGAAAAATAAACTGCTACTCGGTTTTTCTCTCAGTCCCAGACGAGATACTATATTTTACCACAAATCATTTTTTGTAAGTAGCAAAGCAAAAGTACTTTAACTTATGTATAGCTTTGAGGTCCTTTTTCTTTACTAAAGTATTTCTGTTTTATTCTACTTATTACATCTATTCCACTAATGTCACAGTTTTAGCTGCTATAGTTACTTTTCAGATTTGGATTTTAACATTACTATTATGTAAAATGTTGCATTAGTAATTTAAATCAGTGGTTTCCAACCATTTTTATGTGTAACAAGTTACAGAAAATCTCTATCTGGCTGTGACCTATTGCCTATTGGTGCGCTGAGAGCCACTAGAAACTGGAGTCAAATCACCTTGTATGTGCAAACGTACTCTGACAATAAACCCGATTCTGAAAAATGTTCCTTTGCCCTGTGATGAGGCAGCATTTCTCCTCCTCCTACAGCAGAGGGCAGCATCAGCCCAGTTAATAACCAGTGGCTGTTGATCTCCATGCTGCTCCTCTACACTATAGTTCTGACACAATGCCAACCCATCCCCAGCTGGGATTAACGTGCAGCAATGCAGCTGCATAACCTGTGATCAGTTATAGAGAGACAGTGAACCCGCTTGAAGCTAGGTAGCCCAGGATTTAATTTTCTCCTGTTGTCCTAATAAAGCTGCTCTCTGATCATTTAATATGAAAAGTCAAGTGGTACGAGGTGGAGGCGAAGAAGAGACCTCTGTTAGTCAACTGGTGATAAGACTCAGACTGCACGAGTTAATTTATAGGCCTGTGTGTCACTCATGAGTCATCACCGCACATGATTGTGTGATACGTGCGAACGTTGCTCATAAATCACAGAATCACACAACCAAAAGCTGTAAGGTCACTGATACGTGTCAGACGTTCTGGTGAAACATTTGAAAACGGTCTCTATGCTCATGATTATTAAAACCACATTAATACCTAACATAACCCCAGGACAAGGAGACAGAGGGGTTGAAAACAACATGTAAACTGCATTAAGTTCTGCAGGATTGTTTTCATTTTTCTGCAAACATTTACAACCATAAAAATAACTTGGAATTTGCTATTGTCACATAAAATCTTGATTCACCTGCTTTTGCATTTACCAAAAAATATGTAGACTATATAATTATACCAGGTCTATGCGTTCAGTTACCAGTTTATTAGGTACTTCTTGCTAAATGTAACGATCATACAGTGGAATCAACAACTCTCTGAAACTGATTCAACAAAAACTGAGTGTATGTGGAAGTGTGAATCTTACTGAAAGAAAAGGAAAACTTAAATGTGAAGCCCTTCTGGGAAATTATGATTATTTATAGTTGGGGAACAAAGCTCTTGTCTTAGTCACATATTATTTCATATATACTGTGTCCGAATCCAATATGTGCAACGAGAGATTTAGCTTTTGTTTGTTCTGTAGAAGTTTTTGAAGAAAATGTTCTGCTGTAAACAAGGTCAAATGATTAAAAATGCTTAAGTTTTTTTAATTAAGGAAGACCATAATGGAGAAAGGTATTAATGAGTTAAAAACTGGATTTACAGTATGTATACTGCTGTTTCTAATAACATTATACAGGGTTGCAACAATTTTTCGGTTTTGTTTCTTTGTTTTGTTTGTTTGTTTCTGTCTTATTTTTTAGTGTGTATATTTGCTTTTCCATTTGGATGCCTTTATATTTGTGTTTGCATTTCTGAGAGGAGAAAAAACAAACATCTAGATGCTTTTATCCACAGTGAGGAACATCAGGAGCAACAACCTACATTGGAGTCACTGTGGAATAGTGTTGTAATGCCTTTGGTGCCAGAGGAACTCAATGTTACTTGATCCATAATCAATAAACTCCAACTTACTGTACAATCCTATGCTGGAGCTGGCGCATCATGCAGCAGTGCTGCTGCACTGTAGTAGTAGTGTTGCAGTTGTTATTATTGCTGATGTACCCCTGCAGGAATAGCACCTGGTTTAATGATGTTAACAGGATCATAATAAATAAAATATATGAATGGATATTATTTCTTACACTTGTGCTGACTGAGTGCAAACACACACACACACACACACACACACAAAACCTAAAAACAAATCTTTATGCATTGATCAGAGAGAATTGAACATGATCGACCAGCAGGCGCCTGTGACACTGTCTTTATTGGCTTTTTTCCATCAGATATCAGCTCAGCCCACTGGCCCACCATATACACACACATAGACTCACAGATCCCCCTCATCCCCTTCCCCATCCACATTCCAACATCCTTTACCGGCAGGTTACCATGGAAACAGGCTCAGTATCCACCTCCTCCACAGTTATTCCTCACTTCCTGATTGTCTTTGGATTCCTGCATCCGTCCGTCCATCCCTCCCCCTCTCTCCATCAGCATCCTCCCCACCCCCACAGCCCACACACACATTTATACAATATTTTACAGCCTGGACACAGATGAGAAACACACAAGTAGTGATTTTATAGACCAATATGACAAAAATGTTTATAAATTAACATTTAGACACAGCATATAATGGAAAATATTCAACCAGCTGAAAATAACTGCCTGTTTTCATCAGAATGTGTCACTAATTATCACAATTCATTCATTTAATTGTATATTTTGAGGCTGTGTTTACAGTATTAAAGCCATCTATCCTTGTAAGTCTTTTCTTATTATTAATATTTAATTTGTCTGATTGATAGCGCCCTGAAATGTAGCATGACAGACCCTCTTGTATTTCAAAACCTTTGCAAATAAATATACAATATTTTCCAGAACAGTTATTGTATATAAACACACGGAATTCACTACCACCTGCAGAAATTATTATTTTTTCACTAACTGTGTTCATTTTGTTTCCAGATACTGATGACAAAACACATAAAATCCTCAGTGTGCATCTGTAAAGGTCTGAGACAGAGATCGATGTAGGTTAACACAGATTTAAATTCAATCAAAACAGCATCAGTATGATGGTAATTTGTAACACAGTAAGTTTTTTTTTTCTATTTTTAACCCCACCCCCACTCCCAAAGTGTATAAATATAATAACTATATTTATACACTTTTTAGGCCATTTGCTGCACAAATGTGAGAGTCAAATGTTTCAATGACTCTGTTTTGTAACTGTAAACTGAGCATCTTTGGGGTTTAGTACTGTTGGACTGATAAAACAAGCAGTTTGGGCTTCGAACACCCACGACAGACATTTTAAATTACTGTTTATACACGTACCAGACTGGATGATTCATTGTTTAATGGTTAAAGTGTTGGTAGATTCACTCATAGTGAAAATAGCCATTATTTGCAGCTTTAGAAAGAGCAGGCTGCAGTAAGTGTCAGTTCAGCTGCAACAGAATACCTGGCATCAATAATACAGTGATAATCAGTCTCCCTGACCCCCTGCTGTCTGCTCCTCTTAACCCCTGGAAAGTAAAGGACCCTGTTACACTAAACTTCGCACACCTGACTGCACACTGCTGTCTACACCAGTCAACAGGTTTTTACAGATCTTCTTACCACAGCACTTCTTTTAAATCTATTTTATGTTCATTTTATACTATATTTTACTTATTGTATCATTTCACTGCCTGGTCCCTTTATTAAGCACGTCTAATATATAAAACTTAATGCAAACAGGTCCAACAGCTCTGCCACTGCCACACAAAAACCTATAATGTTCAGTTTTCTATTAAAACTTTGCAAGAGACGTTAATTCAATTATATGTTTATTATGGCTGGTATTCTACCCAGACTATGCAGTGACATGCAGAGAAGTTCTCAGGGGCATGGGGCTCGAATTAAAAATAAAATGGATCTGTCCTTACAGGGCAATTTCAAAAACAGTAAAGTTTAATATTAGAATTGCAGAATGCAGAACATATAACCACAGTATCATTATCTTCCTGGTAGATCTTGTAAACAGAGACTATTGATATATTAATAAGCTATATTTAATTTTTTACTTTGATAGAAATAATCACAGCAAAAAAGCAGCTTTCCTTAAAGCTACAATATGGATATTTTGGAAGTCAAACTAGCTGTAGCATGAGACTCAAAACCAACGAATCAAATACTGATACTGTGTCAAATCCTCCTTTGTACGGTACCACTTCCGTGTTGGCATGTGATGCACAGGGTTTGACCTTCTCTGATTGGTTAGAAGGATGAGGCTCTAACACTAATGCCAGTGCTGTTCTGTGAATCTGTTGCACACATATTATTGTTGTATACTGTTGTCCACAGCATCTTGCCACATTAAGAAAAGTGAACCAAACAAAACTTTGAAAAGTTTCATACGCTACACTTTAAAAATGAGCTTTTTACCTCTGAATTTAGGCTTAATATGTGAAAAGTGTAAACATTTGCACATTGATAAAATGTGGAATACATTTAGATTCTTGGTCTTATTACTTATATACTGACAATGCAAGTTGATGTCACTGTGGCAAACCTCAATCAGTCAGTTACTTGCTTGTACCATTACAATTCTGCATTTATAGAATTCAGTACTGAAATGTGCCCCATCATATTTGCACATATTTCTTCTCATGGCAATGGTCTTTTCTCTGACTTGTATTTGTTACTTGCTTGTAAGTGGCTTTGGATAAAAGCATCTGACTAAATATACATAAATGTAAGTGTAAATATGGTAGGTGGCATGATAGCTCAGTGGGTAAAGCAGTCGTCTTCCAACCCAAGGGAGAGCGGTTTGAGCTGTTGCAGTCACTTGCATTAGGTTTTACAGTGCTACCTAATAAAGAGGGCACTGAGTGGATGACTACAGTGTATTCCCAAGTTAATGTTTCTACTCTGGGGATGGATCATGGTTAAAAGTGGCTGTAACCAAGTGTAATAAACATTTTACTGATAGCTAGATAGAAGAGTGAATGTTTGCAGTCATGTCCTGATGAAGGCAGTTTATGGTGAAACACTGTTTAATTAATTACATTTAACGTGTAGCAATGTTTTTTATTTTTATTTTGCATCATCATCATCATTCAAAAGATCCTACTAGAGAAGGGGTTGTGGTTCGATCTTTCATGATGCTGAATCTCAAAACAGGTAAAGGTAACAGGTTATTTTGCACCTGTGTTTTCCATTGCCCTGGGATGAAATAAAATCCAGCAAACGGATTTAGGAAGTGTGACATGCCTCGATATTTTAGTTTTCTTGAGATTATCTGAAGGTATTTCTAATAAATCAGACACCGTGGAGGAACCGAGGAATAACGTGAGACAACAGGTGTGATAAAAGTCACTAACCTAGCTTCAAAGTACCTCATCTGATCAACAGTACACAGCATTTGCTATATCATTGCTCTCGTCTGCGCTCAACTCCAGAAGCCAACACTGACATTAACTCTCTGAATGAATAACAGACTCCCCCTTTAACACAAAACCTGCCCCCAAAACCCCCAAATACACATAATATTTACACTGATATCTTACAGGGGACTCTAGCAGTTTGTGAGCTTGCAGATCTGCATTGGTCACAGTTAGAAACACAAACAGGCAATCATCAGCCCTACACACATCCACACACACACACACACACACACAGTCTGGGTTGTACAGCACCACAGCCAGCTGTTTATGAAGATCACTACTGGGCTCTAACATGCAGGAAAGAATGGGTTTTGGTGGGTCTTTATGTCCCTAAATCAGTGTTTCACACAGTTTCTGAGGTTTTTCAGGTCATTTTGTTTCCTGTCATGAGATGATTTTTTTTTTTTTTTTAAATAAAGTGACCTCTCAGGATTCAGCAGAGGTGGTGTTGTGTTCCTATCCATCACTCAGTCTTTAAACGGACCAAAGAAAGAAAAAAGAAGGAAGAGGAAGCTGAGGAATTCAATAAATAACAGTTAAAAACCGTCTTCGGTAAAGCTTCACTGTGCCGTCGCGGGTGTGGCAGTGTGACATGCCGCCAAGGAAACGTTGGAAGAAGACGAAGTGATGGATTTTGGCGTCTGGCACCTGTAAAAGAAAACGAAAATTAAAATAAAATATGTAAAACGTGAAATCATGCAACTTAGGTAAAGGTTAATAAGATCGTCCAGCAGCTATATGATTACAGGCTAAAACATAACATGTTGTCTCCTGTTGTCTTGTTAGTTTGTTAGAACTTATAAATCTATATCGGCTTCATTAAAATGATCTGTTGTGTGACCATCAATCATTTTTCTTTAATATTCGTATTTACCTTGGTTACTTTATTCCACATACAGTGCTTGTTCTTTTTATTGTGCCTTATTGTTTTTACTGTTATAATGTGATTGTTCATTGATTCACTCGTCTGCAAAATTCATTTAGACTGAAATATTTTTGAATACTTTCATAGCACAAATATAAATATATGATTAATTTAGATTAATTTTTCACAGAGCATGTCATTAATTAGATTATTTTTTTAATCGCTATGACACAAACACAACAAACTATTTTAATCTTGAATAGAGAAAAATATGGGTGAAAATGCTATTTCTGATTCATGTCTGGTTCTGGGGGTTCAGGCCTACCAGGAGCGAGACTTGCGGACGCCTCTGTCCTTGGTGGGTGAGTTGTCCAGAGAGGGACTTTGGTTCGGCTCTGCCTCCGCTGAGCGATCCAGGGAGGCGGCGTTTGGAGGAGTCATGTCGAGCTCCAGAAACATGATGTTCTCAGCCTGCACGCACAAATTCACAAAAAGGGAGCGAGGTTAAATAGTAGTTTGGATCGTACTTACTGAATGACACGTGCTCTTCAGTGAAAGGTCATTCAAGCCCTTTCATTACAAATGTTTTATTGAAATACATGTACTGTCACACAGAGTAAATGACTTCGCATGTAATGCTCCAGTTTTTTAACAACTCATATGATCATCACAGTTTGCTTGTTCAATCATTAAATTTTCAATTTTGTGCAGAAATGTTTTATTATCAATGGACACGTTGGATGACACAGTCTTATTTCAGATTCAGACTATTTTTCCCTGACCTTGTAGTTGAAATAATGTATTTTGCCTGCTGTCTTTGCTTGTAAGCCTGTCTATCAACTGTACCTCACCTCACTGTACTCACTTAACCATCCTGCTGATTCTCTGTATTCACCTGGCCGTTGCTCACTACCTTATTGTTTAGCTTATAATACAATATTGTCCTGTCTCTTCCTAGTATCTAGTAAATATTAAATTGCCACAAATGAGCACATCCAGTCAGTTTCAAGACATCTGAGCCACTTTGATAATGGATGTTCACCCTCTAATGTGGTTACGTCTCAGCTTCAGACGTCCTGTAACAACACACACACACACACACACACCTACCCTGTATCTGGAGTGTGCTCTCATCGCTATGGCAACCCTGGCGTATTGGCTGATGGGTCGTTTGTATCCAACTGCAGATGTCGGTCTTTTCTTCATCTGCGAGGATTTACTGAATTGAGAACGACAAGGAGATCCATGAGAAACAAAAAAAAAAAAAATCAATGTTGAAAAAGCATCTTAATGAGGCAGATCATCAATCAAGCTTTATTTGCGTAACGCCTTTTGCACAGCTTTACGCAAAACGAGTTTTAAAGATGGCTGATGAGCCAACAATGACACAAAATAAAAGAGTGAGATAAAACATGTAAGAGAGAAAAAAGGTCACATTAAAATAAGAGATTATACGATATGATAATAAGTCATAAGACACAGCAGCAGTGGGTCTCATCACCAACAACGATGAGTCTGCGTACAGAGAGGAGGTCGAACATCTGGTGGACTGGTGTCAAAACAACAACCTGTCTCTTAATGTTCAGGAGACTAAAGAGATGGTTGTTAACTTCAGAAAGAGCCCGGTGACTCACACCCCACTGCACATCGACGGCTCTGCTGTTGAGAAAGTCAGCAATGTGAAGTTCCTCGGTGTGCACATGGAAGACGACTTTTCCTACCGGCATCACCAAGAAAGCCCATCAACGTCTTCACTTTCTTCGAAAGCTGAAGAAAGCC
>JAUMHL010000017.1:16898177-16937790 GCA_032362345.1 Sandelia bainsii
TGTGTGAAACGGCATTTCGATACGCTGTATACTGTGTATATTGCTGTATTGACAATAAACCTCTCTTGAATCTTGAAGTGTCCCTGTGCTGCTCAGAGAGAGAAAAGGTGAGTGAGTCCCAGTGTATTAAGTTTGGAGGCCAGTTTCTCTGTTTACTTTTATTCTGGTTGAGCTCCAAGAAATTCTGTGACATGTTATCAGGAGGCACAGCCACATAGATCTGAATACCTATGGAAAGAGATGTCATGTCATCATAAATTAATATCTACAGATTTCCACAAAATAAATATGATGTCTTCCTCTGTGCTTTAATATCTCACAGTGCAGTGTGACAGGAAATAATAAGAAGTGATACAGAGAAACCAGGCGTGTTACAAAGGTCAAAAGCTCATGAGCCTGCACCCATTTTCACCACACTCCGAGTTCATGATGTTGACCTCAGGCCACTGATCAAACACAACGGCCCAAATGGGAATATCCCAACATCTAAAAACAACACTGACCTTTCAGCAGGAACAAGAGGCTGAAACTTCCACTGATCCTCCTCAGGGTCGAAGGTCAGTCTGTTCATGATCTTATTCTTCTCCTCTGGAGGAATGAAGTTCTCTATGATCAAATACCTGCACAGACACATCAACACGGAGCCTTATTTTGAGATCACATATTGCAGAAGAGCTTTTTAGTCTGTATTGTGTGTTTTTCTACATGTAATTCTTTTACTCTGCCCCCCTCGCATTTATAGTTTCAGTTTGAAATCCTCACTAAAATCTCTCTAAGCAGTGTCCTCTTACTATTCAGACAACAGATAAAGAACATTTTGAGCTGATTACAGTGTGCTAACACTAAAGCCGGCACAAAGATAACTGATTATTAGGTTTTCATCAATTCTACAGTTGCATAATATTATAGGATTTAAATTAAAATCATATTTTAAATGTATTTTTAATCATTTTTCCATTATTTTTCAAAGCATTATGGTCTTTTGAGATTACATTGACCTGTGCTAAATAGGAATAGCTAGAACACGCTTTCAGCTTGATAGTAAATGGGATTCATCCATATAAAAATGAAGGTTTGAGCAAATCTGCTGTTTTAAGAACACGTCATGAATCCGATGTCAATTTTTATTAAGAGAAAACTTATTATAAGATATATGAGGACCAATGTTCTTGAGGAAGTAAACGATTTATGGTGACTGACTATGTTTGAGTCTCCTGTGATTTGAGTTTATTCTACTGTGATTTGTGGTTAGATATTTAGATGCTGAGTTATCATTTCACTATAATTAAAAGTAAATATAATTTATGTGTTTAATTGAACTTACATCAGCCACAAAGATGATATATGAAATGTTGACATTCAACATTTAATTTATACCTAAGCCACATTATAAATAATATTTAATACATAATATTTTTATATACAAAACACAAAATAAAGACTGTGTCTTTGTACAAAAGCATATTATTAGAATTCATGTTGATTTATTCAGCATCTGACAGTATTTGGAATAACCTCAGAGTCATGTATGTGTCTGATGTCAGTGTGCGCTGTGTTTGCTGAACCATCAGGACATATTTGCTGATTTGTTGTTACTCACTTGAACTTGAGCTCCCTGGTGAGCTCGTTCTGAGTTTGTTCCAGCTCTTGTCGGCTCGTCACGTGCTCGTTGTTCACGTCCTGGATCTCCGCTTTGATGCACTGGAGCTTGGCATAGAGCTAGGAGAAAAGGGAGGGGGACAAACAGAGAGGGTGAGGAGGAGAGAAGTCTCCCAGTGCAGTGTAGTCGCTAATAGACTGGTCTCCAACTTGCTGCAGCTTGGTTTCCCATAGCAACAGCACTGGAGGCACTGGTGTCTGGAGAACTGGTCAGCCAATAGAAGCACACAAACATGGCAGCCCTCCCTCCTTTCAGCACATTGCTTCTCTTTCCTTCTGCAACTCCTGAGCTTTCACGCTATTCATTCTTTGACTTCATCCAGGGCTTCACACAAGTAGGTTAATCCTGACTCTAGCCCCAGTCTGGCCTTAAGGACGACACAGCAGCTGAACTACATTTCTTTGCAATCTGCACTTGACCATGGTCAGTGTAAAATTTGTATTTTGTTTACATTGCTGCACAGCTCACAAACACAGCATTTAAAAATAAGACTGAAATATGTCTCAATCCTGCAAAAAAAGTGCTTCTCAAATTGATTAAAGAACATCTTGGTTGATTATTTTGTTTAGATCAATCAACTTTTCTTTTTTATTCAGTTTACTACAGACCCACATCATGGTTGCTACTGTTCTTCAAGCCCTGAGAATGTGATTTTAATGGTCTATTAAAAGAGAAATTAGTAAGATAGTAATGTTTGCCTTGTTTAATTGCTGAACAGAAAAACATTACTGTACTTGCTGTGCAATTGCAGTGTTTACTTGCTTTCATTCACTGTGACAGAGGAGGTGATAGTCGCAAGGTTTTGCAGTGTATTGGCTTTTCTAAATGTTTGTTTTCTGCAGCCTGCTCAGCACAGTTTTCACCATCAGCAAACTCCACTGGCATCAGAAACACAATCAAAGACCTCAAAACATGATGAAACAAAACATCAAAACATGTAAAAATAAATTTGCTCATGAATTTGGGAAGAAACAAGGATGCGCAGAGATATGACTGTCTGTTTTATAACTAATAACGACAAAAAGTTCATCAGTAAAAGTTTCTCTACTCTCTGATCTTCACGTGCTGTCTTCCTGAGTGTTAAATGCACAGTTTGAGAAGCTCCATGTTTCATTCTCCTTCTTTAAATCAGAGAGACGACTCCATGCAGCAGGGCAGTGATAGATGTGGTGCATTAGGGCATCAAGGGAGTAAAAATCAATGCAGAATCATCAGCCAATTTGTCATTCAATGGGTTGTTAGTCCTGCTGTCGTGGACAGTGCAACAGATTGGGAAGCAGTAGATCAGGGAAGGGTTTTACAGGGAGTGTTTGCACAGACGTTATCAAGAGATTCCTTAGCAATTCGAGCAGGAAGGGACTGAGAAGGTTAACATGGAAAGCACAAAGAGGCCAGAAAATCAAATATAGTGATGGAGGGAGGGAAGGGTCCAGGAAAGAGGAGGGGACGGCAGGACCAACCTTGAGGACCTGGGATTTAAGTGTGTGTCCGGATGAAGCATGTGTCCGAAGAGGTTGGTGATTAATATCCAGGTCAAAGTTCAATTGAAAGGGGTAAAGAGGGATTTACTCACTTTAGGAACAAGAAGGAAAGTGCATGTGTGTTTGTGCATGTAAAATAATACAGATTTGCCCTTTTTCTTCTACAGAATTGTGTGCATTTGGTGTTTACATTCAGTAGGTGCATGTCTACTGCATTTGGATTGCATGTGTGATTCTTTACTGCATGTTATACCATATTTCTGTATGTTTTACCTTCTTGAGTTTCTTTGTCTTGGCCTCCACCTCTTGTTGCAGAGAAGTAAATGTTTCCCTCAGCTCCAGCGTCTCTTCATCCTGCTCCAACATCTGCTGTTGCATCTCCCTCTCTTTACGCGTCTGAAAGCATGAAATAAAATGTCACCTTCATGTTCGCTGCATAGTTTGCAGACATTTAGCATTTTCTCTATTGTATTTTGCAGATTAACTTTAATTCTAAAGTTCTGTTGTTGGTTGAAAAATGCACTGGAACTGCAGCATTTCATGTTGTAGTTGAAGAGAGTCTCTTTTCTAAAGCTTCCTGCTGCAGCACACAAACACCGCTCCACCAATTTTACACTACATGTTGTATAAAAACTCTCTTCTGTCAAACATATTTACAATGCTTTAAGCCACTTGAGTGCAGCCTTGCTGTAACTCAAGTGTGCATTTGCATTACAAAAGCAATACTGTCACTATCCAAACTGAATCACTTGATAAAGAGTCTCACACTTTGTATCTGTCACCTCTGAAGTACAGGACCTAGTTCAGTAAAGTTCAGTGAAATACAGCATATTCTCATACATACAGACACACCGTTTACCTGCTCGGCGATCTCCTGTCGTTTCATCTCAAGCATCTTCTGCTGCTCGTTGGTGTGATCTATAATGTTCTTTCCACCGACCAGCAGCTTGCTCTCCATCGCCTGAAAAGAAACAATGAACAATATCTGGATGAATAATTATAACAATCCTACAGTGTTTACCAGAAAGTCGATGACCAACACAGACAATTTCTACCAGCTCACTCATTATCAGTCATTTAAACATGGTAAATTATACAAAAAGTAAAATATACTAAAGAAAAGCTGCAGGGGTTTGTTAATGACATAGTAAAGATACATACATATGTACAGTATGTGCTATGAAATTATTAAGCAATTGCACTTTGTAAATAGAGCTTCTGTTTATTGGTTACTTTGAGGTTTACCTTTTTTAATACGTTGTGGTAAAATCCATCTTATGGAGAATACCTCAGTGAAGTAGTATGGAGAATTAAAAGAAATTGAGATAAAAGTTGTAATGTTATGACAAAGTAGTAAGCAGTTTTCAGACAGAACTCATACTATTATAAGGAAAAAGTTGTTCTGTGAGACGAGGTAGAGAAATAACAACACTTAGCGAGTGAAATCACAAAAACTGTAATATTTTGAGGCTTATGTTGTAATTTTGCAAGAAAATTAACACAAAAAAGCAAAAACTCAGTAATACGCTCTACTGAAGTCATTGGATTTAAAATCATTCCGATGGTTTTAATTCAGGGTTTATCAGTTATTAACTAGGTGCTGTTCAGCAGCAACTGGAGCTGCTTGTTCTTGAAGATGTTTCACCCCATCATTCGAAAGGCTTCTTCAGTTAAGGCCAAATCATACTTTCTCTTTGCCCTCCAACAGATCTGTACTTGCAGTATGGCCCTATGCAGGCTTCTTTTTTTACATTGGGGATGCATACACAGACACGTTCCATATGCAGAACATGATGGCAGCTAGAATACGAGTTCCTTTGTTCGTTGTTCTTGACTAAACAATGTGGAAAAAGTGAAAAAAACTGTATGTGTGACCTTTTCATAAAAACCGTGTCAAGTACCCTGAAATAAACATTACTTACTTTCTTTTTTATGATCAAATGTTTATCAAGAATCTGAGCAATCAAATTACAAATACAAATATGTATGTCAGACTTAAATAAAAGCAAAAGTATATGCAAGAAAAATAAGGGGAAAATAAATACATAACATAAAGGATTTCATAATGGGAAATAAAAGTTAAAAAGAAGAGGCCACCTCAGTAAATATTGTAGAATTAAGATAGTCAGCCTCTGTGAGTGTGTGTTGGAGCTGCTGCGGTTGGTGCAGACTTTGTGCTGATGAGGCAGATGGAGCTGGAAGTGGAAAGCTTAACATCGACACGATGACATCAGGCTGCAACAAGCTGAGCTCCGCTCAAACACTTCAGTGCTTGAGACCTCGAAAACAAGAGTGGATGTCGCTTTGCATGTTTGTCTCAGCTCCATTTAATTTTCTTAAATTTTTTAAAATTCTCTCTCCTATTTTGGAGACAAGGTCACTTTTCCTAACACATAAAGGTGTCTAGTTTGAAACAGAGTGTCTAGTTTTAGGGCGACTGTACATACTTTATTACAGAGAAGGAAAACACAATCAGTCACAAAAATCTAGTGACAAAATGAATCGTAACATCATAATCCAAATTAAATAAAGCTTTATTCCACTCAGACATCTCTAAAAACAGGACTGTGTGCCTGCAGGCTGCCAGAGCATCAAAGAGGAGGTTGAGGAAATAATGAATATTACTGTAATATCCCACTGGATCCGGTGCATTTTATACTCAGTGGAGATGCTAAAGATGTAAATGACAGAGACCAAAGACATGTCTTATATATAAACTGGATCAAAGTGCTCTCACACAATTCTGATAAAACTGTAGCTGAGAATGTGAATGTGGTTTATTTTGTACCTTTTAACTTGTTAAAAAGTGTTATTTTTACTTTTTAAAGTCATTTTAAAGTCATTTTAAAGAACACTTCAGCACTTCGTGTTGTTCTATTTTCCTTTTAATATTAAAGGTGCAGTTTTTAATTACACAAAACATGTGTTAAATCATTGTCATTTCATGCCTTTAGTTACAGTCTCTCTGGTTACTGTGGAGATTAAAGGCACATATAAGCTTCTCTGTCATCATACGTCACTGACTCATACTTGTCCTAAAGGCAGAAAAATTTAGAAATACATGAAGAGTGAAAGATGAGTAACAGCATCAGCAGGGAAAATGTAAAAAGGATCAAACAGGGGCCACGACCATTTTGTACTGGCCACATTCCAGTATCAGGACTTTATACAAAAAGACATTGTGTGTGTGTCAACTGTGTGCAGCCTATACATTCTCTGCTATTTGTACACGCCACACTGTCCACTTGATTATATGAGCGAACACTCATGCAGAGAGTACAGTGGCGTCCTTCAGAGACGATGCATCTGCAGGTCTTTTTACAGAGAGCCTCTTTGTTTCGAGCTGTCTTTGTGTGTGTGTGTGTGTGTGTGTGTGCGTGTGTGAGAGAGAGAGAAAGACTGCCTCATGTGCTGCTCTTTGTGTTTTGTCATATTCTTTCAGCTTCATTAAAGGGCTGCTGCATGTCAGGGATTTTCTCTCTTGTGCATCCCATTTCTCTTACCCCTGACGGGCTGGTCATGTCCATTCAAGTCTCTTATATATATACAGGCTGCACAACTTTACACCTCACATACACAAACTTGTCACATACAATACATTGTGGTATTATCTAGTAAAGAAAATGTATACTCATGGTTTAAACTAATAAAAAAAAAAAAAAGATGCACTGTGACGGTCTCTGGGTTCATGAAACTGCATCAAACCCTGGTTACAACTGTTCACAAATATCCAATTATAATCAAACAATGTTTTGTACCGTAGTGTAGCTTCCTACATGCCCCCTAGTTATCCTAAAAATTGCAAACAAGTGTACTTCTCCTGCATTATGTTTCAGCTTTGTGCTCTGCCTCAAACAAAGAACTGATTTGTTTATTTGCCCTATAACAAGCTGAAGAAAAAGATTAGCATCGACGAAGGCTTTGCGTCAGTGGTTTTCTCATTCGCCTACATAAGTCTTTAATAAAGTTCACCAAAATGATCAATGCATGAAGTGTCTTGTAAGTTGCGTGAGAGGAAATCTCTCTCCACACTATACCAGAAGGTGGCGATAGTCTGCATTTGCCACTTCTGTTTTTTTTTTTTTTTTGCCGTGCCCAACAATGTAGTGTCTGTATAGACACTTAAATCTTAATGCTACCGACTGGCTCGGAGTCTCCGCGATTTTGAATCCTGTAGTGTTGAAAAAGGCTGCTGACTGCATGTGAGAGCCCCCTTGTGGCAAGAGTGTGCAGCTGCGCTGAAATATTGTGAGAACGGTGTGCGTCTGTGAGGAACTGTGAGTAATTATTGGTATTTTTGTCTAATGTGACTTGTTCATGCTGCTAAGGCTGGCTGAGATGTTACACTCTAATAAAACTGTTAGCTTCGGACAATATTGATGTTCTGTTATGTGGCATCTTTATATTTGACCACACAAGTCCTTGAACTCCACACCTGTAAGCCTATGGTTGCAATACTGTGCTGTTGTGCTAAAAAAAAAAAAAACAGTAAAGTAGAGATAACTTTATTTGAGCCAATGCCTATATATTCCTAAATATGTAGTGTGAAAAGAACAGCGACAGAATATTGAGCAGAAACCCGCAATAGCCAGAGTGCGCGAGCTTACCAGGAAGTATCACCTACTGTAGCAGATGTAGCAGCAGCTCGCACTAGTCTAACTTAAGATAATAAAACTTGATTTCCTGCTCATGCAGCAAAATCATCTCAAGTCATCTTAATTCTGACTTCTCAGCAATGGCTTCGTCCACACTTTCTTCATTTGTTTGTCAGTACAAAACATCTGACAACGACAGTCCACCTCCATGTCTGTTTGGCTCTGAAGTCACACTTGATCACATGCGTTTCTGTAAGATACCCAGAATAGCCACTTTGAAATCGTTTAGTCCAAATGCCAAGTGTGTGGTCCTCTTGAACCATCTGGTGTGTGGATTCTTAGGATTAGAATATTAAAATTGGTTAAGATTTGAGAATTCTCTAGTGTGACACAGGCATTAGTTTTTTTTATTACACATAAACAATCAACACAATTTATAATCAGGTATAGCTCAGGGATACATATTTTTAGAGTTTTTATTTTCCAAGTCTGCAGGAGTATGCTAGAAGGAGAAAAGGGAAACACTGAAGCCTTCATGCATTACATTTTTCCTGGTGCTTGTGAGTGCCAGCTTGCATATTTGTGTGTGGATGTATAATCTGCCCATAAGTGGGTGTTCAAATTCTTATGGCTGTGACTGATCAATTTCCTGATGGGAAAGTGAAGAGAATGGGAAGTGTTGCATATTGAGCTGGGTCGTCTGCATCAGCCAGCCAATCGCAGCGAGGCCGGGGCCTGCTTTGAGCAACCGGGCTATAAATACAATGTGACGACAACAGGTCTCGCGTGTGCAGAGGAGAGACAGGAAGCGTACCGGGAAGAGACAGAGATGCAGGAGAAGAAAGGCAGAAGTAAAAAGGATAAGAGACAAGAGACACTGAGCATCTGAGCATGAAAGACAGAGGCAGAGAAGAAAGCGAGAACAAAGGTGAGGCCATGGCAGAGAATCTGTTTCACATAAGTCCTGGTCGATGCAGGAGGCACTTAAGCAGCCACAACTTAAACCGTAAAATCTCATTATCATTCACTCACTGTCAGTCATCTCCTGCATCAAACAAACACTCAAGGGACATTGCGACATGTGCAATCAGCAGATCCCGAACCACAGATTAACCTGGGAAACATCCTTTTACCCTGCCAGATGAAATGTGATATAACTAATTTTATTGTTTATGTATTCAAATTAGCTAATATATCATAACAAAATGCACAGATATGCAGGTGAGAGTACTATTTTCCTGAAGGCCTCTTTTATACCCAGCAATTAAATGTAATATCTTTGATATTAAACATTCACACAGGAGAAAAGAGGATCATTATATACAGTACATCCTCTAACCCCAAAAATCAAGTAAAGTGTTCAGAAAGAGGTGAAAATGTATGAAAAAGAGATCGCAAATGACCAGATAGAAATTTAAAAAATAGTATAAGGACACTAAGAATGTCCAGGTAGATATGGAAAATTAAAAATGAGACAAAGAAGACAAAGATGACCAAAAAAAGATGAAAATCTATTATTATTATTATTATTATTATTAAGAGACCCCAAATTAACAGAAATTATTGGAAAATTATCAAAAACACACTAACCTGACCAGACAAAGATGAAAAATGACAAAGAAAAGACACATGATGACCCAAAGGAGAAGCAACATGACTACAACGTAGTCAACAACGTGTAACAACGTGCACGAGTAAGCAGCCAGTGAGCTTAGCTTAGCATAGCACGTGCCGATCCTGGAGGTGCTTTGGACAGAGCTACGATAGCTCTTTCCAGTCTTTATACTAAGATAAGCTAATATCAAATAGAAATGAGAGTAGTATTTATCAAGTGAAACCCCAAACTATTCCTTTATGTCATAAACAGAGAGCCTTCGGAGGTTTGTTTTTAACCAGAAGTCTTTACAAAGCTTGTATAAATATGGTAAATTAATCATTCATTTGTTTTGATAATTGTTTTGTAAATTTTATGAGGCACCAGTGGTTAAATTAGCTAAATATTACATCTCTCATCCATCCAAAAGAAGATAAACATTTAACTTGTTATGTTTCCATCTCTCTGTTTGTTTCCCTCCTTCTGTACAGATATTAAGAAATGTCTCTGCTTTCTCCTCTGATCCCAAGACTCAAGAAGATCATGTAGACACACACACACACACACACACACATGAAAACACACAGAGTTGATTCATCAATATTTCAGTTATGTGTCCCTCCATGCAGAAAGACGGATGGCAGCAGTCTACACACACACACCACACTTCCTGCTCTCTGTCCAGGCTTTTTCCTCCTCTAATTACACAGGAAGCCAGTTATATAAACAGGAAACAGTTATTCTATCCATAAAGACGTGCATGTATGTGGGGGTGGACTTATGTATGGAGATCTTTGTGAGGACCAGTTTGAGGGATAAGACATGGACTACACCTATATTAACCTGGGTAAATTCTTAAAAGGCATTTTAGTTCAAAACATTAAAACACCAAAACAGATCAATCTCCTCCTACTGGGCATGCACAGGGCAAAGACGAGCAAGACGAGCACTGCACATGCGCGTTTGTCCAGGCGTCCCAGCTTGGCGCGTAGGCTTTACACTGTGATGACGGCACAAAAATAAAACTCACTTTTTAGTGAGTAAAGTGAATCAGGTTTTGCAAAGCTCCATGGATTAATAATCACCTGACAACACCTGACACTGTCTTTGTGCGTAGTACATCTAATCTCAACTATGATGGTTCCACAGTCGTAACCCGGTGTTTAACTTCCACGACGAGGGAGGTCCAATACTCCAGTCGCCATTATGGTGCTATTTCAAGAGACGCTTGTTGCCACAGGGGCGCTTTTCCCCATATTTCAAGAGATGCATGTCAGCAGTGATGTGGGTGTATTTTCAAGTGATGACTGATGACGTAGGGGCATTATTTCAAAGATACTCAATAGGGTAAAGACAATCGACCTTTATGGGCATTTAGGTTGAAGGAATTCTTGGCTTTTACTAGTGAAATGCTGAGCTACTGCCACCATCAAGCCAGCATTCTCAGCACACTCTGGGTGGTGTTTTAGGTGGAGAAAAATAGTCTGGGTGGATTTATGGATTTACCTATGATGTGGTCTAGTTTTTAGGTTAGGTTAGAATCAGGCTTATGGTTGAGGTTAGGTATTAGTTGTGATGGTTAAAGTTATAGTAAGAGGTTACAGAATGCATTATGTCAGTACAAAAACCTACAACATGTATAAATGGATGAATACGGTATATCACAAAAATTAGTTTATGTTACATAAAGACTCATAATTCAAACACATAGTACATATTTCTTTTTCACATGCAAGATTTAATTATCATGCTGCTTTGGGCCTTCCTCTTGCCGGAGATGCTGACAATGCAACAATCTATTTTAGTCTTACAAAAGAAATCAAAAGATAAAAGAGTCAGAGAGAAACAACCCAGTGTTTCCCAACACAGACTTTATCTGGGCAGCTCGCCATGGAAGAGATTTTTATTCTTTGTCTCAATTTATTAGATTCACACTCATGAGAGCTGTCTGTTGTAATATAATTTTACTGTTTCCACAAATTAAAAAGTCACTAACTTCACACTTTCAATCAAAGATGACCTATTTATCACACTGCTTCTCTGGAAACGTTGTAAAAATCATTCTCAGAAATTCTGAAAAATGATTAACTAAAGTAGGAGACAAGGCAAATTGAAGGAAAGTGGGGTCACACAAAATGTTGTGCTCAACTTCCTCAGTAATTTGTGTAAGAGAATAAATGTATTACTACAAGCAGACATTATAGTAGTAGTTTAAAAGAGAATTAGAAGCACTGAAGGAAAGTAAGTCTGAGAAATATAAAGAAAATTTTATTGTGATGTTCAATAAGGTCTAAAAGTGCATCTTCACCTTGGAAGCACCCACTGAAATAAACTGTCTCACTATACAGTAAGACTCATCTGGTCTGGTCTGGACCTGTCATTCATTCCACATTATCTCCATCATAACGACTTAAAAAAGACTATTTATCTGTTTCCTTTGAACCCTGAATTTTGAGATAAACATGCACAAGAACTTCTCAAACTTGCTCAAAAAGGGAAAATTTGAATATCTACAGTGAACTTCACGGCCAGCCAGAGAAACTCCATATGCTGATGAATACCATATGATGTGACTGAAAGCTCCGGAAGAGCTGCTACTCTTGCTGATACAGTGTGTTTCCTCAAACTGACCTATCAAAACGTAACTTTGATTTAAGTAACCAAGCAAATCAGGTTACAGAAAAAGGTTCAGCTAGCTTTAAGGCATTTAAAGTCTTCTTTAAAGACGTAACGAAAACTTAAGACGAGCACAATATGACGAGACAGTAAGAAGAAGGAGGCAGTTCAGTTTTGACCCAGAAAAGCGGATCTAAGAATAGTCCACTGAAAGGTCGGACACAGCAGCCTCCTTCCGAGAAGCTGCTCTGCACGAAGCTCTTGACAGTGACTGTGCTGATAACGTACTGTTTCATAACATCAGAAATACTATTAAAAGCTACACTTAGCTTATTTAAGTGTTAGGAAAAAATGATGCCAAATTTAACAGAATAAAAACTGCAGTGAGGAAGACATGCACACATATGGCTTTCTAAAACTTTCGAAACTCATGAATGAAGAGTTTAATTACGTTAATAGACATTTTGCATATCAGTAGCCTGCATAGTACAAGTTTCCCTCTCTGGCATGCAGCAATTTGATGATTTGGATGAGCAAAGAGAGCACTTCATAGATTAAAAGCAGGAAAAACACTCAGCTACTCAGCTGCACTTTTCTACAGCTGAGTACCTGCTGCTGCTGCTTGCAGGTCAAAAGGTCAAACTTACCAGATCTTGTCATTTATTAATCTGCTACACAACAGAGTACTGTACATCAATATCTAAATATTAGAGGCTTCTCCACAGGACAGTTGTTAAAGTAACTCAGCTTTATGTTGTCCACACCAAAAACTGGATTTTGCATAATAGTGGACAATAAGGAAACAGATTAATGATGAATTCTGCCCTATTTACATTTGGCTCCCAGCCTAAGCATCGGATGTATGAGCAGAGTGTTTTTTCTACTCAGCACAACCTCACTTTTTAAATCTGTCTCTGCTTATATCACACATTTTAATAAAAGAGAAACGGTGACAACAAGGTGACATGGACATAAGGTCAGACGTTAAATTTAAACCCGTGACGCTGGTATCGTGACCTGCAGAGCCAACAGGCTGTCCCGCGTTACATTCTGATGTGCAAATTAAAGCTGACTGAACCTCCAGCAGCGCAAACTGCAGCTAAACAGTTGCACCAACATCACAACACAATCCACAGACAGGGTGCTGTAACTTGGAGGCCAGTTAACTAACAACACCCTGCAGAAACACCAGCTGACCCAACATAGCTTCCCAAGTCTGGTTTCTGACCTACTTACATTTGTGTGTGTGTCTGTGTGTGTGGCACAAAGTGAAATGAATCACCATGAAGGCCCTCAACTGCATTTCATTCTGATATTATCTATAGTTGGTTTATTTGTGAGCTCATTTCCACTGATGTTTCCAGCCCGAGCCTCTCTCTCTCTCTCTCTCTCCCTCAGCTTGCGTCTCTGCCTAGCAACCCCTCTCTCATTGGTCAGGAGAGCAGAGAGAAAAAAAACTTTCAGGAAACACTGTGTGAGTGGTCAGCTAATATCAGTCTCAGCCAATCAGAGCAAAGCTAGTCTGAAATCCTCGCATTTAAACAATTATCAACTTTATTTATATTTTGCTTACGTTTGTTAAGTATTGTTTTTATTCTTTTATGCTATTTTGTATTCATTAAATTGATTAATATTTTAAAAACGGCAATATTGTGGGAACACGATAAATTCCTGTTTTCAGTAACTATAATGAAATCACATTGTTACTGTAATAATAGCAACTAATAAAATGTGGAAATATTGCTGTTGCAATAAAACATGCAAGTAAAATACATTAAACAGACTCATAGCTTTATTTACCATCATTAAATCCTCAACTTGTTGAATTATTTGAATTACTGGAGAAATGTCTAACTTTACGTTTTTAAATAATAAACAAAAGGGGCAACCGTGGATCAGTTGGTAAGCAATCTGCAAACCCTAGAGTTGGTGGTTCGATTCCTGGCTCCCATGATTGGTGTTTCACAAAAAAATAAATAAATAAATTGTTGTTCAATAAATAAATATGTATGGGGCTCAAAATAAATTAACTACACTTGGTTTATCATAATGAAGGAACACGTCACCTGGTGCAATAATATGGTTTTTAATATGTGTTTTTGTGAGTGTTTTTATGGTTGAGACAACAATGGAGCTGCAGGAATGAGAAATTTTATGCCAGTTCAGTTCAGACTCAGTTAACTGTTCTTAATTCCTAATGTCAACAATAAGAAAGATATGACCAGACTTTACATTTTAATATTTAAAAGCAAACAATCAAACCAGTGACAGACACTTTTCTGAAAGTATACAGGTTTTCTTCTGAATCACCAGCAACAGACTGATTCATCAAAGGCAGGAAATACTTATTGTCCATAATCATCTTCCTCCTCGAGGGCAGAGGAGAAGCAGTTTTCCTGGCTCTTCACACTGACATCACTCTGCAGCCACCCAGTCACCATCAAACACCGAGACCCTCTGAACTGAGCTGCCTGATCACAGAAGATTTTACACGACTTTAGCTCAATATCAGCCTCGTGGTGCTTTGGAGGGCAACGTGATGGGAAGAAATATGAGCAGCCACACGCACAGAGAAATGCATGTGAAAGCACTTAGTGTGAAGGGCACAGGAGGGATTAGGACATACATTAGATCTGTCTCATAGGACTTTCCCAGACCTCATACCGTCACTCAGAAAAAAAAACGCCACAACAGATGAGACAAAAACGAACACTGATGATAAAAAGAGAACACAGACTGAATATGCGCTGTAAACTGTGTGGTGAATGTTTCTTTATCTGAATTTTAGCTTTCTTTACATCTGTTTTTGATCTTAGCTTTATACACTGTTGTCTGTTCTAGAATTGCATTATTGTGTGTTTATGTTGGACTTGAAAAGAGGATGTTAAACTCAGTGGGATATACTAGTAAACTAGTAATACTAATAAAAGTGAAATAAAATTTAATATCCCATGAAATAAGCAGAACACTATACATTACATTTTAGATTGTGCTGTCACCAGTTAAATAAATGAATCCTTCAAAAAACTCAGCTTTATTCAGAATTTATATACAGAGCTATTCATATAACAATGTTAATATAATCCACATTTCTGAGTACAAATTGCTATTTTGCTATATTTAGTTTTAAACAAGTAATCTGTAATTTTTTTATAATGTTTTTTTCATTTGTGACTGAAATAATAAAAGGGCAGCAACACACTGAAATCTTAAATAAATGTTCAGCTGATCAAAATTACAGAGCAATAGCTTGTTTGCGCTAAGGTTTGAAAAATAATACACGGAGGTGTAGTTGTACTGTGATGCTACAACCCTGTCTCCTAAAAATTATATTTCTATACAACTAAACTACAAACACAAATACATTTTTGTAGGGAATATAATTGCAGCCGTATTACGTTTTCTGTTAACATAATGAGGATATGTTGACAATAAAATGTGTTGATACTGAACATATCAATTACATTTTTAATGTATTTCTTTTTGCCAAAATGTCAGATTTTGCAGTACAAAATCCAGTTTTGTTACTATGGTGGTATTAAAGTGTGTTATGGTTGTGTTTAGGTTGGAGAAAGACTGTGGTCTCATTAGTGAGTGTTGTAGCTTCTTATTTATTGTAATTACTACTACATTAAGGGCTGTGCAGAGCACGGTGCAGCACAGCAGAGGAGGGAGAGTTAAGCAGAGCAGAGTGTCATGCTGGTGCCTGCATGCTGTAACTTTTGTTGCCTAAACTTAACCACAAACAGGTCCTTGGAGTCAAATTCCAAGTATGAAGTGTGACAGGCCAGCCATCCATTTTAACAACCTTCTTGTGACTCAGTTTTCACTAATAAATATAATGCTTCATTCACTAAAAAAAAAACAATGCTAACCATGCTAAAACATGATGTATTTACGTTTACACTTATTTGCATAGGAACATATTTTTCACGAGAAAGGGTTACATAATATGACTGTATAGTGTTCTTATTTTACAAAATTCTACAATCTGGTATAAAATGTTTTTATATTATTTTTAAATGCATTTCTTTGCATTATGTAAAAGCACTTTTTTGATTTAACTCTGTGTTTGAAAGGTGCTATACAAATAAAGTTGTCTTTCCTCAAGATTAATTATTGCGAGCAAACAAAGATTTAAAATGAGCAAAAATAGTGACGTTTTACACATGAATAGTTCTGTCTGCATAATGTAGTGAATAAAAGTACAACACTGTAACATCAAACGAGGAGGAAAATATATTGCAATAACAATTTAGTATGCAATTTGTAAAAGTTCCTTTTTCTTCTGTATTATTTGCATCACTCTTGCTCTTTATGGCTCCATTATTGCAGTTTGGCTGAGGGATGTGCACAAGGTTCAGTATGTTCACCCAATCCATCCTTATTCAGTGTGATAAGGGACGTCATGTCTTTCCCTATAAACATTACTACTGTCCAAATAAATTCCTGGTTGTGTTTTGAGTTGCAATTATTTACAGTAATACTCAGGAACCTACTGCAATGTAATGCAGTAGTGTTTTTAGACATGGGAGTAACTGTTACCTTTTCTAAACTCTGTAATGACACTGCTCTTGTTGCTATCACCCTCTCCACCTACACTGTTTTTTTTACCCACAGCTGAATGATAAAATACACTCTGGCAGGTTAAGGGAAATGTCGGATCAGTACAAAATATTATTTCTCCTACACTACTACAAAGAACTGATAACAGAGAAAGAGGACATGACTAGATTTTTCCTTTAAGTGCAAATGCTCAACGATCCCTTCTACTGTTCTCATCAAGGTGATGCTGAAAATATATTTTTCCTCATGTCATATCCTCAAATTAGGGCCTCGGGTGGCTGCAGATCGGTAAACTGATCCAGTAGTGTCTCGTGTTGGATGGTCCGGGCTGCCGCTACAGTATTATAGACTGCAGTCTCATGCAGTCATTCTGAACAGATGGCTTATTGACTGGATATGCCCATGAATCAGAGCAAGTAATTAATGCAGGTCTCAGTTGTTGATTGCTTCCTGTGAGCTGGCGTGTTGGAAAAGGGCAAAGAGAGAACTGACATTTTAAGGTAGAGTGATCACCAGTTCCTGTGTGGACATACGAGATGCCCAACCAGACGGTGGAAGGGCAGGAGCCACAAAAACACACATAGCATCAGCTCTAGTCTATTAGTTCAGATGTGACACGAGTGTTCATCACCACATTAAAAAGACTGGAAAACAAACTAATGCACAGGGGTTAGTTAACGTCTTCTTTGGCTCTGGAGGAGCTTTCTAAAGTCTAATTAAATAACCCTGATAAAGTCATAGTGAATCATCACAGTTATAAGGGTTATCTCATCTTGCGCTTGGATACAAAGGGAGAAATACAGAGAAAAATATGCAACTCAGATTCTCAGCTAAACTGGGGACCTTGCAGTTCACATTTGGCACCTACAACCATACAGTCTTCAATTTATTTAATAGGTATCCTTTTACAAACCTGGGTGTGATGTTTTGACAGACTTGCATGTTTGTAATGTAGAAATCAGGGGTGTAGCTGTTCTGAAACTGACGTTGAAACCACAACGCAATTGTCCACTGTCTTGTGTCGTGGTTCGGAGAAAGACAGAACCCCTTCATCCCCAGCCTGCCCCACAAACCCACTTCCACATCTTCACTTTCTGTTGGGTTTCTCAGCTTGTCTCCATTTGATACATAAATAAAAAGTTCTGTCACTATTATTAAAACATGTTCCCTGTGTTCACTGATGAACAGACACGGTCCAGAGGGTTAACTGAATTAATGTTTCACCTCCTGAGTGTACAATGATAGAATTAGTGATGCAAATAATGGACAAAGCTACTGCAACAAGACCCTATTCAAATGAAATGTGATGTAAAAACATAATTTATACTACAAACACATTATTCACATGAATTTGCTCCGTTGTGTCTCTGCACACAAGTAGATGCAATGTCTATGTTACACACGTTGGAACTAAAACAACCAATATCTCATTAAAAGCACGAGGATGTTGGGAAAAAGAAACAAGAAATGACTACAAAACTGTCAGTATTGTTTGATTCATTCAGAAGTATAGTCTCCATCAGTTTCTATAGGTCTGACTTTAAGATACATTCACCCACACTCACACAGTGTAATTAGATCATGAGGCTCTCAGGGTTACTGCCTATAATGTCATTTAATAACAGCTCATCAGATTATCACACATGATAATCCTGTGGACCACATGTCTGTAATCTGACTTCCTGGCTTGAGTGGACTACGTGAGAGAGCGATGCAGAAAGAGAGATACAGATGACACACTGAGATTCTCATTCACTGTAAACATGTAGATAAAGTTTTTCCTGACCTCAAGTATCAAGTAAGATTAACATTTTGAGATATTATTTTGGCTCTTGCCTCATCTCCATGGACAATCACTGCAGGGCATTACAATGGTAAAGTGAGAGCTCACTCTTACCTTGCAAACTAATCTGACATTTTCCATTTTACTCTGGATTTCTTTCAACAGTGGACAGGTTTAATGTGAGCCACATTTCTCAAAATGTCCATCAGATCACAGATTCAAGTATAAATGGACCTTGATGTGAGGTTGTTTTTCCAAAGAGCCTGGTGTAGTACATGTTAGCACAGAGAGGATTTTGGGAAAGGAAGTTAGCCTCTATCAAAAGAGCGGACACCTGGAAATTTAAATGTGAGCTGCTCTTAGCTGGTATCAGGCGTTGTTCAGACATTGAAACATAGCCCAAACATTGACCCGTTTCTGTTACCAAGACGTTGAAATGATCAACACTGATAGCAGGAAGCTAACATTTGCTAATGCTAATGCTGTTTTGCAGCAAAGACACAGTCCAAAATCACTCCTTATTAGTGCACTATATAGTTAGGAGCTAAACTGCTGCTAGATGATCAGAACTGCTTTAAAAACGAATGAGTTTTTCCACTCACCCCAGCTAGTCGAGGCGGATGACCGCCCAACCTGAGCCTAGTTCTGTTTCTTTGGTTAAAAGAAGTTAGTGCTTGTTCATTTGGGACTGTTGGGTTTTCTGTATAATTGTAAGGTCTTAAACCTTACACTGTAAAGTGCCTTGAGATAACTTTTGTTGTGAATTTTATTATTATTATTATTATTATTATTATTATTATTATATAAATACACTGAATTGCAAAAAACAGATACATACTGCAGCTTTAACCTCTAGCTCTTGGTTAACAAGTTTGAAATTCCATGTGTTTATCACTGAGCAAGACGTGGATCAAAGTGCTCCGCCTGACATCGTGGATGGAAAAACTGCCCCGAAAGACTGAATGGGACTTTTGCTTCTCGCCCCTTTTGAAACTCTCTTTTGGGTAAAGCATTGTTTAGTTTCATGTTTTATGACCCTGTGAATGTATGCACCATTATTCAGTGAATGAATGAAGAAATGAGGGAAGGAACAAAGAAAGGGAAAAAACAACAACCCGTGACACAGTGGTTTGACCTCTCACCTTGTACTTGGCAGTCAGCTGCTCAGTGGCTTCTTGCTCCTTCCGCAAATCTCCCATCATCCTCTCCTTCTCTCCCAGCAGCTGCTGCTTCTCCTCAGCCAACAGGAATCTGTCTTCTCTGATGGCCTCCTTCTCCCTCTCTAGCCGCTGCTCCTCCAGCTTCACATACTCCTCTGCCTCCTTCTCCACCTCCTCCTGTTCCTCCTCACCCTCAGTTTCCTCATCCACGTCTCTCTCCCAGCTCTCTCCATCCACCCGCTCCTTCTTCTGCTTGCTCCTCCACTTCCTGTGGTTGAGCTGGGCCCTGAGGCGAGCAATCTCCTTCTGAAATTCACGCAGCAGAGCATCTTTGGGGTCCTCATTGACTCTAGGCTGGTTCTGGATGTTCTTGGCTCGGTTGGCATAGCGGAGGGTGGTTAGAGTCTCTTCATAGTGCTGGGGGGCTGGACCTAATGTGGCAACCATGACTGTCTTTGCATTCCCGCCTAAAGAGTCTTGCAACAACCGGGTCAGCTTGGAGTCCCTGTATGGCACATGACCGCTTCGCCCATCTGCTAATGCTGAGATCACATTCCCCAAGGCTGAGAGCGAGAGATTGATCTTGGCGGCTTCCTTTAGGCGCTCGCCCTGGACACCAGTCTTGGCTTGACGCTCACTGCCAGCTAGATCCACCAGGTTGAGGCGCCCAACTCGAATGTGTTTCCTTCCATCTGGTCCTGGCTGGCTGCACTCCACCGTGATCAAGAACAAAGCATGGGATCTGGACGAGTGTTCGTTCATGTCTGTTGCCCCAACCGCCCTCGCTTGGTTTCCCACATTCATCACCTCCTCAATCTCCTTAATGCTCTTGCAAACACATGATGTGAGATCTCGAACATACACCCCGGTCTCTGGACTCTCCCTGAGTTCCAGAGCCCTGGCACTGGCATGGTTGGGACTGAGGAGATCCCGGATCTCCTCCCGATAGATCTCGAGGTAGGACGCCCGCACCAGGTACTGCTTATCGGACTGTGAGCGGGAGATATGTGTAAAGATGTGATCAAAAGCATTGGGAATCACACCCCGTTTCTCTGGGTCCAACCATGCACCCTGCATGGTGTACGTCTTTCCAGTTCCAGTTTGTCCGTATGCAAATATGGTGCCATTGAATCCTGCGAGCACTGAATCTATCAGAGGCCGCACACTCTCGTCGTACAGGTCTCGCTGTTTGGAGTTTGCATCATAAACTGCATCAAATGTGAATGTTTTCTGGGGCTCGCTGGCGGGGGCGCGAGGGTGTCTGAGGATCACCTGGCCTAGCCGCAGGTCCATCTGCACTATCTCCCCTCCAGGCCCATTGGACTCCTCTTTCCGGTTCAAAGGGCGGCATCGAACTACCACCTTAACAGACTCACTGCTCTTACTTTTTGACATGTCTGTCCTCTTATTATTTTCACAATAGGAGAATTGATATTATTTTCATCAAAAGAAGCTGGAAATGATAATTATGAAGCCTTTAATCAGCCTGACTATCTTCCAGTCTGTCTGTGAATTGTGTAACTGAGTGTAATTGATTTTTAGATCATTAATAACAAATTCAGTATCGCTTCTTGGTCATATCACAAAGGTAAATAGCTACAGCGCCTAATGACAAAGACTGTGATATTTATCAGTGCAAATGTTGAGAGGCCGGTGTTTCTAATGGATTATTGTTTGTAATATTAGAGTACAAACGCACATACGGTCAGCAGCTCTCATGCGTTGGATCGACGCTCCATTGCAGTCCCGCTACATGTCCAGATTCAGTCGGTGCAAAAAATCCACAATGCCGGTGATGAAAAACATGAATTCAGATATCACACTCATGTCGTCCTGGTTTGAAACACCCGGTAGATCCGCTACAGACCTCTGTTCGCATCTCCCCAGTCCTCCGCTCACAGATGCTCCGTTGTGGATTTGCGGCTCTCGGTAGGTGCGGAGAGACAGAGCTCCTCTCCAGTACGCAACGCACACACACATACGGAGACACACAAACATAGACACACAGTCATTCAACCACCACACCCCACATCACTGCGGAGTGGAACAGAGGTTCATGGGAAATGAAGTTTTGCCTCATCAAGGACTTGATGAGTGTCAAATAGACCCAATGACAGATTGAATTTAAATATTTGTGTCTGATTATTGTTATAATTGAACCATTGTGCACATTATTCATAATTCAAATATTTTAAAACCCCTTAACAAATAGAGTCCTTCTATTCCTCTTGCTTTTGTTGTTTCTACTGTGATTTTTATGCAAATATGTATGATAAATTCACGAAACGGTAAATTATTAATATTTAATAATATTTATTTCATATTTAAACTTCATTAAAGCTTTTTTGTTACATTTTCTGCTGTTTTGTGTGAGTAAAATGTTCTGTGATCAAATCTACCTCTCTCTTATCACATGCAGCTGTGTTTGTACAGAGAAATTCTGCAAAAAGTAAAGGATTAAAGGTTTGTTTGTTGATTAGTAGACTCTATTGTCAGATCTATCTAGAGGTTTCTGTTTGGATTATAATCTAAAGGATGTACCACACAGGGCATTGCCTATGCAAAGTTAGAGGAAGAGACAGTCATAAATGATCAAAAATAACCTACAATAATAATTCCTTATATTGATTACTTGATTTATGCTTAAAGAACTAAAACGGTGAATCGGTAAAGGTACAGATGAGGTTACCATCCATTAGATCACTGTGTATGAGTCACAGTATTAACTGAATTACCATGTCTTTCCTAAATCTGCTGGTTTTCTATATATAGTTGCATTATGTCTGATTGCTTATCACTGAATGGCATTCCACTTAATCATCAGTCCAAAGTGGCACAAATTAAGGACAAAGGGGGTGGGGGGTGCATAATTAACCATTACACAACTTGTGCAAGAGCAAAAATGACACGATAGCACCACCTGGTGAAGTACCTGTGGAGTACACGCCAACCTGCAGTTGATCAAAGTCACCAGTGGAGGTGATACATGTGAGCAGCTGTGTCCAGGTGTAATGTGGGAGGTGAAAACCCGCCACAGTGACTCCCTATAAAATTACACACATTTCCAAACAATTACAACAACATTTAGAATAGATTTACTGTTGATGTGAGCCTAAGTTGTCACAAAGGGCAAAGACTCAGCTACATGGGGAATTCAGCACATCACAGTATTTCTGTTACGTGAAAGTACATATGTGTAACTTCATAATCTTTAAAATGTCACCTCATCTACTGGTTGACTGGTTGTCTTTGTCAGCTTGTGCAGTTATTGTTCAAGTTTCATGGAAAATTACCCACATGTGTACTAAAAAAATCCCCTTGACTCAGGTGCTTGTGGTGTCACCTTGTGTGAGTCATTTTCAGGGAACTGCATATCACCAATCTCTATTACTGTTTAGGCACGTGGGGTCATGTGATGTGAAAACAGGATGCCAGAAATATTTGCCTGTGAAACCAAACTGAACGTGATTCTGGAGAAAGGAGAAAGGAGACATTTGTTATGCTCAGAGTGAACAGTAGCATTTAGGAGTTTATCATCAGTACAAACTATTAGGGAAGATCTCATGATAGACATAATGCTATATAGGTATTAAAGGACATGGACACGCAGGCAAAGAAGGCTCTAAAATTGCTCAGTGATGAAATAATAAAGAGAGAGAGGGGGAAGAAAGGATGGTATTTAGACACTTAAGGGAGACATTACTGTAAAATACCATAATCTGTTCATGCAGGTGTAATCAAATTTCTTGAACTTGAATTAGTAGGAGGACCTTCCTGGACTAGTATATTAGTTGGGGGGAAATAAGGATGTTGACTTTCAGAAATGGATTGATGATGATAAATGGAATGAAATAATTCAGACAATTTTTTTTCCAAACACACTGGTCAAAACAATTTTAGTGTGGAGATTTGACCAGTTCTGTCTTACAGCATCTGATCCTACTACTACACTGCAGCCCCTGCAGAGAAATTTGCTGCAAAGCTCTCTTTAGGTTTGTTTCCACTGCATGAACTGGGTTTGTAACCTGGAGCCTCCCATAACCTCAACCTCAACAGTAAAGGTGGTCAGTTCTGGTTTCTTTTCCACTATGTGTTTAGTTTAGTTGCTGTCTAAATGTATACATATGTGCTTTCAAACCTTGTTACACTAATGCTTCAGAGGACACAGCTCTTACCTTTAACCAGTCACAAGTCACAGGCCCCACAGGTACCAAACTCCTCTGTGTAGGCATATGTCAGAACACACCTGTCAAGTCATGCCATAGCATGTAAATGGCATGCTCAACGCAGCACACCTCCAGAACTAGAGCGTCACCAGAGCCCAGCGACGGCCACCTACTTTGTCTCCCTAAATGTGAACGCAGCAACCATCCACTTTTCAATTACAGGCAAAAAAATGCCACCAAAACACCTAAAAAGGGTCATAGAGTTCACTAGTTAAACACAATTTACACAATTTAATGGACATAACTATGGCTTTCAGAACTTTTTTGAGTGGAAGTTTATTGTAGTAAGTGAGAACGCACTCTGATGTGGAAACATTTCTGTTTAAGAAATTATTAGCATAACAAAACTTGCTTTACTGATGATGAGACAGTGCAGGGATGAGTTTAGAGCATGATTCATTCAACCAGAGACGCTTTGGCTATTAATTGTTCAATGTTTATAATTGCTTTTTAATAAATGTCGCCCCCTAGTGTCTTGTTAGTGTAATTACTTAAGTGAAACAAGTGATATTGTTATTGTGTCCCCTCTGGACTTAAAAGTTTTGTTTCCTCTTGTAACAGGGGAAATGTGTGTATGACGTCATGGGTAATTATGCTATGTACATATTTCATTTCCTCGCATGGGGATTTGCCATGAGGAAGATGGGTACGTTGGTTAAAATGTGACTAATAAAATTAAAGGGATCCAGGATTTCAGTAGAATTTGGTGATGATGCCTCGATTTTCCTTTCAGTGACACAGAGGTTTTGGTTTTTAGTGAGTTAAAGCCAGTTTGTCTTGTCAACTGTTGACTGCTCTTCTAATTAAGTAATTACATTTCAATTTGTTCAATAAGATTTATGTATGCAGTGGTGGAACAACTATATAGATAATTTACTTACTGTAAGTAAGGGTAGCAATACTCCATTGGAAATATGCTATAGATATAAGTATTAATAAAAATATAGAAAAGGTCAACAGCTAATATTTCAGTGTAGCTTGTGAAATTCCCCAAAAGTTTTATCTTTATCTTTTCATCATAACTATTTGTTCATTGTATATTATAGCATTAATTCACAATTGTATTAAAAGCTGTAACAATTAGTTAGAAATTAGAAATTTTGTAGGCAACACATTTTGTAATGTATTAATGATTTAACCCTTTTGTAAACTAAAAAAAATGAATTCCCTTGTTCTTGCTTTTAAAATGTGAATGTTTGCTATTTTTCCTGTTTCCATAACTGTAAAGTCATCGTCTTTGTATTTCTTTAAAAAACAAGACTTTATAACCAGAGTTCCTTATGTAAGGTTCAATGCTGATTGATTACACAGGTGTGGTGTGAAAGTTAATTGAATGTTCACATGTGGTTTTAAAGCTAATTAAATGGTCAGATTTGTCTTGGAAGTAAAGAAAGCACAGGAGGGCTAATAATTTTGGCCTTGTCATTTTTCAGTTTTCTTGTTAAAATTCAGCACATCAATAAAATATACTGATCAAACTTTGTGGAGATTTTGTCTGTTCTTTTGGAAGCAATAAAAGTATGAACAGTTTTTTTTATGGTCATTTCCATGGTAATATTAAGGGTTTTGTGTGATTTCATCAGGGGGGCTAATCATTCTGACCTCAACTGTATATATGAGCAGCACAGCAACTATCATGGTGTCTCCAGACAGTTTTTTTCACATTTTTTCCATTTTCTGTTACTTATTTTTTCTCTGTCGTTAAATCTTTCTTAGTTTGTATCAAGTCTGTACTTGGCAGTAGAAAGCAGAGCATACTCAGCATTCCTAAGGGAGTGCTTGACAGGCGGAAGAAGGAAGGGGTAACACACATACAGTTGTTTACGGCTATTAAAAGACTTTAGGATACATGTCGTTAAGTTCACAAAGGAAAGGATGTGGGAAACGCCCGGAACAAGCACATAAGTCCTACTATATGACATCACTTGGCCTAACTCACAGCTGGGATATTCGCCGCATCAAATGCCAGCCTGCCGTGAACACTGAAACACACCCGATCGGCATGAAACTGGACGCCATATTGGATCACCCATACATGTCATACGCTGAAGTAATGCCTGATATGAGCCAAAATGTCCGCGCAGCTCACGCAGTAGCATTTACCTCCTATGTCAATTTAAGACACGCCCTTTCAACCTCTTGATGTTTGCAAGAGCAGCCATTCACAGTGTGGATTTCAATTGAATGACAGCAACTGTAGCAAATCAGAGGAGTAGTGTTTGACAGAATGGGCGGGGAAAGGGCGTTCGTGTTGGGCTAGGGTGTCGCCGTGGTGGCTCCCATTCGAAGGCGACGGCGGTCGTCTATATTTCGGCTCTAATCTCTCCAGAAAAAGGCGAATAAACTCCGAACAAACAGAGAATTTGACACACTTTCACGTTGAGATTTTTTCCAAATTCTTCTCGGTCGAGCTTGTGTCGGGGCTTTGGAATGACGGGGTGTGCCGAGAATTTGAATTAGCTCGCCGTTAGTTTGAAGAAAGAGTGAGTCGGGGTAGAAAGAGAGGAGCCATTTTGTCCCGACTGTGGGAGAAAAGAAAGAGTGGAAAAGAGGAATCACACGGGAGGAGATCCTATTTTTGCTTTCTGTTCTCATGCTGTAGGGGGAAACAGTCGGGCTTGGGAAATATAACTTTACGGAAACGTCTACGGACACGTTATTTTGGTGGTATTTAGCCAACTAGCTTGCCAAGCTAATCAACAAATCCCAGGTTAACTGTTAACAGCAGAGAAGGAGCGGGGCAGTTGGTCGGGTTGGCTGAGGGGACTGGCTTTAGACTTCACATAGGCGTGATAGGTTATCAGTTTTGTGTGTGTCCGGGTTAACACAAGCTGTTTCTCGATGGCGAAGAAGACGTACGACTTGCTGTTCAAGCTGCTGCTGATCGGAGACTCGGGCGTGGGGAAGACCTGTGTGCTGTTTCGCTTCTCTGACGACGCCTTCAACACAACCTTCATCTCCACCATAGGTAAGAAGACCAATGGGGGACACAAGCACTGGGTGCTGTTGCTGGTGTTCTGTTACAGATGTTTCTGGTGTTGTTGGAGCGCCTGTGACAGCTGGAGAAAATCGCCTGACGCTACCCTGCAGCTGGAAATGATATGCAGGACATATTTGGTTAGCTAGTATGCTATCAGCATGGATCGGCTGTCTAGGCCTGCACAGGCTAGCTGCAAAGCTAGTTGTGCAGCATTACGAGATGTTGGCCAACCCCCAATCGCATCTTTGTCAAATGACTCTGACTATAATAACAAAACACGGTTGTTGTTCAGGATTAGCTTGCCAGAAAATACAAGTGTGACTGTTTTTAGATACCAGATGAGCTGCTGTCATGTCAGTTGACCCAGTGGCTAGTGAGCTAACTAGGCTAATAGCAGTACTGGGCCGTGCTGCTGTTATGCCAGCAATAAAAAAAAAACCCGTCTCCTCATGTAATCTCCTTATCAAGCCATAGAAATATATGAATTTCTTCTTGTCATGAACTGCAGCTTAAACCTATCGAATCTCTGGATATTTGTTTGAAATATTAGAGTACATACATGTCATAAAAAGCAGTGTTAGAAGCAGTATTACGTTTCTTTTCTAAAGAAAGAATCTGAAAGTAGTCATTATGCATAATTGATGCTAGCAGAGTGCCACAAGTGAATATATAAATCATCTTGGTAAAATATTATTACATTATCTTATTGCATTAACAGCATTTGAATGTTGTACCCATGGATTTGTCTTTAAATACCATTGCCTAGTCTCATCTAGAACAACACATTATTCTGTAAGTGTTTTAACAGCTACTAAGATTATCTGTGTGTTTGTTTAAGCGCATTTCAAGCAAAAATGTAGAACGTTTGCTAGTTTTAGTGTCTCAGATGTGAAGACTTTCTGCTTTTCTATGATGTGTATTTCAATTTTGGCCTAATGGACAGACAAATCGTGCAGTTTTAAGATGTCACCTTGGCCTGTGGGAAGTTTGAAGGGGATTTTCGCTACTTGTTGAAGTTTCAATAATTTATTAATTGAAAATGGTCAGATTAATTAATAAGGAAAACAGCAGCCTAAATATTTAGTATCTAAAATGTGAATCTGTACGTACCTATAGCTTTCAGATAATTGTAGTGTAGAGTATTAGACTAGAAGTATAAATTGGCATAAGCTGAAACTGAAAAGTGCTAAAGAACTTGTACCACTAATTTATATTTAAGTACTAAGTACTTACTAACTTTCCATGAATGCTCAAAGGAGAGTCATAAGCACTTCATCATAGTGGCATCATCAGCTTTTTTCCCCCTGTCCTCTACGCATGCGTCCAACATCGTGTTCCCATGAGTCAAGTGTCAAACTATGTCAAATCCCTGCTCAGCCCGACTGAAGCTCAGTTTACTCCTGTTGCTTAAGATCAGTGCTGAGTAATAAAGTAACATTAGATGTGTTTTGCTGAAGCACATTAAGGGGATGACATTATACCCTGGATCTCTGGGTTGAACTTTACTTTCAAGCCCAGTTTTGTGGAACTTAAGTGTTGACAACTCTTAACTGAACACACAGCCATATAGGGCAACAGTGTTCTCAGTGACATCCAGGACATATTAGATTTCTTGAGGCACAGCCATGAACTATTGCTCTGTTGCTTGTTGTCACACGTGTGTTTTTATGTATTTGTTTAAAGTTTTATATATATTTAGTTTGCAGTTTATTACTGTCAACCTACAGTGTGTTGTATCATGCTCAGTCTTGTGTCTGAATATGTAGACACAGTCATTGCCGTCACATTGGGAACAAAATCGTGATGACTATGTGCTTTATTTTGAGTTAAAGCGACCGTATCAGATGTTTGCGATGTGATGTTGGTGAGATGCAGGGGAACAGCAGCAGTCGGAGACTAATAGTGACCCTTGCCTCCTGCAGGGATGCTTTCCTGGACACGTTTGTCGTAACTCGATGCATTTGTAGAAACAGCTTGCTTTATCTTCAGAAAAATGTAATGGGCTTGACCCTGCTAAAGCATCATGTGGGTATAAATTATTTACACGCTCTTAATTTGTTAAATTGATCCAAAATCTTGTGTAAACATGGGACAAAATTTAATGTTATTTAAAATATCAGCCTGCACAGAAACAAGGATAAACTGTAACTGTCCACACTAGTCATCGCTGTAACTTAGTTACATCTATCTTTCCTATTTTTGGCTAAAAAAGTGGCAAGCCAAAAGATACTGGCACAATATAGGCATTAGCAATTACAAGCCAACATGCTGTTTCTCATATCAAGATGTTCTCTTTATAATCCGTTTCCCTTAAAGAAGTAGAACACAGTTTTCACCCACTCACAAGATCTTGTCTTGTCTTCGTCCTTATTCAAAACAAAGCATCCGGCAATGTGATAAGCCGTGAGAAAAGTTGAGTATATAGGACACGGTCCATTTCAGCTCATGTAATCAAGATGTTAACTAGGTGAATATTTGAAGTTGTTCTGAAATGGAGTTTTAGACTTTGTCAAGCTCAAGTGGACACACTGCCTGCCAGGGAAGTAAATGCCTGCTGGTTTTACTTCTGAAAAAGCGTTTGTCTTGTTTCTTCTTTTCTAAAGTATGTACTGCTTTTGTGCAGCATATTGTTTGGTGTGTGATAGTGTACATAATTGATGGTTTCATCTCTGTTTGATGTTATTTTGTTGAATAGAGTTGCTGCTGATGTTTGGGCACACTGTATGATTAGTGGATGCTCCAAGCTAGCATAGAAAAGGATTATAATAGTGCAGCAGATACAAAATGGATACTGTCTCATGCTAGCAGAACAATATTGAAGATATATTTTTTATATGGCCCAAATGGCAACATAAAAAGTTAGTGAGAAAAATGTTATGACATTGTCTATAAATACGACTATACAAGAGATGCCAAGAAAATC
This sequence comes from Sandelia bainsii, assembly GCA_032362345.1. Taxonomy (NCBI): domain Eukaryota; kingdom Metazoa; phylum Chordata; class Actinopteri; order Anabantiformes; family Anabantidae; genus Sandelia; species Sandelia bainsii. The sequence goes on from JAUMHL010000017.1 coordinate 16,927,762, forward strand.
TCCCTGGTGCTTATACAAAAAGGTCCTACATGTGAGCCAGATTCAGAACTTTATAGATACCTAAGCTAAAAAGTCTGAAATAAACTGAACTTTGGAAAGAACCTGCAGAACCAGGACCTGAGAAACAGGAGTGCGTTCTTCCTCTGACACAGTACTCATACCTTTGGAGACAAAGATGCACAGCTGCTTCTCAAAATACCCCCACTGGAAACCCCCCCCACCTTACTACATCAGTCACTCATTCTCATTTCCAATTCTCTCAGTGTCCGTCTAGCTGCCGTTATCCGTTGTGTACAAGAAGTTATGCACAGTAAGAGTTCCGAATATTCATCTTTTTCCACCACTTGTGATGAATTTTGCATGGAAACTGGCAAACGACTACAGTGGATTTCATAGTTGTGGAAGGAATGGTTCCTTTGGGATTAAGAAGAAAGCCAGCCATAAAAGTCCAGTTTGGTGTTTGGCTATCATGGAAAGGTTCATTCTTTTCTGGTGTGGCGTTTGTCAAGTGATTAGCTGAACGTCATGTGATTGCCAGCACTCCTCACCAGGGAAAAAACCTGATTCACCCAGTGTTTTTACTCTTCAGCAGGAACACACAAATATTACGTCATCCCTGCTGAGCCTGATTTTGAGAGCTTAACTTTTAGTTATGGTTGTCAGGAAAACTCCACCTCTTTTACCTCAGCACTGTCTCCAGTATTTAATACAGGTGTTCCTGTTGCACACATTTGAGATAAACAAACCTAACACATGTTTAATCTGTAAAAATCTCCATCTCCACTGTTCCCACTGCCTCTTCCCTCTTTCTTTTCCTCCCTCCCTCTCTGTAAGGGTGTGCTTACTATTTAGTGAGTCACACTTTGGCAGCCGGTTCCTTAATTATTCTGTGGCCCTGCCCCACCTAGAGCACAGCTGTTTCTTGTACATTTTAACAAAACCACAGTTTCTGACCCGAGCAGAACTGACAGCTTTGCACTTAACAGGAAAACACAATTTGTTGGCCAAAAATGATGAATCGCCTGTTTTTAAGTGGCCACCTTTAGGCCTTTCCAGTTATGAAAATCTTGATTAATTTACTAAATATTCATTACAGTCATTCATTAGCATTATTTGTCCACTTCCATGTCGTACTTACATTCAGTGTTTTTTTAAGCTCATTTTTAGTTGCAACTAGAACCTAGTAAAAACAAATGACAACATTTTCTAGGGTTGCAAATATTGATTATGTTAATTATTAAGTGTCTTGTCTGTTGCTTTTGGATTAATTATTTAGTTAAGCTCTAAATGATTTTAGTGGAAAGTTAATCAAGAACTATTCTGATAATTGATTCTTGCATTATGTATCTTTTTAAGCAAACTGCAGAACACTTCTTAAAAGAGAAAATCTGCTGCTTTTTTGTGTCATAAATGATGGTAAATTAATATCTTTGGGTTTTGCACTGTTCTTCATGCAAAATTAGGATTTTGAATGTGCATAATTATGACATTTTATAGAGAAAACATTTAGATAATTCACCAGGAACATAAAAATCCAATTAATCAATCATGTGAGTAATTCTTAGCAGCTGGTTGTAGTAGTCATAAAATGTGAAAAGCAGTGATAAATGCACATCCACATTTCAGAAGCTAAGTGAGAATGCTAATATTATATATTACTAATATAATGTGCCCATCCTAAAATACCTTAACATTAGCATGTTTAGTAAATAGCCAGAAAAACTTCAAGGAAAGGAAGCATCAGTACTTGTCTGCTGTGTCCTTTATCCAGAATAATTAAATAAGAGGTCCTGTGAAAATGGAAACAGAAAAATAAGTATTCACAAGTTTCCACTGTCTGAACCGTTGACTTATAAAATTCGAAAACCTGCACACGTAGGAAAAATTGTTCTCCCACCAGTTTTTCCTCTGACTGCATCAGACGTCACTTAAAACACACCATCTACTGAAGCATGGTCCAAACACCTATTTCTAACCAGCTGTGTTTAAGTACAGGTTTTACAGTGATGAAGTTAATTCATGTAAACACATTCTTAGGTTTCCTGCTCTAACCCATTGTTGGCCTGCTGCTGGTGCCACAGCTGTCTGCTGATAGACTTAAGGTCTGGGCATGACACTGCAGAATCAGGAGGAGATGATGTTATTGTTGCTCTGATGGGAACAGTTTCATTCACTTTCCATTTTCTTCTCCTCAGTGTCTGTCTTTGCTTTTTTATTTTTGCATGTACATTTTTTTGGTAAATGTTGTTTATGCTGATGTTTGTTTTGTTTTGCAGGAATAGACTTCAAGATTAAAACTGTTGAATTACAAGGAAAGAAGATCAAACTACAGATTTGGTAAGTGTGTTTTTTGTTATTTTTCTGTTTGTCTACTCATACCAAGGCTCTGTATGCACTAGTATCTAACCCTGAGTGTGCAGGGCTGAAAAATACACTTATCTTTGTGAGAATTATCTTCTGTTATAGCCTCTTCTGTGCTGTTATATCATTGTGAAACATCTGTCTGACATAGCTCCCTGAAGCCAAAAATGAGTTAGAACAGGAAATGGTCATCAGTCCATCTGGAGGTCTGCTGCAGGGTTATGGTTTTTAACTTTTAACTTTTTTTTGCATGAATATTGGACTGGGATCCAGGGGGGGTTTGATAAGATTGAACTTCCACTAAGTATTATTTTCATTTCAGAGCTACAGGAATTATCAATAGACAGGATTTAAAGTTAAGTATTTTGTCATTTTAAGTGTATATTTTACAAAATAATCTTAACTCAAGGTCAGTAGCTTTTTTCAGTCTTCATCTGTTTAGACTATGCGATACAGTTGAAAGCGATGGAAAAAACCCAATATTATCTTGGCAAAGCATACAAATGTTTTCTAAAACAACACAACACACAATTGTCTTGCTGTTACAAAGCTGCCACACAAAGATGTAACTGATACAAGCCGTATAAGCGATTCAGTCACTCAGTGTTATCTAGAAGACTGAGACACCTGTTCAGCCACACCCACTATTATATAAGAAAGTACACACAATAGAAACAAAAACAGATGGTAGTGAAACGTATGCTGAGTGTTATACCTAGAACTGAGGCTATTTATTGATTAATTGATAGTTCGACTGGCAATTTTGGTGATAAATTAACTTTTAAGTACATTTTTAAACGGTAATACCAGTCATTTTATTACCGTGACCTGAACATATGAGTCTTGGACTGTTTCTCAGATAAAATCAGTTTGACTACAGTAAATCAATAGACGTTGATTGTTGGGAGCTTTTTACTGTTTCTGGGCAAGTGATTAATCAATAAAATTATTTACAGATTAATGTGTGATGAAAATAATTCTTACTTTTAGCCCCAAATTCAGGGACAAAGCTTGAGAGGATTGTGGAAACTTTGAACAAATTGTAATATGGTTCAGAAACATGTAACATTAAAGGCTTTTTACCAACAATATACAGTAGATTATTTAATTATATTTATTTTTAGTAATTTTTACATTTTTTCAGCTTTGAAAGGACTTGACGTCCTTTTTGCTGTGTGCTTGTTTAATATGTCCTTTGATTGACTGTACCACTCATCATTTGACAGTGAATAAGAATCAGTGCAGGTTACATTTTGCACGTTTGTTTAATTAATATAATTATTCTCTATAGCTCACAATAGCCTCTGTGACTTGTGCACATACAAAGTCCCGTAGCGATATATATGTATAAGATAATACTTTAGAGACTGTAGATAATGCATTTTTGTGATTTTTTTATATGAAACTTGATACATTTGGTCTGAGTCAGACTCTATTTCACCACCTTACAACGCAGACATGTGGTCATGTTCACTAGATCAGACTTCTGCGCAGGTTTTTAATATTTTGAAGACTATGATGAAACAGTCTTTTTAAGTGTAACTTTGGTTCACTCGTGTGAGGCTTCTTTGCTTTTCCTGAATCAGTAGTGATAGATGCATGTTGGCAGAGTTTCCCCAGGTGTAAAAATGTCACTGTTGAGGTTCATGTTCTGCAGACATGTGAGGGACGTAGTTAGCCTGTGGTGGATTTTAATGTGTTTGTATCTAGATTCAACTTGACTTGTACGGCTCGGCAGGTTTCTCGAGTGGAGAACAAGTTTGTTTTCTTATTAAATATTTCTATGACTTTAATTTAATTGCATTACACTGACACTGGAGCTGAATTAGTGAATTGATAAATTGATTGACAGAAAAATTATCAGCAACTATTTTGAGTTTAATCATGCCAGACATATTTCAAACAATGACAGCGACACAGTGGGAAATGATTATAAATATCAAACTGTCCTTACTGAAAAATGTGTGTGTGTGTTTAGGGACACAGCAGGCCAGGAACGATTCCACACTATCACCACCTCGTACTACAGAGGAGCCATGGGCATCATGTTGGTGTACGACATCACCAACGCCAAGAGCTTCGAAAACATCAGCAAGTGGCTTCGCAATATTGATGAGGTAAAACCCAAAAAGACTATCATGTGTGGAACGTATGGTTATATGTGACTTGTCAAATATCTTAACGGGATTTTATGACATTTTTATAAGAATAATCAGCTTTTTCGTCATTGATCACGTTTACACGTTACAACAAAATTTGACCTCTGCATTTAATCCATGTGGGCAGTGGGGCTGGGATTCGATCCTGCCACCTTCTGCATGCCAGTCTGATGCTTATCCCATTGAGCTACCAGGCCGCTTATAAAGTTGGGTGTATTTTTCCATCTATTGTTTTATCTTTGGCGTGACAACAAAGTGACAGTTTTCTTCAAAGGAAAGTAGCCAACATCAGCTAGCTGATCTGTGGAGTCTGACCACACTAAAAATAAAAAATTTTGGTTAATTTATTTATTTTTGTCCACAAATGTCCAACTTTTTGACCATATCCATAGGAAGTTTTGTAATTGTTAATGTTAAATTACTCTTGAAGTCACTGTGTTCTATTTACTATCTGAACAGCATTGCCTGCTACAGTGCTGTGAAAAAATGTCTACCTGATTTTTTTATGTTTTTGCATATTTGTCACAGTTAAATGATTCAGATCATTAAACTAATTTAAAAATTAGACAAAGATAACCCACATAAACACAAAAAGCTGTTTTTAAGTGATGATTTTATTTTTTATTAAAAAAAATAAATAAACAATCCAAACCTCCGTGGCCCTATGTGGAAAAAGTAATTGCCCCCTAAACCTAATAACTGGTTGTGCCACCCTTAGTAGAACAACTGCAATCAAGTGTTAGTGATAACTGGCAATGAGTCTTTCACATCGCTGTGGGGGAATGTTGGCCCACTCTTCTTTCTTTGCAGCATTGTTTTAATTCAGCAACACTGGAGGGTTTCGAGCATGAACGGCCTGTTAAAGGTCATGTCACAGCATCTTGATTGGATTCAAGTCCAGACTTTGACTAGGCCATTCCAGAACCTTCATTTAGTTTTTTTAAGCCATTCAGAGGTGGACTTGCTGGTGTGTTTTGGATCATTGTCCTGCTGCAGAACCCAAGTGTGCTTCAGCTTGAGGTCACAAACTGATGGCTGGACATTCTCCTTCCGGATGTTTTGGTCGACGGCAGAATTCATGGTTCCATCAATCACAGCAAGTTGCTCAGGTCCTGAAACTGCAAAGCAGCCCCAGACCATCACACTACCGCCACCATGTTTGACTGTTGGTATGATGATCTTTTTATGAAATGCTGTGGTAGTTTTACACCAGATGTTACGGGACGCACACCTTCCAAAAAGTTCAACTTTTGTTTCGTCAGTCCACAGAATATTTGCTCAAAAGTCTTGGGGGTCATCAATATGTTTTTTTTTTTTTAGAAATGTGAGACGAGCCTTTGTGTTCTTTTTGGTCAGCAGTGGTTTTTGTCCTGGAACTCTACCATGCAGGCCATTTTTGCCCCCAGTCTCTTTCTTATGGTGGAGTCATGAACACTGACCTTAACTGAGGCAAGTGAGGCCTGCAGTCCTTTACATGTTCTTCTTGGGTCTTTTTTATGACTTCTTGGATGAGTCGTCGCTGCGCTCTTGGGGTAATTTTTGTAGGCCCACCACTCCTGGGAAGGTTCTCCATTGTTCCAAGTTTTCTTTTTTTGTGGATAACGTCTCTCACCATGATTCGCTGAAGTCCCAAAGCTTTAGAAATGGTTTTGTAACATTTTCCAGACTGATAGATGTCAATGACTGTTTCTCATCTGTTCCAGAATTTCTTTAGATCGTAGCATGATGTGTTCTTTTTTGGGATCTTTTAACGTGCTTCACTTTGTCTTGACAGGTTCTATTTAAGTCATTTCTTGATTCAACAGGTCTGGCAGTAGTCAGGCCGGGGTGTGGCTAGTGAAATTGAACTGATCTGTCCAAAAAATGCGATTAACCACAGTTCCTTCATGATTTAACAAGGGAGGCAAGGAATTTTTCACATAGGTTTGGATAGTTTTTCTTCCTTAATAAGTAAAATCATCACTTAAAAACTGCATTTTGTGTTTGTTTGGGTTATCTTTTATCTAATATTTAAATTTGTTTGATGATCTGAATTATTTAAGTGTGACAATATGCAAAAACATAATAAAATAAGTAAGGGGGCATACTTTTTCACAGTACTGTATGTCGGTGCTAAAAAGGTGTCTTTGTGTTTGCCACATGTTTTTGCATAATGTATATAACTCTGTGAGAGTGAGGAAGTGTAGCCCTCTGTACGCAGCATTTAGCGATGTCTCCAACAGGCCTGATTTTTTTTTTTCTTAAACGGTTGGGTGATTATCAAACAAGATCAGCTGTCTGTAAAATGTGGTTCAGGCCTGAAGAATTAAATAAAAAGAGCATAAACCTTTATTCAACTAACTGATTACTTAGTTTCCAGCTCTAGTAACAGTTTTACTGATCAGTTAGTTGTTGAAATGATTTTTTTCCCCTCTTATACATGTTTTATATCATTTTTATATAGATTTTCATATATCGCTTTAAATGTTTTATACATCAGATGATTCATTGACTAAATAATCAGTTGGGCAATCATGAAAATATGTTAATTGCAGGATTAAGAAGTAAGTAAGAATTGAAGATTTTGTAGAAAAAGTCTCAAAATTAAACTAAACACTTTTCATCGATTAACCTGCATTTTTTTTTAATGTTTTTTGATTTTGTCAGAAACAAATGATACTTCAGAACTCCAGCATACAATTAGATATAACATTGTTAAGCAGTAAATCCTCACATTTGAGAAGCTATAAACATCAAATGAAAAATCACTAAAACAATTAATATTATGAGCTTCAATTATTTTTCTGTTGATTGACTAACCAACAAATAATTGCAGTGCTAGTAAATTTTCTCTATTCAGTTTTTCTCTTCTGTTAATCATTTGCAACTTATCAGATTTATCTTGAGCCCCCTTCACTGGGGTCTGGATCTCCAGGTTGGGAGCCACTTTTTTATATATAATATTTTATAGATGGAAAGCTCTTTACAAACAGTATAAAGTGTCTGAGTCAGTCTCTCGCGCCCTCTGTGGCCATTAAAAGGCTTTGAAATGTAAATAAACTTTTTTTTTTAAATTGTATGTGAATATGTTTCAGTGGCTTTGATTAACTGATGTGATCTAGTCCAAATACTAGTGAGTCAAAACAACCATGTGTGAGTTTAGTTTAAGGTGAAGTTGACATTAAAAGGTAAATAATAACTTGCTCTTTGTTCTTTATTCTTTTCAGCATGCAAATGAGGATGTCGAGAGGATGCTGCTAGGCAACAAGTGTGACATGGAGGACAAGAGGGTCGTACCAAAAGCCAAGGGGGAGCAGGTGAGATGGTGCAGCCCACTGCAGCTATATGCACCCCTGCATCACCATTGTTCTATGTGCTGATTGGCTGGTCTGTTGCTGCCGATTTAGAGCAACTTTGAGTAAACTCACAGTCTTAGATTTCTGTTTATTAAGTCCCCTGCAGTTAGTCACATTTCAGTTGCATCTTTTCACTTTGGCAGCACTGAGAACAGGGTTACATTTGCAGTTTTTTCTTTGGGCTGATTCAACACTGAAAAGTTTGAAAACACATTATGAAATAACAAGAAAATAGCAAAACAGCATTGTTGCTTTCTTGGGTCTCAGAGCACAAACACTCAGACCTGCTGAATGTTTGAGCTCTTACACAGCGCTGGTAAATCTTGTGATATACAGTCAGAAAATGTATTTGAGTTTCCTGGCACATACTTGATGTCGTAAAAGTTAAACACCTGATGTCAACATCAAACCAGGATCTGTAAGCAAAATCACAACGTCAAGCAGAAACGACCGAATGAGAGAGTCACTTAGGAGTGGTGGAAGGCTCAAGATATTCTACTTTTTATTAAAAAAGATTCAGTTGACTGGTTTTAAATCTACTCTCTTCAATGAAAAATCCAAAATGACATTCAGATTCAGAAACACAGACCTGCTAACACACCTCAGTGACCACCTGATCTCTCTCTGCACAGGAGGTGAGATGCTTTATTTTGGGACTGGACCACATCACCCTGATTGTCTTTTGCTCTGCTTTCCCCTCCACAGATTGCGAGGGAGCATGGCATTAGGTTTTTTGAGACGAGTGCTAAGGCCAACATCAACATCGAGAAGGCTTTCCTCACGTTAGCAGAAGACATTCTCAGAAAGGTGTGTGTGTGTGTGTGAGTTGAGATGTGTTCAGAGCCAGCATGAGTACTTTTATCAGGCCAAGTGATATCTGCTGCGATAAATACTTTGATAATCATTGGGTGCACTCTTTAATGTTAGATTTACACAAACAACTGCATCATTCAGTTTTACATTTGCACTGAGCAAATGTAGAAATACAAGTAAGTCTCTACTGAAAATTAGAAATTACATTAAAAAGTATGTTTGAAGTACCAGTACTAACACTCTTTATGCAGAATGGCTCATTTTAATTATTCAAAACTGCAACATTGATGGAGCTTATTTTAATACCTTATAGACTGTTTTAATGATCATAAGTAATTATACTTTACTTATTACTTTATTGTTTATGAATTTCACACTTGGGATCAGTAAAATTTTTATTATTATACTGTATTTTGAATTAATAAGATTCCAAAAAGTAACTAGTAACTATAGTTATGAAATAAATGTGGAGGTGAAACAACATATTTTTCTCTGATGTAGTGAAGTTGAAGTATGAAATAGAGGAAAATGGAAATACTCTCACAGTTGTACTTAAGTAAATGTACTTAATGTACTTATTATAATTATTTAACACAGCGTCACTTTAATGTCGCAGCTGGTATCGATGGAACTTAATTTAATGACCTTACACACTGTTTTTATGATCTTATGTATTGACTCTAATAATGTGTCATTTTCACAATTTCAGCTGGCATTGAAAAAGTTTTATGATTATACTGTATTTTGAATTAATATGATGAAAAGTTAACTAGTAACTATAGTTGTCAAATAAATGTAGTGGAGTAAAAGTACAATATTAGCCTCTGAAATGTAGTAAAGTGGAAGCATGAAGCTACTTAATATAATCTACTTACTTCAATATATTCAGTCATAACACAGTGGAAGTACTGAAATGTTTTACATTACGTGTACTTCACTTTAGTCCTCCATTATGTCATCACTTCTTCTTCTGGTGTATTTAACAACACGTTGTTTAATCTGTTTCGCCAGACGCCCGTAAAAGAGCCCAACAGTGAAAACGTCGACATCAGCAGCGGAGGTGGAGTCACAGGCTGGAAGAGCAAGTGCTGCAGTTGAACAACTCCTCCGTTTCACTTACACTAATGCACACAAACACACACGTGGACACACACTTACACTCTCTCTCTCTCTAACCGCTAACTCTAACTCTCTCGCCCTCTAACCTGTCTCATGAGTTTTCTTGCACACTGACACTCTTTGTCTCTTTATCAGAATATATAAAAAAAATAAACCACTTCACTCGTCTCGGGGGGGGGGGGGGGGGGGGGGGGGGGGGGGGGGGGGGGGGGGGGGGGGGGGGGGGGGGGGGGGGGGGGGGG
>JAUMHL010000017.1:16937890-16950945 GCA_032362345.1 Sandelia bainsii
TTCACTCGTCTAACCCCCCCCCCCCCCCTCCTCCTCCTCCTTCACCACCCCTCCATATTTTTCCACTCTTTACCTGATGATCATTTTTATTTCTGATAAAAAAAAAAAAGAAATCCAGTCACGTTTCTTGTCATTTGTTTTAAAGGTTGTATAAAAAGTGTGAAAAGACAAGCTCATATTTTTAATATTTCCTTTGCCTGAGCTCACCTGGTTGGACACCCTCACCCCTGCCTTGTGAGGCCCCCCCCCAACCCCTTCCTCATCCCAACCACAGCACGCAGCTTTCCTCAGTCGGAGGAAATCAAAATAAAATCAAAGAATGAAGACAAATGTAGGATTAACATTTTGTACACTTAGTGAGGTTTCTGTTGTCTAACTGTATTTTGTCATTTACAATTTGTTACCAGGTGACAGAGGCGTGGCTAGCTCCTTTTGTATGTGGGGGTTTATTTTGTCCTGTGCCTTATGTGGAAGACAGGGGCGGGGCTGTGTGGTGGGCGAAGCCACATCCACCCAATTATATTACAGTTTAATAATCTGTTGGTTCAGGCTCTCGCCACGAAGACGCCGAACCAAAGAAGAAACGTTTGAATTTATCCTCCGGCCAAGAGAACGGCATTATACAGTATGTCCTGTTTATTGATGTTTTATTTTTATCTGTATGATTTATTTTACTTTTTCTTTTTCCGTATTAGTTTTTTTTCTTTTCTTTTTTTTCTTCCTGCATGCAGATTTCTTTGAGTTGGTAACGTTTCTGTAATGTCGTGTAACGTTTGCCACTGGTTAACTGTGGGCGGGAGGTACACAAGTTCTCTTTGGAAATTCAAACAATTTTGCAGATCCATTAAAAAATAAGCTTGTTTAAGTTAACTTGTTTGTCCTCAATGATGTGCAGTGTGTAGTTTGATGTCTCCACTCATGTCAGATTTTTTAAACGCCGTTTCCATCAAAAATATTTTATTCCAACATTGGTGGACAAAGTACTCGGATATTTAAAAAAAAGTTAGCATAACCACAGTATTATTTTCCAAAACCGTCTTCATTTACTCAGAATTCAAATTTCTCTTACTTAAGATAACCAAGAGATAAATAGCCTCATGTAAGAGAATCATGTAGACGTCTGTTAGTTAGATCTAAGGTGGAGTCTGTCTTTGTCAAACTGGTCTCTGGGAAGTTTGAGGGCTGAAGATGAGGCTGTGTAGTCGGTGACTGATTTAAAAGCTGAAGGTCAGAAACTTCCCTGTTGGTATAAACGCTGATCTAGTTTTACTCTGAGGTCTCTCCTCAGTGTCTCTTTTTGACTGTGGATGTACTTCCTTCCAGATTCTTCGTCCCCTTGTCCATGGTGGCACTCTTAAGTGTTCAGTCATGTTTGCACTGGGGAATTTTTGGTCAGTCTCTAATTTATTTATTCCATAGCACATTTAGCTTTATTCCCAGCTTTCCAGTTTAGTGATTCACATCTTTTAAGCTAAAATTGCCCAAAATTCTCTGATTCAAGCTTCTCCAGTAGGTAAAAATGCTGCTTTTTGATGGTTTGTGTCATTGTAAACTGAATATTTCTGCATTTTAGATGTTGGCTGAACCAAACAACACAGCATATTAAATAAGCACAGTAATCCTGCTTAACTTTCAAAAGGAAATGCACTCTAATGCACTATTTAAATCACAGAAAAATATTATTACAGTAATATATTATAATATATATTTTACAATGGGTAGACAAAGGAAACAGTACATACGCTGGCACATTCCCACACACATAAATATGTGATCACAGGTGCCTGTAAGTTGCTTCATGAGTGTAGTCAGAGGTCTAGTTCATGCCAGTGAAGGATTATCCAGAAATCTCCACAGAGGACTTATTTGATGACCGCGTCACTTGTTCCCATTGCAGGTTTCTGCTGACACGGGAGAACTTCAAGGAGAGGTTTCAAACGACAGTCGAGCCCATATGAACAGTGAAATAGGTTTTTCTGGCTGTAATCCTCCTGGTAACACAGGCCTTTAAGAGATGGCTCCAGGACGTGTTTCCTATGTAGGTGATGAAGGAAAAAATCCACTCTGTCCTTCATCTGTGTAAAAATATATTTAAATTCCCTGTTTCTTGCTCCATGCACCAAACAAAGATGTGTTAATGTTCCCGTAACTTCCCTTGTCAAATGATTTCAGGAAACAATCCATTTGTGACCAGTATTAACAGGAGGAATTAGTAATCCTAGTAATTTACAGCCAACTAATTACATAATGATTAAAATTTCTGATTGTTTTTACAGTAATTTGGTTCAATATCGTTTTACATTCATATTTGCTTAAACTCTTCTGACCATAAATCAGTTAACACGCAGGCTGATTTTTGTGTTGTGCTGCAGTTTTAGGAATTTGCTTTTGTTGCATATTTTTAATGTTTTGCAAACAAAATGTGTAATTTTGGCCATTTTTGTCATCTTCTGTTTCAGCCTGTGTGTTAACAGATTTAAAAAATGTGAAGTCAGAGCAGAGAGAAGAGTTTAAGCAAATGAGAAAAACTAGAAAACAATATTCTGATTGTAAATGATGTTTTTCACAGTAATTGGGTGAAATATTGTTAAATAGTGCAAAACTTTCCAGGTAATTATATAAAATTCATTTAATAATAATTACTGGGTAATTAATATGTAATTAACAGGCTGCAATTTCCTGGGCTAAAGAAATTATTACAGCAAGAAAAACAACTTTTAGTGTTCATTTGGGAGCTGACTGTTTTAATATTCACTAGAAAACTGCGGAACGGTCCTTTAAACCACGTATTTGTACATCGCCCTCTAGTGGCTAAAACCATCACACTGGTTTGTTTCTGGACTGAAAAGATTAAACACTGTAAAAGTGAGCACAGAAACAAAATATAACGAATAAGCAGAGGAGTTATTTATATTTGTAGTTTTTCCTTTTCAAAACTGTTTACATGTTGGACACAAGGTTTGATCCAAATAAAAACATTTATCTATTCCAAAGAAGCTGCAAACTTTCTGATTCCCAAATATAAATGTGTTTTTACATAAAGTCCTTCATCAGACTTTTTTCTATATGAAACATCTCTAAATTTGATAGATTCTAATGCACTGGATTGAAGATTAATGTTAGCTGGTGGTGAAAATAATTATTTGCAGCCTTGATATCGACTCCAGCAGCTTGTTTCTACCGACTGATACTAATAACAGTACAACACAGCTGGTGTACATGTGCAACATGTTTTGTTCTTTACATTCTTTATTTATCACCTTCTTCCCTGGACACACAATGTACACAAAATAAAATTCTCACTTACAATGAAAACACAAAACCAGTGCAGAATGCCAGTGGTCACCGTTAGAGTCCATAATAACTACATTCAGAAATCTTTTCCTAAAACACAAAGACGAATACAGCGGGTTACAAAAATCATCATGATGCGTGATAGGGAGCAGTTTTCTCCACTGTCAGTCTATCAGTCCAGTACAGAGGCACAAAAACCTCAGCTGTAGTGCAGACAGGATATAAGACAATTACTTTGAAGGAACTGGGTCCTTCCGCACAGAATGAAGTCACCATAAAACTTATTTTCATGGTGCTGTGATCTGTATTTTCTAAATGTGGGTTATTGTGAAAAAGATCAAAACCCACTTATTTAGTGCTTTGGTTGACAGACGAGCAGTTAAATCTACGTAGAGTCCTGTGAATTAATGTTTTTGTGTCTGAGAGACAGAAAATACACATGTTGACAGAAGGCAGCAGCAGCGGACACTGATGAGGGCCTGCCCTAAGAAGAAAACGAGTGAGCTGACAGGGAAGAGGAAAAATATTTACATCAACTGTGTAAAACTTAATTTATAAATACATTTTAGGTATAAATTAGAAAAATAAAACAAATCTACTGTAGTTCAATCATGCTACTGCTACTCTCATTTTAAAATGCCATTCTGATTATGTACCCTCTTTATATTTGGTGAAAGATAAAAAAAAAAAATTAAAAAAGGCACAGCAATGAATAATTAGCTATTTATCCCTGCAAGTTTCTATGAGTCACAACACTAAATCCCCCATTGCAACAGAAATTAAAATATAAATTAAGACAATTTTGACCAATAAAGAATTCCCACACTCAAACAGCATCTACACTAGCATCACCTGTTACAGTCTTCTTAAATAAATTAAGGCTTTAAGGGAGTTCGCGAGGAGTTGTCAAAGAGAGCACCCTGATGTTTTTCTGCTTTCTGTTCCTCTGCAGCAGACGTACAGTGTACTTCTCGCATGTTAAAGGAACAGTTCAAAGACTTTGGGGAAACAAACTCTTTCTCCTTCTCGACAAAGGTTCTATGTGAAAATTAACATCACTCTTATCTTTGTACACAGAATGTATGAAGCTAAAGCCACCTCTCAGTTAGCTTAGCTTAGCATAAAGAAAGCAAACAAAGGCAAACTGCTAGCCTGGCTATGTCCACAAGTAACAAATCTGCAAACAAGCACCTGTAAAGCTCAGCGTTTAACACGTATCTTGTCTGTTTAAATTTACCTCAACAGTTACTTCCAAGTCTACTAGACAAAGTAATTACTGTATAATAAAATGAATCCTTAGCTTGATCGTTAAAAGGTGCTGGTAGGCAGATGTGTTACCTTTGGACAGGGCCCAGCTCGCCGTTTCCCCACTGACAATCTTTATGCTAAGCTAAGCTTAACAGCTGCTGACTTTAGCAGCTTCACTATACAATCTAAATCTAAACTAAAACTAAACTAAAGTTTTCTTCTGTGCTGCAGTGTTTCCTATGTTTCAGGCTTTAAATGCTGTACCGGTGCAACCACCTTCACACACACAAACATCCTCTATAAACTCATTATGTACAAGCAGCAGAGCCGGCCTCAGGTGCTACACATAGACCAGGTCTCGGCCCTGCGTTGCTGAGCTGCCAGCTGCCTCCTGCACTGGTCCCTCTGAGTCCCCCTCATCCTCGTTATAGCCCTCGTACTCGATGGGTTTGGGGCAGCTGTACGGGTGACCGTTGTCATCAAAGAAGCGTCGGAAAGTGAACTCGTAGAACGCGTGTTCTGGGTGTTTGCCATTGCGGAACCAGCCGTTGAGGGTGTCGTTGTGGTTGTCCTCGCCGTCGCTGTCGTTGCTCCACAGTTTATCGGGGTCCACAGGGTCGAAGTTGGAGGTGTCTGTGGAGTGGGCGATGGTGGGGATGTAGGGCGCCACCTGTTGCCTCAGATCGCTGGAGAAGTCGATGGTTTTGAAAAAAGGATGAGCTTTTATTTCGTCTGGACCGTTCTTACCGAGGCGGTCCTCCGGGCCTCGGCACAGTTTAACTATGAGATCTGATGCCTCGGGGCTGAGCTTGGCTGGCAGGGGAATGTGCAGCGTGCTTTTCCAGTTTATCACCTGGTTTCAAGTGAAAGATGATGATATTAACAAACAATGAATTCTGCAGATGCACAACATTTCACTGCAGGTGCTTCATATACCTTCAACTGCGTCTCCAGGGGTGTGGTCGCTAAGAAGGGAGGCTGTCCGACAACCATCTCATACAAGATGACGCCAACACTCCACCAATCACAGAGCTGGGTGTATCCTGGAGAAGATTCAAGACATTTTTACATCAATCATCCTGAAACAATAACATGTCTTAGGAGGTTTTAGTCAATTTTGTACTTGATTTTTAAGAGTGTTAGCCTCTAAATTCTAGGTTTCTGTCACCTTAGGCTCAGAGAAACTGGTTTACATTTATTCTAAGGATGCACAAATAACATTAACTTGATATGTATCAAGCCAAGGCTGATTTAAATGGATCAGGTATTGGCCATGAACTGACCGATCCACATTTGGTAGATTGTTTTTCACAAAAAGCCCTGGCCTTGTTTCAGGTGACTTAAAGATTATAAATTTGAGAGAAAAATGTCACTGAACTGGTATTTGGTATCAGTATAAACCTTAGGTTGAAGCATTCAGGAGAAAAAAAGTTAAAAGACCTGGTTGAACATCTCACAACCGGTTAAGTGGCAACAGGTCAGTATCATGATTGGGTACAAAAACAAGCATCCTATGAGTCTTAATGAGTATCTGAATAGTTCTTATGGTAAAACCAATATGAAAAGCAATATCAAGAAAAAAATGGGAAAAAACGTTGCTTTCAAAACTAAACAATCGGTCTCCTCGG
The DNA here is from genome assembly GCA_032362345.1 of Sandelia bainsii. Lineage (NCBI taxonomy): Eukaryota > Metazoa > Chordata > Actinopteri > Anabantiformes > Anabantidae > Sandelia > Sandelia bainsii. Next base: position 16,944,061 of record JAUMHL010000017.1, read on the forward strand.
TTCCCAAACGCTGACACACTGAGTGTTGTTAAGAGGTGATGCAACACAGTTTGCAGAACACAATTCACAAATACTAAGAAAAGTAAACCAGGTGCTGAAGAGAAACAAAAGCAGGAACCATGAATGTCCACACAGTAAAAGTTATCAATACACTGCCCTTCACATCTCTGGTCCACTGTACCTGTTCGGAGCAGCACTTCCGGTGCTATGTAGTTGGGAGTCCCCACCAGTGAGTGAGCCAAACAGCGCTGGTGCTGTCGGGCCTTTCTCCTCTCCAGGGGCTTCAGACGGTCTGTACAGCGGCAGTTAGCTGGGTCCTCCCATTCCTTACTGAAGTCCATGCTGTCCTGCCTCACATGGTCCCCTGCAGACAGATCACAAAACACAACAGTCATTACTTTGCAACAATGAAAATGCCATGTTAATCAGTTGTTATACTCTTCTTGCATGTTGCATTTTTATTATTTTGCAAAATATCTGTCTGTGTGAGTTGTCACTCTGTCTGAATTTGGATCTTTGGAAGCCAGTTATTTCTGGACAAACTGCAAATAGTTATTTTTATACAGATTGTTCAGCAGCAGAGAAACATATTAGCAGGTTAATTGAGCTCCAAATTATGGTAGACATTTCTGTTTGTATTCTGCTGGCAAATCACAGTTTACTGTCTTAAACTATTTCTACCTGGACACTCGTTTTTCTCACTCCCAACTGACATCAACATGTACACGCAGTAAGGACGGTGCTTCTGTCTGGAGAATTTCACAGCATCAGGATGACGATTGTACAACTAACAATAACTAATAATTATGTGGTTCCAGACACTTTAAATGTGATTATTTGTTGTGTGTTCAGTCTCCTGTAGCAGTAAATTGCCATTTTTTGAGTGTCACATTGTTGTGAATGTCAGCTTGACTTTTAGTTTTACTGATGCTTTATAAATGCCCTTGAAAATAAACACGAGTTGTAGCCAGACAACCATGTTTCTGACCTAAATAATATAATCAATGCATTACAATGAATAATGTACATTATGTTGAGGTTAATTAAAAGTGATACCAACCACTCTGGTAATACTTGGAGTCATGCGTCCAGCGGAAACCAGTGCAAAGGCCAAAGTCGGTGAGCTTTATGTGCCCGTCTCGGTCTATGAGGATGTTATCAGGCTTGATGTCCCGGTGGATGAAGCCCATCTTGTGTACGCTCTCCAGAGCACAGGTGAGCTCTGCAATGTAAAACTGAGCCAGCTCTTCTTTGAAGATGCCGAGCCGAATGAGAAGGCTCATCATGTCCCCTCCAGGGATGTACTCCATGACAAAGTACAGGTTGTCCTTGTCTTGGAAAGAGTAGTAGAGACGCACCACCCACTCGTTGTCAGCCTCAGCCAGGATGTCCCTCTCAGCCTTGACGTGGGCCACCTGGTTCCTCAGCAGCACGTCTTTCTTACGAAGCGTCTTCATGGCATACAACGCTCCTGTATCCTCTTTTCTGGCTAAACAAACCTCACCGAAGGCTCCAATGCCGAGGGTCTTGATTCGTTTAAACATGGATTTATCCATCTTGGCTCGCTTTAGCCGAATGTAGTTGGACTCCTTCTGACAGAGCATCATGCGCATCTGCTCCTGAGCCTCTGATGACAGACCCACCTGAGCACAGCACACAAACCAGAAGTGATTTAAAACCTGATATAATATCATAACAATGCACATAAACACACATATTCCTGGTTAGATGTAAAATAACAGACTCAACTGAGGAAAACCAAGGCAATTAAAATGAAAATGCAGAAATATTTCCCCAACATGTTATCATTTTAGTCCAAAAAATATGCACAAGCAGTGACAGTATCAGTGAAATGGAGGTAATGGAGACATGCATTTCCTTCCACCACAGAGGCCCGCATGCTTTCATCAGATGTAGTGCATTTAAATTAAAAAGAGCAGTCTCTCAACAGCAGCTTACTTGAATGACTGATGTGTGCAGACTATTCTGTGTCACAGGACGGTAGAGATACATTTACCTTTTAGATCAGCTGTTAGTGACAGCAAGGAGAGAAAGGAAGAGAAAGAACAGCTAAGAAAAAATAAAATAGCATGAAAAGAATCATCTTAAAGAGAGATAATACAGTGATGACAAGATAGTTACCGGGAAAAAAAGGTTGGAAAATAGCAAAAAAAGTAAAAAGGATTAATCTACAACTGTGGTCATATAATTATGAAAATTCTTTCCCCAATGTTGTTACTGATTTCTCACCCTTTGCATCTCACTTTCCAGCTGCTTCCGCCTCCGAATCCGCTGCTGATGGTTCTTTAAAATGTTCTCCACATGCTGCTCCATAAAAAACTTGAAGGCCTGAGGGGAGTAAAGCGCGACTCTCCCGGACTCCCCCCTCCGCTCCTCGTCTTTCTTGTTACGTCGCACAGGAACGGGAGATGTTGTGATCTGTTTCTTCTCCTTCTCTGTTGCTGCAGTGCTTTTGGGGCTTTCTGTTGTCTTATCTCTGGAACTGTCTCCGCCGCTGCCTTCTTCTGGCGTGGACTCCTCCCTGCCTGATGTGGGCTTACTGGCCCCTGGATCGTATGCTGGAGGGCAGGGTGCAGTCGCCGGCTGGAGAAGGTGCTTAGGGTAAGGTGGCGGGGGACCCTGGTAACTGGGTACCTCTGCTACTACTGGGATTTGTGAGACCGGGGCTGGGGGTTCTGGGTAGGCAGGTGCAGCTGCAGGTGGCGGAGCCTGTTGCATCCATGGAGGGTGTGTAGGTGCAACAGCAGTGTGTACCTCGTGTTTCTGGACACGTATGCTTTTGACTGCAGGCAGGATGGGAGCCTGGGTGATGGCAGTGACTGTAGTGGCAGGGGGCTGGGAGCTGGCTGGGTGGGCTGCTCTCCCGTTCAGCTGGTGGTTGTTGAAGGAGTTGGAGCGGACTGGCATGTTGTGCTGCCATGACGGGGACAGATCCTGGTTGCTGCTGTTGCCAGAGGAAGACTGTGGCTGGTTAGGGGCCAGTGGGGGTTGGGACCAGGGCTGAGGAGGACCTATGTTTAACATGTCAAGGTTGTGACTGTTTCGGTTGGGAACCATCATGGACTGAGGGATGTTTCCACCATTCACATAAGAGGGAGAGGATGCAGGTCCTCCTGCCTGCATCTGCTGGTCAGTTGGACTGTGTCGGCTGCTCTGATTACCCGGGTATGGGGGAGGGGCCTGCCTGCTGCCCCCCGCCATGTAGTCTGGCTGAGAGGAGCCATTCTGTGGCCAGCTGGAGGGAAATGTGAACTTATTCCCCCCTGGGATTTGCATTATCATGGGCTGGTGACCCACAGTCACTGGGCTGATCCCACGCTGATTCTGAGGAACTGCAGCTGAGTATCCATCAGGCCAGGCCCCCTGGGGTAACGGAGAGATGCGGGGCACAAGGTAGTCCATGTTGCCAGAGTAGCGTTTTGTTGATGGGTTGCTGTCCCAGGATGATGCAGCTGGCAGAACATTGCGGTTTGGAGGAGGTGTGACACTGCGCACCTGAGGTGGCAGTGGAGGATTGACTCTCTGGCTGGTAGCGGGGTGTCCTGATGGGAAGGCGGGAGGTGGTCCAGGGCTGTCAGAGCGGTACATTATTCCTTCCACAATTAGGGGACCGTGTCGAGGAGCCAAAGACTCTTTAGAGCCTTTCCAGCTCGGCCTCCTCAGCACCGGCTGTTGCATATGGGAGGCACCTACAGACACAAATAGAGTGAAAGGTTGAGTTTATTCATTAGAAGGGAACCAACAAATAGAATATTTTGACAAAAAACCCAAATGTTTGACCACATAGCAGCTATTTTAACAATTTAAATGTCTGATGGTTGGGCTTGTGAGAAAAAGATGTATACCATAATGACAACAATCAAAACGCACTAGTTTATCTGTAAAGAGTGGGATTCACAAACAAAATATGCACATACTAAAACTTTTACAGGAGCCGGATCAAAAAACAAGCTGAACAAAAAAATTGGGACACTGATACTCCCAGTTAATAAAATTTAACAGAGTAATAACTGATCTTTAGAATCTTTGTCAGGCAAAGCAAAGGCATAAACTAGAAAGTGCGAGAGACAGTATTACACTGATGTTTTAAAGTCTTATACTGTAATATAAGGTTAAACACACTCTAAACATAATACACAATACTGTTAAAATTCTTATTTGAGCTACAATAAGCAAAAGTTCATCCATACCACAGGTTGTTGTGTGTTTACAATGTTTCAACACATTGAGATGTAGGGAATCATTATTTATAGCTCTATGTTCTTGTATAGGAAATAATAAATTCCAAATGAAACAACAATTCATACTTCTAAATGAATATTTCACACAACTTTCACAACCATAGAAGCTCTCTCACTACAGAGCAATGTTCCCAGATTAAAACTGTAATAGTAAGAACCAACTCGTACTAATCCACGTGATGTGATTTGTTTTTATTTACACTGGCTCCCTTTCATGACCCTGTACTTAATTTGTCTTTTTAACGAAGACCCAACAGACCCAACAGTTGTTTAAACACTCACATACACAAACTATTATGTCATGCTACAGTATGTTGGCAAACATCATACAACAATGAAAACCCCTCCTTAACTGTATTATTACTTACATTATATGTGAAAACCAAAGACCTAATTTCCTGTCAACTCCCTCAGTAAGTGCAGTGACTCATACTCTTTTTGTCAGCATGTTTTGTCATTTCTTTAAACAAATCCTGCAAACAATATCGAGACAGAATGAACACACTTGGATAAAAGAGGAAGCCCTGCAGTAACTCCCAGTGGACTGTGTACGTACCTGAGGCTTTCAGTCCTGTAGTGTTGGGATCCTGGTAGTTCATTTTAGCCACACCCACACTGCGACTGTTGCCCTGTTTAAGTAAAAAGAAGCAGACTGTCTTGTTTAAACAATCAAAGTACAATGAGATGCATCAATTTAACACAAGTTTAACCATAGTGGCTTTGGATAAGTGTCGGCAAAATCTTATCTTAATTTGCTTTAAAAGTAAAATGTAAATGTGCTACAGTTTCTAATGATTAGGCACACTGATGACTATCCTGCAGCATTTTTTTCAACAAATCAATCCATTGTTTAGCTATAAAATGTCAGAAAAATGTGAAACATTTCTCAAAACACAAGATGAGGCATTCCAGGCAAGGTTAAAATATTTTTCAATTTTCAAATTCCTTTTCTGTTTTGCTAATATTTTAAAAACAATCTCAGTTTCCTGTTTGTTTTAGTTCGTTACACGGGTGGTTTCAGGTTAGAGTTAATTTCATGGGACTCATTTCTAATTCATTTTAGTTCATTTGTTTCAGTGTTTGTCATTTTCAGCACAATTAAAAAAGTTGATGCTCACAGCCCCCGGTGTTTTGAATTTTGCCTCAAGTGCAGCATTAAATCCTTTGAAAGCTTTCATGTCACATAATGTGGTTGACATACCAGTCTCAATGAATAGATTAATGAGTGCATTTTCCTGTTTTTGTATTCGTTGCAGCGTGTCATCCACTCCTCAGAAATGTTTTAAACATTGAGTTAGTGTCTGCTGCTTCCTGGACATATTGCTGGCACTGCCCTCACTGCTCTTTCTCCATATTTTTTGAGAACAAGGTTTTACAGCATTTTCTGTCAATTTATAAAAATATTAAAAGAGTTTTTGTTTTAGTGTACGATAAAAAGCCTGATTTCAATGTGTTGTTTTGCCAAACCAATAGTCTAATAATTTAAAACTGACAGAAGCAGCAAATTGTTAATGTTGATAAACAACACTTAAGTACTGACTCAATAAATCTACTAGCAAATAGCTGCCTATTAATTTTCTCCTGATTAACTAAAAGATTAATCAACTTGCAGCTATGAATTTGATTTGATTTGAAAAAAACATGTTACAGCTGCTCAATACTGCACTAAACACTTCATTCCTGGATTGTGCACCAGTTCAAAACAAGTGTCAACTGCCAACTAAAAAAGTACTTTGTATTCACAACTGTACAAGCTAGTTGTTCCACTTTGCATACTTCTCATTTTCCAAATAATTCTCCCCTAAACCAAGTACGCAGCGTGATTATTCTCTATTACTGAGTTATGTATAGAATGACATTCCTCTACAATCCTTTACAAAAACAAGCTGTTTTCTTGACAAAACACAAAAACACTCTTCTCACCTCCTCAAACCCTGCACAGGGGGGTTCCAGACACATGTGCTTGTTCACCTCTGGGCCTGAAGTGTTGGACTCGTTGGCAAAAGGCAGCAGGGATTTCCTAATTTCCTGTAATTGCTTATGGTACGGGGGTATGCAGGGGTTGCTGCAACGTCCTTGCTGCCTTGCATCCTCAGGATTCATTTTTCCAGTTCCAGCTATGTCCACTTTAGGTGGGTCGGAGGGTTTTGACAAGTTGCGCAGGCTGTTTCTTATTTCCTGCAGCATTTGTTGGCTGTTACCACTATAGTTGCTGGCGGGGAACGTTTTGGGCCTCATCTGTCTGTATCCTTCGGGTTTCTCCCCTCTCTTCATGTAAGAGCATGTATGACAACGATGAAGAAGCGGAAGAGGACGTGTCTCAGTCCAGGGTTGCACCAGAGGGTACTGAGGGTCTCAGATGTCCGACTTCACATCTGCATGCTGTTGAAAGAAATAAACAAAATCAGTCTGTCATGAGCACTCATCAGAGTACAGGATATGTTACCTAACAGGTTGAGCAAATGACTATTCATACATATGGATACAAATATTAGTTATTGTAGATTGTTATTGGTCAGGTTGTCACTTTTAAAATAGATAGATACATACACTACCAGTTAAAAGTTTGGACACACATAGGAATGACCATGTTTTTCATGAAAAGATACATGTCTTCAGTTGT
>JAUMHL010000017.1:16951045-17002565 GCA_032362345.1 Sandelia bainsii
TGATGTTATGAAATCTGCTTTTCTTTCACAAACATGGTCATTTCTATGTGTGTCCAAACTTTTGACTGGTAGTGTAGATAAATATCTAGTATCTTAATAAAATTAATCCCTAAGTAAATGTAGGTATCCAGTACAGTAAATACAAACCAGTCCAAAACAAACACCTGAAGTAATAACAACTAAGCAAATTAAAGGCAATACTAACTAACAACAATCTGACAAAGACTATGATAAACATGCGATATTGCCAAATGACAAGCGGTAAATATAATACATACCAGCAAACATGACAAAGAACTCTGCTTATAATTAATAAACAAATTATGTAGCAATATAATTTCAACTTAGAGCTTCACTTTCTCACGATTTGAGATTATTTTAAACCCTAAAAGTGCAGAGAAACCTGCCACAAAAATATAACGTTACAGCTTCACAAACAGTGCGCCTGCTAGCGTCGTTAGCATGTCAGGCTAGCAGAGTGCTTCGTTAAAGCCATTTCTCCAACGTGAAGTAAGAGCTAATGTTTGTCGCATTCGTCTAAATGTCTCCACTACTTATTGACCCAAGAGTTGGAACTTTTAGTTTTATTTGTTTAAATTAATATAAAAGCAAACGGCGCAGCTGTGTCTCCGCGGCCCTGACTACGATCTGCATCCATCTGCTGCTAAGCTAACTCAACAACAGTTAGCCTGTTAGCTCGGACACAACTGGCGACAGTTAGCCGTGTTTGACAACTTACCAGTGTCTGTAGCTGCCACTTTCCTCGACACTTTCCTATTTCGACAAACAAACGGTATTTCCCCGACCTTTCTCAGCCACAAGGACGCGATTTTGACTTAAATTGTCGTTGTGCCGAGCTGGTTGATTCCTTGTCGCGTTGAATTCCTGGGATGTCTGAATGACAAGTACAACGGCGACAAGTTACAAACAAAAGTAACGCTACACACTTCCTGTTACTGTGGACTTCACAATAAAATTCCACAAACTGAATCTTATTTTGAAATCCACTGAGGATTGTTTCAAGAACTGTCAGTATATATTTACTTCAGTACTCTACTTAAGTATAATTTTAAAGCATTTTCTACTTTTCATTTTAATACTTTGACTTCACTATATTTCAGAGGCAACTATTGTACTTCTATTCCACTAGCTACATTTATTTTAGAAGTATTCACTGGCCACTTTATTAGAATAGATGAGAATAGAATAGAATAGAATAGAATAGAATAGAATAGAATAGAATAGAATTTATTGCCATTTGCACAGGTACAATTAAGTACAAGCACATTGGAATTCTTGTGCATATATCTGGGTCGCAATATAATAGGAAGACAGTAGGAAAACACACATAAGTAATAAAAAGTAAATAAAAAATTTGAAAGTAAACATAGTGGCATAATAAATACACTGTATAGACATGTATACAAGTAATTTCGCTATACATAGTATAGATATGTGTGCTAAGTATCATACCACTAGTTCCCTGAGACATTGATATTGCACTGATATAACTTTTGCACCTCTTCTGTTGAATTATTTTACCAATATGATTATGTTATCCACACTTAGGGTGTAAAAGGAAAGAAAGATTGCACCTAGTAGGTTAGTGATATGGCAGAGTTCTATTGCACATACTAGTTAGTGTAAGAGAAAATAAAAAATAGAGTCTGTTTCTGTGGAGTTAAGTGATTTGTGGAGTGAGGTACTTCCTTCCCTCTTTAATGTCCTGTGCCACTAGTCTGATAGTGGCTGGAAAGAAGCTGTTGTAGAGGCAAGCCCTGTGAGCGCTGATGCTCACTGGTCTGCGGTGTCTCAGGTTGTAACCTGAATCTACCCATTGGAACAGAGCATGGGCTGGGTGGTGTTTGTCCATGAGGATGTTCTGTGCTCTCCTCCGGCAGCCATGGGTGTATATAGTGTCTATGGAGGGGAGACTGGTGCCAATGATCCTCTTTCCTGTCTTTATGACCCGCTGCAGTAATTTCCTCTCAGCCAGGGTGGTATTGCCACACCACACTGTGATACCGCTGGTGAGGATACTTTCAACGAGTCCTCTGAAGACTTGGGTGAGGGGCTGGCGTTTAAGTCCTGCTTTCTTCAGCATCCTGATGAAGTGCAGTCTCTGTTGAGCTCTTCTCACTGTAGTAACAGTGTTTTGTGCCCAGCTGAGACTCTCACAGTTGTGAAGGCCCAGGAACTTATGGCTGTCTGTCTGCTCCACCACTGTCCCTTTGATGGTGAGTGGCTGCAGCGGGGGGGCTCGTCTCCTAAAGTCAATAATAAGTTATTTTATTTTGTCTACGTTGAGTGTGAGATCGTTGTCGTCTCCATAGATGGTGACCTTATGGACCAGTTCCCTGTAAGATGACTCATCACCCCCTCTGATGAGTCCAAGGATGGTCATGTCATCTGCGTGCTTGATAACAACATTATTGTACTGGGTGGAGTGCAAGTCATGTGTGTACAGTTCAAAGAGTTTTGGACTTAAGCAGCAGCCCTGTGGGGTCCCCGTGTTCACTGTAAGCTCAGCTGAGACCTTCTTCTCCATCCTCACCACCTGTGGTCTGTCTGTGAGAAAGTCTAAAATCCAGTTACAGGTGGGTGTTGGTACTCCCAGGTCTGCCAGCTTTACAGTGAGTTTCAGCGGCCTGATCGTATTGAAGGCTGAGCTGTAGTCCAGGAATAGAATCCGTGCATATGAGTTGTGGGTGTCCAGATGTTGCAGGATGTGGTGATGTGCCAGAGCCACTGCATCGTCTGCTGATCTGTTCGAGCAGTATGCAAACTGATAGGGGTCTACTGTGTCTGGTGCCACAGAGTTTATGTGCTTTAGGACCAGCTTCTCCAGACACTTCATGGCGACCGATGTGAGTGTCACGGGTCTGACGTCATTCATTATGGTGGCATTTGCTTTTTTGGGGACTGGCAGTATAATTGATGATTTAAAGATGCAGGGGACTGTTTCCTGTGAGAGAGAGGTATTTTAAGATGTCCGTGTACACCTCTGCCAGCTGTTCTGCACAGGTCCTCGGGACTCTTGGTGATAAGCTGTCCGGTCCCACAGCCTTGTGTGGTTTAACTTGCCTTAGAGCTCTGAGGACCTGTGTGTGTCACCTGGAGAGGGGTCTCATCTGGACCACAGGGAGTCCTTAGGTGGCTGTCATTATTTTGCTGGTCGAATCTGGCATAAAAGCTGTTAAGGTTGTCTGGTAGGGGGGAGTTTCTGGTGACCGTTCTGTTAGTATCCATCCTTTAGTTGGTGATTGATTTTATTCCCTGCCACATGCTCCTGGTGTTGTTCTCCATGTGGCAGCTCTCAAGTCTCTGGGTGTGTTGTATCTTGGCTCTGATAGCTTTTTGGGGTTCGTATCGACACTGTTTGTACTTGAAGGCTGCACAGCGGTTTTTGATTTTGTTCTGTATATCTGCATTAAACCAGGGCTTCTGGTTAGGATATACGCGAATAGCCCGGGACGGGATGCAGGTGGAGGTACACCACTCAATATAGCTGCTAACAGTGTCTGCATACTCATGTATATTGTCTGTGCCTTCCCTGAAAATGCTCATGTCTGTGGCCTCCAGGCAGCCTTGCACTTCTGTTATTGCATCATCTGTCCACATCTTCACAGTCCTGACTGTGACAGGGACTGCTTTGAGCCTCTTGGTGTAGGTGGGCTGTTGCAGAATAATTAGAATAATTAGGTACACCTATAGTCTAATGCAAGTCAATACAGCAGCACTACCATGAATTCTACTTTTATAAAATTATAATTTGAAACTGTCAGAAAGGTGATAATTCTGCTAAGGTTTACTAAGGTCGTAGTGGGTGGTGGAATCATACAGGAGTGAATTATGTTAAGAGGTGGTTCTAATGTTCTGGCCCCCTCATTCATTTGAAATAGGGTGGCCAAAACATTCGAGCCACAGTACGAGAGTACGTGTTCAGTGAGTGGAGTTACTTTTTCAGAATCTCATTAATACAAAACAAAGTATATAAGACTGCATATTTATTTAACAATCCAGATCTGCGTATTTTCATTAGATTACACGTAGAGACAGATTAATACAGCTGCAGTGGTAATTTAACATACAGTTCACTACAATAGAAGCTTAAATAGTGGTGATGCTTGTGTTTGATTTGTTGCAGTAGGATAAAGAAAGACAAACACGATCAATCTTGAACTTTTACATGAATAAAACAATGTAATTAAAGATTCATGAGACATGAGAAAGTTTATTTATTTGCTTCAAATTGTTTTAAATGATATTCATACAAAAAGTACAGTAAATTAGGAGCCTTGACAATGCATCACTCCAGCAACAGAATCTGTACGAATCATTGTACACAGAAAAATAACACACAAGTAGAGCCAAACATTTTGGCATCTTGTATGACCAAAGGAGTCATAATAAAAACGTTGTTGCGGCTGAATTCAACAGAAAACAAACAGATCATCACCCACATCTTCACCAGCTCCTCTAAACTGGCACCTGCCTGTTGACAAAAACAGCCTCTCCATCAGTCCCACAAACAAGACACTGTCCGAGTACATCCAAACTGTTGACCGACAACGTCTGGCTGGGCAGCATGTGAGTCGTTTCCAGGCGCCCTTTGCTGGAGTCTCCACTGAGCCAGGCGCTGATGAGCGACTGGTTCCCTCCAGCCGGGGCCACTATACTGCGAGATATCATGCTGCTATTTCTCCCCCCTGGAAATACAATAATAAAACGTCTTTAGCATGCTGATATGAAGCTGACCAGTACAACCACAGTCTGACCTGGTGCAGTGCAATGACCACTGGTGCACAGTGGGTTAGGGGCCTTGCTCAAAGGCATCACAGTGGTGCTGATGAGGGATTTTAATCCCTGCCACGGAACTAGAAACCTTTAGGCCACCAATGCCCCATTTTCAGCTCTTGGCTGTCTGTATTACACTAGCTGAGTCACCCTATCAACCAAAAGACAACAGCTGTGGCTGAATGACTAATGTGTAAAATATATAAATATCCAATGATTAAGACAGAAGACTGTGCATTGTGTAACTGTCGACACTTGATGCAGCTTGTTGCTGATAAAATTTGGTGTCTGGTTAAAGTTTTGGGAGGAGCAGAGGTCACTCTTGACCAGAGGCGGCAAGTAACTGAATACTGTTAACTCAAGTACTGTACTTAAGAACAATCCTGAAGTACTTATTAGAGTATTTTATGTTGTTAAATGCAGTTTAGTGTAGTACTTGTATTTTTGTAATCTGAATACATTTTAGAGTATGTACTTTGTGATTCAACTTGAGTTAAGAATTTCAAGTGGCACTTCTTGCAGTGGAGTATTTTTTAAGGCAAGTACTTGCACTTTAACTTGAGTATTGAGTTTGTGTACTTCTACCACCTCTGCTGTTGACTAAAATGGAAAGTACAAGCCAATTAAGGTACCAGTAACTAAACTATTAAAACTATTTATAATCCATTTATAAACTATTTATAACCTTTAAACCCGCATTAATTCCAACATAAATGAGGCTGAATTGTTTCACAACAGCAGAAGACTAGAAAATATATTTGAGGGATTTTTAGGTCTATAAAGCTTTCAAAGCTTCACTCAAGCTGTTTTTGCCACTTTTCCCATCAGTCTTTACCTTATTTAAAGTCCTGTGAATGGATGAGTCTACTAGATAACCACAGCTCACATCTACATTACTGCTATAGCAGGGGAAGATCATAAATATCTAATGATAAAATCTTGTGGATTATGCCACAAATGGCTTTTGCACTAAATCCCTTTTTTAAAAGTAAAACACCAATTCTTGGCAACACCTATCATTTTCTTCTTTGGAATATTTGTCATTGCCCTGATGGCTAAACCAAATAGCAGACAGAATACTCTGATTTACCTTGTAGGAAAGAGGGCATGTCTGAATGTGAGGAAGTCTCCCAGTGCAGCAGCGATCCATCCTCTGAGCATGTGAAGAGATGGTCTGGGTTGGTTGGGTGGAAGTGGACTTCCCACACTGTGCAGGAAAACCAAAGAAAACTTATATAGCATAGCAAAAGTTACTGAAACAAGAGAAATATTAACCTGTCAATATGACACTTTTGAATTTATCTTGTAAGTTAAAATCTGGTTAATTAAAACTTCTTCCCACTTACTTTCAGCAGTGTGTGCCTCCATCAGTGAGAAGGGAGTGCTGCCTTGTCTCACATCCCAGACACAGAGCATGCCGTCCTGGCCTCCTGTGGCCACAATGTGTTGCTGGTTAGGATGTCTGTCCACACAATGCAGAGGAACTCTATCCCCTGAACTGAGAAGAAAAGAACTTATCAGAATAACTTAGAATCAAACTAACTAATCTTTTTTTTCTCTTGGAAGTGAATATATCTTACAGAGAGAGAATCTGGGATGGTGAGTTGCTCTGTTGTCTGAAATCCCACAGCTTGAGTTGTCCAATAGAATTCACTGTCAAAATCTCTGTTGATCTCAGATAAGTCACAGCACGAATGGTGCTGCTGTCTGCATTTTCTAGCAATAATTTAACAGTCAAATAAAACAAGTTAGATACATTAACCATTCAAATCATTCCATGTGACGTGTAAATGCTGGTTTATGCTAAGAATTAAATTTTAATGCTCGTCTGGCGTTGATCCTAATCTTACCTATAACTCGGATCACTCCCTCCTGGTCGGCCCTGAACACGATGATCCTACCATCTTCACCGACTGTGACGATCTCAGGACTGCTGCACACAACACCGGTACAGGGTGCGTTGTCGCAAGGGTAACGATGTGCTCTTTCCCAGTGCTGAGAGACTGATACTGTCTGCAGTTGGAAGATGAGAAAATAAAGAAATTAAGATAATTTAAAATAAAACAACCATGTTAGATAATATCCAGTTTGAATCCACATGTAAAGCACGATTCTACTGTAGCGTTCAATACCTGTCTGTCTGTTAGCAGGACAAAAGGACAGTGGCCAATTTTGAATAATTTTCATGTGTGCTCAGGAGGAAGAAATCAGACATGTTTTTATGTACGTATAGATCACTGAGTTTTTATGTATGCCTCACTGTGAGGCAGGGGAAAGTGCAACCAGGTGTCTCACAGTGACACATTGACTCAGTGAGAAGTGGCACATTTGATAAAATTGAATTTTTTCGTTTTCTTACTTGTATCGCAACTTAATGGAGTGAAATTTTCAGATCGGAATTTGTCTTTTTATGTGAATTATGTGAAATCTGCAAGGGAAGTGAGAGAGAGAGAGTAGGTGAGGAAGGTTACAGAAACAAACAAGTTCCCAAGTAGGGCGACCGTTCGTAAATGAATCCAATCGACAGTGGGAAATTACAGTGTGACAGCTGAGTTTATAGAAAGAGACACGATGCCCCATAAGGATGTATTTGGTGAGGATATTGAACAAGCAGTAAATCATGGCCTCATGCACATACTTGAGCCAGAGTGCAGAGTGTAGTGCTGTGTAGAGCTGAGGGAACTTAAAAAAATATGTCATTCTAAACTGCAACTGTAATGCTCTAAACAAGCTGCAATTTTATTACTTTCCCATATTATTCAGTGTAAAAATGCTTACAGACAACTTTTGAAATGCAGGCTGAGGGCCAGTTTAGGTGAGTCGGCTCCTGATCATTTGTGAAAAATGTGGGTTGAGAGATCCAGAGTTTAACCTTTTTACTTGCTGTGTAGAGCACGTTTGACTTGAAAGATATGACATAGCTAGAATTATTACTAATGCAACCATTCTTTTTGCTTGATAAACTCAACTTTTGGTTTGGAGAAACGTAAAAATGCCATGACAAATGGAAGCATATTTTATTACTGTCCAGGTCCTGTTGGGAATGGCTGCATTCTACACGTGTCCACATCTAAAAGGCTGCTTACAGCATCGACTGGATCCGAAGAAGAACTCTGTGTGAGTATAACGCATACCTGACTGTTTTGGTGATGGCGGAAGATGGTGACTGCTCCTGTTGAAGATGCTGTGACAATTCTGTCTTGGTCCAGAAACTGTAAAATGTTGGAGAACAGAAGTGAAATGAGCCCTGGTACTTGAGGTACATAAGTTTGTAATACAAAATAAGTTTTACTTTTTCATTATGTAAACTACATCCTATTGGTTCATCACTGTAATGTTTTTATGTGACAAACATATGGACAGTGAAAATTCCCTGTTGATGTTTTATTCTTTATCATATAGTTTCTTTGTTTCTTTCCCCAAGACCAAATCTAATGCAAGAAATGGTCCTTTTCAGGTCACAATAAACAGCAGAAATCTTGAATATAATATTTAGCATTATATCCATTATACTGCATGGGGTTAAATTAGGCCCACTGGTCGTCCACATGACACTTACCTGAAGGTCCAGAACATCTCCATCATGTTTGTGTTCACACAACAGCTGCGGATCACCTTCAAATCCATCTTCCATACCAGACACTCCATGATTTCCAATAGACCAGAAAGAAATACTATTGTCCTGCAACAGACACACATTGGAGCTGATTAAGTCAGATAGCTAGATAGACCTCAGTAGTACATAGTTAACTTAGATGTAATTGTTACACTGACAAAATGTCACTAATCAGTAATCAGTGGTGGTAAGTCACAAATACATTTAATCAACAAGTACAGTTTTGAAATACTTTATACTTCTACTCCACTGCATTTCAGAGGGAAATATTGTACTTTTTATTTCCATATATTTATCTGACTGATATTAATTTACAATTTATAAAATTTGATGCAGTGCTTTCATCAGTATATAAAGTAATTGAGCTCCAACAACTGTAAAAATGACTGTTTTGTTGCTTATTTAAGGCATCAGTAACGATATTCACATATGATAAATATAGTCATAACTATATGAAGGGAACCATTCTGCCTGACTCCAGACTTCCAGTACTTTAACACATTACGCAGTTTCTCTATAATAATATTTTATATATGGATAACATAGTTTTTGCGCCTTTAGTGTTAGTAATTAACATGTTTATTTTTCCTGTAACAGATATAACACTTGTTTATGCACTGGATTCTTGCCGATGTGACACCTTCCCGTTCATAACATGTTCCTTCATGTGTTTTGACAGTTTCAAGAGTAAAAGTGCCAATTAGCAACATAATATAGAATTGTGACTTTTTTCTATGAAGTTTGGCGTGTAACTCATTCATTTATCATATTAGTTTACTGTCAACTTGCCAACCTCGTTGTCCCACGAACCAGTCGCAAAGATATCTGGTTGCTGCAATGACGAATACGATACAGGTCGCCATCTCGTTTTACTGATTTTCTGGGACACGTATTTAGCATTTATACTCTCCATTGAGACAGAATAAGCTTATCAGCACTTAAATAAAAATAAATAAATCTGGTATTAGCTTAGCATTCATGAGAAAAACCAAAATGTACGCGCCTGCTACGCCGTACGTAACTACGGTGGCCCAGTAAGGTCAAACAACCAACTCCGCCGCCTCCCTTATTCTGGCAGCGGTGGTTGGAAAAATGCGAAATGTTGCGTTAGCGCCGCCAGCTGATCACTAACACACATTTTATTACTTAACTTTTTAAAATCTTTTCACACAGTTCCCCTTACCGTCATACAGCTCAGTACAAAAGGGAATCTCACGTCTAAAATGCACTAATGCAAACAAAACACTTCAACATTTGTCTCCCAACAAGAAAACTTGTTGTCACTAAGAACAGACTTACATTAAATGGACTGTGCAGCCTTACAGTAGAGTTAATCAGAAATACTGCAGTAATTTCAAGTGTAAACTAATTCCAATAATGCAATACAAAACTACACACATTCACTGTGCATGGTACATGCAGGCATTGTGAAAGCAACAGATTGTGAAACACAACACTCAAGTCAATCCTTTGTTCTGCATTTGGCCACAAACTGTCATCGCCATCACCTTAAGTCTTCTTTTTCAGTTGGAAATATCCATCCTTGGAAATACAAATACACTGGCATGAAAATGTAACTCCCTGTAGAGAGATAAATTAGATGTAGATGTAAAGTAGATGTAAAAAGTGTTTTGGTTGGATTTGTGGATTTTAGGTGAGAAATCAAGGATAAGTGCACAATATTTTTAAATCAGTCTGCTCATCTAAACAGTTACTGCTTCTTGTTATCACTCATCTTTTAAATTATATTTTAACAAAAGTTATTTAAAGATCCTGGATTTTTCAATGATAAGAGAAAGGACTCATGTGCTTTTAAGAATACTTAATGAAATACGTGTTTCCACTGTTTGTTATTAAAATTATTGTGATTCTTATTGTGTGCTGTGAGAACTTCACATTTAACTTTTTCAACCTGTCATCCTACTACTGACAATACAGTTGCTTAAATGTCTCTTATAGTGTCTGAAAAATTACGGCTGAGGGAAAGAGACAGTAAACTGTGTGGGTCAGGTTACACTTTACATTGAAACAGTGTTAACGGTTTGGTCTGTGTTAGGACCAGAGGCAGAGGAGTGAACAGAGGTGTCACCAGCTGCTTCATTTTAGCTTTTATGTCAATCAGGAAGGAATGTAACTATTCGACACTGTAACTGCAGTAGTTTAGTAATAATAAAGGGAAATGAAAGCAATAACACCTGTCGTTTAATTGTGTCATGCCACTGTAGTTGTCACATTACTGCACAAGTACCTGTGAAATCTTCATTTGTTATTGTTTATTTGGAGTTACAAAAGTTTATTATTTCATATCATAAAATGTAAAATGCTTTGACACCTTTTGAACCTATTTTCCAAATTTGCCCCCCCTCCTCGATTTAAATGTGTTTTGGTCCGGATTTGGACCAGAATCGTTCAATTGAGTGAGCGGGTTATATAAAAATGTATATTACTAAAAACTGTGCCGCACTCCACCTAGCGGCCATCGTGTACGCTACTGCGGCAAATCTGACTACACTGAGTGAGGAATGTTGCTTTTCCCTAAGCATTTAACACTGGGGCACACATCTAAATAGATTCATTATTGTGTAAAATGGCGCAGTTCTGCCCCGGGGTGTGCGTTTTAAAGGCCGCCCTGCAGTAAAAACCTTCGCGGATGTCTGCTGACGCGTCCGCCGCTCCGCCGTCTCCTCTGGAGGTTGTCAGCTTCGTTGGGAAAACCGTTGGCGCAGGCGCGGCACTGACAGCTGCTGTCTACTTACTCCGCAAAGTCTGTTTAATAATGGCCTGGAAATCTGGGGGAGCCAGCCACGCAGAGCTTGTCAACAACCTCCGCAGTAAGTCAAAAAAATGTTTATTTAATGCGGCAGCTCCGACGCTTTCACTGACAGGTCGCCTGAAAACGCTTTAGTTCGCAGGCTGGGAGAAACGCACGGGAGCCGTTGGTAGCTTGTTAGCTAGCTAGCTGGCTAGCTAGTTGGTTGCTAAGCTATGTTGTTGTTGACCTAGCCTCGCCTCTCTCCACCCCTTTCCCAGACCACGTTTAACTACGACGCGGAGCAGATGCACGCCTCCATTTCGCAAAGACTAAATTAACAATAAAGACAGAAATTACCTACAGGTTTGTGTTAGGTTAGCTTAGCCTGCTAGCTTTATGTGCGTCATTTTGGGTGGTTGCAGCTAGCGTTAGCCGCGCTGCTAAGTGCCCTGCCCACATTCATTGATGGCTATCGCTGTACCATTCACTCCACTTTTACCTTGAATGACAGTGACAGCTGGACATGTGAGGCTTGTTTCTGCAGTGCCCGCTGTAGTGCATGGCTCAAAATGACAACTTGCTGTGTCACAGGTGCTGTTAGCTGTTTATTCAGATGCAAAAAAAGGAGCAGTGACTCAGTGTGACAACCTGCTAGACGACTGTTACAGTACGTGGTGCTAAACCTGCTATTATCGATGCTACATGGATAATTCTGCAATCATAGTCTAGTGCATTGTGTGACAAAGGACTTAACAGCCTCTATAACAACATACAAGCACTGATCAGCCATTCTTACTTGCACACAGCAACATGTTATGCAGTGTAATGACATCTGTAGTCTTCAGTATGCAAGTCCAGTTTAAATATAAAGCTTCTACCAAGGCTATTTATATACTGTACAGTTCTGCAGAGCATTGAAACAGACAGTTCAGCTGCAGGCATTTTTCCAAAAGCTGTGTTGTGTGTGAACAGTGGCACGTCTTTGGTCTGCTTACTTTTAAACAAAAACCTAATTTGCACATTGTTTGTTTAACTTTCTCTGTAGCAGATATGATTAGATGTGTGGTCTGTCTATTGTTCGAGGAAAAATAAATAATGGGTCTACATAAGGAGGTTGAACGTTGGAGATCGTTAATGCAGGACAGTAAAATGCCAGAAATATGCAAGAACAAGAATTGAATTCTGCCATTGATGCAGAAATGTTGTAGACAGAAGAAGAACACATTTTCAAATTCAGCCGCATCATTTAAAAGTCAAACATCTTTATGAACACCTTACTGGACACTGACCCATTTAGAGACAAGAATGGCTTCAATTTAACCCTGAGTTTGTGTAAATTGGATTAAAGCAGGCCACAGTCAGGATGCATGCTAATTCACGACTTTGTCAGTGTCTCTGTCCTCTTGACCAGGCCTCAGGACTGGTCACTGCAGACAGTGATAGTACATCTAGTTACAGTTGTTTTAAACATCAAACCTTATGCAGTTCATCATCCAGTTTTGTGTTGGAGGAAAATTAAATGTGCCTCCACATGACTCCCTAATTGGGTTTGTAGCCTAGAAAAGGCATAAAGTTGATTTGCTTATCCTAAGACTTGAAGACAGAAAGACGATTTTAAATTCTGAGAATTGTCTATAGCCAAGAAATCTGCCAGTACTGGTTATTTTAATTTCACAAATCACTTGTAGGTTTCCATTTGGCAGCTTGTGCATTTTATTTGTAATGTATCCTAAAGTGGCACACAGTGCTGAAGGGTGAGGGAGTCAGTAATGAGAGCAGTGCCGGCTGTCGTTGGCTTTTCCTGCTTTTGGCACCAGCTGCTACAGGAATCTGTTAGGAGGGATTATTTTGAAAACACTAACCCTCACTTCTGTTCATTTCTTCTGTAACTTGTCTATAAGTATTGGTACTTTTCTGTAGTGTACATATGTGGCTTTGTGTTCATGTCAGTAACACACTTAGTTTCATTCTGCATTTTCTCTGTTTCTCACTGGCTGTGTGATTTGCGTCTTAATTTTCATTCTCTATATATTATTGAAATTTTCACTCCTATTTGTATCATTATTCTCCATTGTTCAATCCCAGCATATGCACTATAATTAATTTAAAAAAAGATTCATACTCTTCATTTTTTTGTAATTAATAATACCCTATCAGTGAGGTTGGGTGATATGGGTAAAATCCTCCGTTATGATATGAATATACTGTACAGTAATATCCCTGAATTTACTCTGTTTTTACCTATTTGTTTTACCTATTGTATATTCTTTCGTGTATTTGGTCTGTCTTTGCTTCTGCTGCACGATTATACAATGTGCTTCTGTCTGGTGTGTGTGCGCTTATGCATGTTTCTGTAATATAACAGTAAATAACAGTGACACAGTCTCTTTTGCATCTCTAGAAAATGGAATTATTAAGTCCGACAAGGTCTACGAAGTCATGCTAGCCACAGATCGAGCTCATTTCTCTAGATGTAATCCCTACATGGACTCGCCGCAGTCAATAGGTACGTCTGCTCGTGTAGTGAAATCTCGTTTAAAGTCTAAACACAGTCTGACTTCTAACCAAATCTGTGCCTCTCTTTTAACCAAAAGGCTATCAAGCAACAATCAGCGCCCCACACATGGTATGACTTTAAAGAGATTTCTGCACCTACAGCTTGCTCCCATTCAGTCAACTCAAGAGAAGCAGTTAGAAATGTGCAAATGTATCTTCCTAACTTCATTGAAAACTAAACCTCATCTTATTTTTTGTGCTTTATAAACAGTTAAAAATCAAAGTAATTCTGTGTATTGATTTCTGATTCTGTGAATTCTAATATTTGGCTCTATGCAACATCACCTAACTGAAAACAGACACAGTAACAGACAAGTAGTGATGTTTGTCACTTAGCTTTTTTTGTTAGATGCATTATGAACGCTGACTGATGGGTTGTAATGCGGTTTCCTTGTCGATGCCCCCTCTGCCCAGCACGCCTACGCTCTGGAGCTTCTACATGACCAGCTGTATGAGGGAGCCAAAGCTCTGGATGTCGGCTCCGGCAGTGGAATCCTGTCTGTTTGCTTCGCACGAATGGTGAGCCACATACATGACGGGTAATCATATACAATTTCTCTTTGGCGGCTTTCTGATTTATTACACAGATTATTTAATTTACTAACTAATCAACATCAAATCAGATAAGATGTGTCTGATGTTGTGAAATTCTTTGCGTTTAAACTGACACTCTCTGTCCCTCCACACTTTACAGGTAGGTCCTAAAGGGAAAGTTATAGGAATTGATCACATCAAAGAGCTGGTAGACGATTCTATAAACAACGTGAAGAAAGACGACCCCAGTTTGATAACATCAGGTCGAGTCAAGCTAATAGGTAGGATGTCATTGATGAAAGATTACAGGCATGCTTTCGTTCTGTTGTCGGTTGTTTTCAGGGACGACTGCAGCTTGCTGTTCCTTTTAGAACAAGGGGTGGTGTTGCACACATCAGACCTCGCTGTGCTCTCATCAGAGGACAACTAAACATACAGTAGCTCAGCAGGCAGAATTGTGCAGCTCTAAATAATTGAGCAGTGAGTACCTACTTTCACCTGCTCTGTAGCAGGGTGGTAGCACTGAAAACAACCAAACTATGAATAGAACCCTCTATTTTTTGTTTTCACAACTATGATATTTTTGGACACATTATGACGTGTGATTCCAAAAACAGCTGTTCAGCTTATAGATTTCCTCGTTGTCTTCAGCTTGTCATTCCTACCGTTTTTTTTTACAATACACGACTTATTTGATGTCAGAAGGTAACATCAGAAGAAGAGCTGCTGTGACTAAGCAAAACATACTTCAAGGAATCTTTTGTAGAGGGAGATGTGTTATCAAGTAATGAGTGAAAATGTGTCAGTGTTTATATATAGTGTGTTTGTCATTTGTCTTTATTTGACACATTTTTTAGCCAAATTAATTAAGTCCAAGTATTCATTAGTGATGAAAAGTACAGGCTGAGAGAAGCATCGCTTCATCACTGCCATGTTTGAATGTGTGACTGACAGCTTGATGAGGAAACCCATCCATGTGTTGTTGCTGGCATCCTGTAAGCGATATTCTGCGTGTGTTTCAGTGGGAGACGGGCGAATGGGCTACACGGAGGAGACGCCTTATGATGCCATCCATGTTGGCGCAGCAGCACCCACCGTCCCCCAAGCTGTGAGTCTCTCTGAATACTTATAAAGCTGACGATCGAGGTCATATTGTTCCAATTCACTCCAAACAAGGAGTGAATGCCACCTTTTAAAATATCTTTAACTTCAAAGCAGTTCTGACTTTGGACAACACAGCAGTGGTTCAGGCTTGAGATAGAAATGCTCTGACAGTTTCATCCTGTGCACCTCGTTTCTCTCCCAGCTTCTGGACCAGCTGAAGCCCGGCGGACGGCTGATTTTGCCCGTTGGCCCGGCGGGAGGAAACCAGATGCTGGAGCAGTACGACAAGATGGAGGACGGCAGCACCAAAATGAAGCCCTTGATGGGGGTGATTTATGTGCCTTTAACAGACAAAGACAAGCAGTGGTCCAGGTGGAAGTGACTTCCTTCTCCCCCTCCTCTCCCTCTCTCCTTCTCACAGTGGCAAAGGTGAAATGGTGTGGCTTGGAGCAGGCAATGGATCACAAGGGGCTGCATTTTGCTGCTTGTTGGCATTTATTGCTTCTTCCATACCATACCAACCCGCTGCACGTTTCCTACATCTTTTGTTTTTAACATCATAATCCTAAATTGGTTCTATAAAAAAAAGTTTGGAACCCAAACACGAAACAATAAACTGAAATAGCAGCAGTGTGAAGGCATATGCTTGGTTTTCAGAGCATGACTGCTACAGCAATTTGGATGCTCATAAAACACTAAAACCCAATTTCCCGACTCTTCTTTTTGATCTTCTACTCTGTGAGATGCAGACAAACACAACAACTGTTTGTATTTTAATGTGATAAAATATCTTAACATTTCACAAGATTCTGACTGTGTGTGTTTGCATGACAGGAGGACAGTTGTTTGTTGCATGCAGCTCCTCTTCCATTTCTAACATTTGACTTGTGTTTCTTTCAGGGATGAACTTTGAAGAGGAAGACTGTCCATAATCCACCTTTAAGTTCGAACCTGGAGGGAACTCGGATGGGGTCAATCAGCTCTTGACATTTTGTTCAAAGCATAACAAAACATTTTGTTCCAAGTTTAACGATAGAAAATCACGGTGATGACAGCCCAGAACGGCTGAGAAAAAGACTGCTTGAAGCTCGGCATAGTAATTTGGAGAGGGCTTTTTGTTTTCTTTTCATGCCTGCATCTTTTTGGTTATTTGTTTTTTTTTTTTTTTTTTTTTTAACAGCTGGATTTAAAGGGTTTTTTTGTGGTTTCATCTTTTGAATTGCAATCAGCCACTTTTACAGTATTACATTTCAGCAGCATCCAAGCTGAATGTAGGAGGAACACCGGGAAACGATGAGGAAACCCTGAGATTTCTAGATAATTCACCTAGCTACAGTGTGTGTGCATCATCTAACTGTAGACTTCTCTGCTAACATATGAGCTTTCTTCCCCTGCAGTACTAACACACACACAGGCAACACAACAGCTCATGTAACTCACATATCCTGTTTGACGTGCAGCACTCTTTAGATCCTTCTATACATAGAATAAGCAGCGCATTGGATCATAGTGAGCACACTCCAAGAGAGCGGAGCGCTAATAACACAAACACACGTGCACATACAGGGCTGCGCTTTCCACTTGGTGATGTGTTGCTTTCTGCCGCTGGTTTTCCATTCACAGTTTGTGCAGGCTCTTCTGGTGACTGACAATAAATGGGATAGTCACTGCTTTGCCAAAATAAACTCCAACAAATATAAAGCAAATGAATGTCTCTTCTTGGGAAAAATAAAAA
This sequence comes from Sandelia bainsii, assembly GCA_032362345.1. NCBI lineage: Eukaryota > Metazoa > Chordata > Actinopteri > Anabantiformes > Anabantidae > Sandelia > Sandelia bainsii. Next base: position 16,968,140 of record JAUMHL010000017.1, read on the forward strand.
CATGAAATTAAAAAAAAGCACATTTTATTTTGGGTGATGTAAGTGATGGATATTTGGCTTTCACAGTTTCTGGAATGACCTGGAAATAAAGAGATGCTTACGTTTTTGTTGTTCTTTCATTCTTTAATTTATTGTGTGCAGTCTGCAACGTAAAAGTCTTGCAGGCACTAACAATTATGGTCAAAACACTGAAGTCAGGTCAGGGGTCCAGATTTATTCAGCACTAACATATATAATGTAACATATTTGTGTCAACCTCCCAAATCTTTTTTTTTTCTTAGAATAGCCAGAGTTTAATTATGTGATAAAATGTGGGGAAAGATATTTTGTAGATCAGTTTGTAAAAAGATTACACCAGTATTTTTTGATATATAATAAACTTTAATATATCACACGAAAAACTGGACTTTGAGAGAATACATCTGTGCAAACATACTGTACTAGTACATACTCCACATCTGTTTAAATAAAGGAAAATATGCAACAGAATGAGGCAGGAGTGGAATATGACCAACAGAATTTGCTATGGCATTTCTAATATTCTGGGATATTAGAATAACTGAAATAACAGGCACACTTGATTGGCAGAAGTACAATATACTTTTATGCAGACCAATAAAGCTATTTGGATGAATAGCGAAACGTTTCAACCTTACAATAAAAAAGTCGACTTAACTTCCAGACAACTTCACCTGGATGACAGAGTCTTCACAGACATACTTTTATGCAGCACGTCAGAAAATCAATGAAAATAAAAACTTAAATGTATCCCAGAAGTTACTGGGCGAGCATGGATAGTTTTAAACGTTGCTTAGGACCGTTGATATTCCATTGATATGGACAATCAGATTTTCTTAAGACAACATACTGTAAATATGAATTCACAAGCATTTGAATATGAGTCACTGGCTTTGAAGGCAGCATCTATGGGACAAATTCAAGACAATAAACACAGAGTGCAACTTCAAAAAGTTCTGGCTCAGACTCTGGTGACGACGCTCATTTCTCTTTCTCAGATCTCTCCCGTATTTGCTGCCCCACGCTGATCACCTTGTTACAGGTACATGCCGTTGATGAGGTAATCGGACTCCTCTGTGGTGAGGGGTCGAGCTTTCTTCAGCTTGTGACGAACAAGTCTGAGACGACAGCCGATCATGAGCAGCAGGAGAGCAGTGATGATTAGACCAAGTGCAAGAGGAAGGATTGCACCTGGAGGAGAAACAAAACAGGTACACTAAGTAAAATCCACATTTCTGTCACTTGTATCTTTATCCCTCCCACTGAAGATGCTAATTATATTTGATCCACCTGGATTTTAATCTTTATGATGGAGAACCTGAACGATTTCTGAAAAATCAAAATAAGAGACCTCAGATGTTCCTATAGACACAAACGTTGGGTCTTACCTGACTCTGGGACCGGATGCCCCCCCATTGCTGGAAATGGTTTGGAGATGGGGGTGTCACTCTCCATTTGGGTCTGGGAGACTTTAGGAGCAGCTTCAACAAAAATACAAATACAACTCAGTTTAGAAAGCACTCACCTGTTAACATGTATGTTACTGTCTCCGAAGCTTTTTTACCCCAGTTTTTTAAAATTAATTTACCTATCTCAGTCTGTTTGGTGACGGCAGGGGCCACAGTTGCAGGTTTGAAAACGGGACCTACAAGATGTTAGTAATATTAGTAAAAATAACACTTAAAATAATATATTATTTAAATAGTTTAAATTAAATACAAATGGACAACAAGTTGATTCTCACTTTTTTGTATACATTCACTGACACAGTCAGATTCCTGGAGGAAGTTGTTGTGGTTGCCCTGGCAACCCCCGTACAGGAAGTGTTTGCATTGGCCTGCGTTTTGATCATAGTACCAGCGTGGAAATGTGCCTTTACAGGGTCCTACCACCGGAGCCGCAGCACATGGATCTACAGCACCAGAAACAAAAGGAGGCAACAATCAGGTTGTTTTACGTTTGACATTTGTCCTGTGCTGCAAGTTGTGTGTGCAGTGATTCACAATGATTAGATGAGCTCAAGAACGGCATTAAAGACAAAGATGGCTTCAAATTAGTTTAATTGACAATCTTCCCGTGAGTCCCCTGGCTGTAAACAAGGTTACAAGTGCTCCTAAACAGGCATAAGTGGTGTGGAGTAATTTTAAAATACCCTGTAATTAAAGTATTATGTTGACTAAAAAAAGTCCAGATTTATTGGACAAAATTTATTCAAAATGAAACACGCTTGGTTCTTGGACTGTTGGTAGAAAAAAAACAAGCAATCTGAGGAGCCATTTTAGGCTATGGAAACTGTGATTGGAAGAGATCCTGAAGAAAAGACTCCTAAGAGCACATCTCACCACTGAAATACCTGAAGTAAAATACTAATGGTGGATGGAGCTAATTTGTTCAGTCAGGGATCAGATGGCAGAGAGGACAGAGCTGCTTTGTTCCAGCACTCAGAGGAGACGCATAAAAAGGGCTGCTTTCCCAGGGAATGCAGAGTGGCCCTGTGGCTTTGCCAGCATTGAGCTCAGTGCTACGACTCAGTGGCTTCCCACAGGGGCTCCATCTGCTTCTATGTCTAGAGACGCACTAAAACCATCTTTGCCCCTTTACAAAAAGGATACTGCACTAATGGCACAGCAATGGAGAATCATCTTGTTAAGCAAACATTTGAATCGGTACAGCTGCAGTGAAAAAACAATGGTCGATTCCCATCTGACCATGTATTTGGAACTACCGCTCAGAGAAACATTTTCTTATCTGACCAAACAGACTGTATGAAAAGAACTTTAAACATGAACCCAACCCTACCTTGAGTTACTGAAGCCTCCTGTTGACCTGGGCTTTGCAGAGGAGCAGTCTTTGTTCTATCCTGCAGTGGTATGATGTTCTCCAGAGCCTTTCTGGGCCCAGTCTGCAGCATGGAGCTGTCCTCATTCTCTTCTGTCTGGACTACAGGTCTGTGAGGGCTGGGTAGGTCGACAGGATGGGTCACTGACTTCCGACTGCTGTCAACTAAAGTAATCACAGAAAAACAAATAAGTGGTGGGGACACTTGTTTTTGCACATTTAACACTTTTGTTGAACTGAGAGATTATAAAAGACAAGACATTTCTGAAGGACAAATGTTTCTTACAGTTGGGGCAGAAATCTTCATCAGAGCGGTCTGGACAGTGCTGCTTCCCATCACAGGCGTATGTGATGTCAATACAGCAGCCGTCATCACACTTGAACTGGTAGTTTGAACAGTGGCCTGTGCACACTGTGAACAGAGAAAAGACACACTTAACTTTAGATAAGCAAGCACAGGCAGAAATAATGGTGCATCATAAACAAAACATATAACAAAGATGAATGTTTTGGTGACTATTTCACCTTCTGCTTGGTGCTTTGGAGCCAACACAGTGACAGAAACGTTGTCGGAGCTCTTCTGGCCTGCAGCGTCAGTGACAGTCATCTGGAAGGTGTACACACCCTCCTGGAGACCGCTGATCTTTAACAGCCCTGGGTGGGTCGCCTTCAACACAAATACAAACAAAAACATGAAGTTAGTTAAATGAATTACATAAGAGCACAGATCGAGCATGACTCTAGTATGTCTACAGTCTATAGTAGCAGCCTACATAATCTCCAGCATCAGTTTCTCTATTTCAATCTTTATTGTTGTGGGAAAAATCAAATCATAAAAGTTTTTATTTACTATGCCAGTAGTTTGGGTTTTTTGATGCAGATCTACCCTCTGTCAAGACTTCTCAATACATTAAAAAATTACATTTGATGGGTAACTTTGTAGCCTACGGGGTTGGTTTGATGAGCTGCTAAATCCCTGGTCTGCAGAGATCTTTCATACATGTCACTCCCAAACTTTCTCCTACCTCATTTCATCTTTCTACTGTTTATCCAACAAAGATAAACAGACACACAAAAATTGATCAAATTCAAAAATTGCAAGTGAATTGCAATTTTATATGGAAATATAAAGTTAATGGAAAATCAAGATTTAAAAACATAACTAGCTGGGAACATGTTTTTGGTTAATCCAGTTAAGCAAAAACTCATAAAATCAAAGTACTTCATCTAATTTCAAGACATTGCCCACAATAGTTTAATACATATAAGATATACATAAAGGATATGGCAAAGTCTGTAATGATCCTAGAAATGAGAAATTAATAGAAATAGAAATTAATCCAAATTCAGTACAGATTAAAGTTTGAGTTTATAAAAGGCAGGAAATGTTGTGCTACAAGCTTCACATGTAGCCTCTACAGGCTGTGAAGAGGGGCTGCTGACCCTGGGGCCAGTTTTGGGCAAAGCAAACTCCTACCTCTGTTGATACAGCAATGTATTATGAAGCCCTGGACACAAGCCACTCTGCTGACTCAACTAATGCAAACACACATATGCAACTTGACTCCGGTGTCTAGGAGGACGATTGGTGACTAGTCATACTGCAGATGCAAATGAAAGAATCACCTGATCCCAGGAGATAGGAGAGAATAACAGAGCGTTTCACAATTTACTCTGTGTTTCCTCCAGTGTTTGTTTTCAGGCTTCACCTGCAGCACCCACATTTAACTGCATACTGGCTCGCTCACTAGCATTAACAAAGCAGACCATATAATGTTAACACTCACCTTCATGTTGATGGCCGTATCTCCCCTGACAAGAGTCCATTCATAGCGGCTGATCCTGTGGTCGTCCACGCTGTCCCGACCGTCCAGGACGGCCCAGTCTGTGGGCAGCTGGATCACCACATCCTGTCCAGCATCACTGCGCGGAGGCTCGTCCACGTCTGCACACAGAAAAAATTCTAGTTGTACGTAAGATGTGCACTACATGATCACATTATTTAAGTTTGACACATGCAGGGTAAAAATAGATTGTTTTTATTACAGCATTTTAGTACAAAGATTAAAAATGTAGTGTAGATATTTTTATTATTTGGGGAGAACACAGTAGCTGTATGTATTTACAGCTACAATTAACAGTTAATTCCAGCATTAATTAATCTGCTGATTAGTCAGTGCTGATGTCTTTAGATTGAAAAACAAATATATACATTCTGCCATTATATAAAACAGAAAAACAGCTAATATACACACTGCTGTTCTGTATTTTTACATAAAAATTTTAACGTAGTTGGTGTAGTGTGGCTGGTACTAGTTAATTGTCACCATCACTTCTAAATAAATAAAGGAAGTTACTGTTGTCACAAACACATCTGCAGCTGGTCTCAGTATCCTGATCTAATTCTGCAAGGCCAGAACCTGCAAAGCAAATCATTAACTCGCCCTGCGTACTTTATCGGGTTAAGTGGCAGCTGCTGGTGGCTAACCCTGATGTACTAGTGAGATATACTGTATGTTGGAAAGCTCGCATAAAAGTACCTGTCAAATCATGATATTATCAACCTTCAATTATACCTACCATTCCTCATTTCTCTTCTACAAATACAAAAGAATAAACATTGCATAAACGTTATCCAATAATCAAAAGGTATATAAGTGACACTTATGCTGTTATATATTGTAACACATTGATGACTTAATTGTGAACTTTGCCCTTGGGGATCAATAAAATGCTATCTTATCGTAAAGTATAACTAGTGAATAACTGCATGAAACATTTCTTATGTAAACCACACAGCTAGAGGTTAACTACCAGAGAAACTAAGGGTCCTGCACTTTTTCATAATGTAAACACACAGGATGAACAGGGTTTTCAGGCTGAGATTTGTGCCAGCAGGTCTCCCACCTTGTGCTTCATCCTCATCACCTTCTCCGAGCTTTCTGGCTGAACCGCTGGGGGAGACAGGGGGGTGTCCCTGCGTTGCGTTGGGGGCCCAGCTGTATGTGCTGAAGCCCTGCTGTGGAGCGAAGGAGCAGACGTTTTTACTCCGGTAGGTGCAGTTGAACAGGTAGCAGCCGAGGCTGTCTCCGGGCTGCCTCACGTCCTCCTGGACCACCGCCACGGTGCAGTGCGGGTGGGAGCAGCAGGCGTGCAGGCAGTCCTTCCAGGTGTACACCCTGTCCGGGGCCAGGAGAAACGCGGCCCCCTGCTCGATGGAGGCCTTGGTGCGTATGATGCGCTCCCCTACGGCGCTGAAATCGCCCGCGCAGGAGTCAATCACATCACCAGCCCTGGACGCCTGGTCCTGCTGGAGCTGCTTGCGGAATTCCTCCAACAGCTCCTCCACCCCTGATATTTTGGATTTTAAGTCCGATATCGGCGAGGACCGAGCGTCGCCACCTGACACTGCGAGCGACAGCGCGACGCAGAGGAGCAGCAGCCGGGGATGCTCCAGCGGAGCCATGTTGTTCACGCTGGTAGACGGCGTCTCCCTCTGCCTCCGGCTGCTCTCCGGCTCATAAGGGTCCTCCACAGCGACAGTGACCGAACTACATGAAATATATCCCCGTGACAGTGAGGTAAAACACGGGAAAAAACGATATTTTTTAACACAATAACCGTAAGCGGCGGAGGTAACGGTCGGTCCGGTGACGATGCTAGAAATCTGTCGTTGTCATGGTGAGGAGGAGGGGGGAGACGGCCGCGAGACCGGAACCCACTGACGTCACCGTGATGAATAACAATAGTGGAGAGTAACTTTTACTTTCAGGTAAAAGTACCTGAAAGTAACTGTGTACTTTTACTCCTGATTCCAGCGCAAGTGTTGTACTTTTAACTCCACTGTATTTACCTGACATATTTAGTTAACAGTTAGTTTCACAATACAAAAATAAACAACTAATAAATGATAAAGTATTATTGTGGATTAAACCATCTGTCACACTTTGTTCGACACTTTTTGTTTTAAATCAAGAGCCTTAAAAATTTATTGTTCAGTGCTGTAACTTAGTTGGACTAATGCCCTGAGAAATCTACAGGTGTTTCTCAGTGTAGTACTTTCAGCAAGTAGGCCTACTTACTTCAGCTTGAGTAAAGAATTTGAATTAGTATTAGTATGGTGAAGTACTTTTTTAGGCAAGTATTTGCGCTCTGAGTATTGAATTTGTGTACTTGTACTGCCACTCTGATGAATATGACAGCTATATCTGAATCTTTTTTGTACAGAGCAGGAGAAATAAAGTTTTCTTCAGCCTAAAACAGTTGTATGTAGGCTACAAACCTTAAGGAAAAAGAAAACAAAACAAAACAGTGGGACTTTAAACAACACCAGACCCTCCACCTTTCTGTTCAGTAAATAGGCCACAGCACTTTCCAACATGAAATATATTTGGCTTATGATTACTGAATCACATGAATTACTGATCACTGGGAAAACACAGCCTGTGTGTGAAGTATTACTGCTTCTTTTTTGAAAGTCACAGGGCACAGTAAAACACACAAAATGACCACAAGAGATAAAAACCGATCCCAAAGACGAAAAAAGGCACCAAAAAGAAACATAAAATAACCAAAAACAAACAACAAAATAGACACAAAATGATCCCAAAGACAAAAAAATGACCAAAAAGACAAAAAATAGACACTCCCAAAGATACAAAAATATACACAAAAGCACCAAAAAAATACAATGACCAAACAACACAAAATGACCACAAGACAAAAAGCAACCACAGAGACAAAAGACCAAAATACAAAATAGTTCAAGACACAAAGTACAGAAAATAGACACACAGAGCACAAAAATAGACAGAAATGACCAAAAATATATACTGAATTATCCTGCTGACACAAACAAAAACCCAACAATAGACACAAAATGATCCCAAAGACAAAAAATGACCAAAAAGACAAAAAAATTACTAAAAATAGACACAAAATGATCCCAAAGACAAAAAATGACAAAAAAGTCAAAAAATTACTATAAATAGACACAAAATGATCCCAAAGACACAAAAAATATACACAAAAGCACCAAAGAATATATAAAAATGACCAAACAACATAAATATCGTAAGAGACAAAAATGACCAAATACACACACAAAATGACCACAAGACAAAAAGCAACCAAAAAGAGGCCAAAAGTAAGAAGTAATGATGACAGAGAAACTGAAAATTAGTGTTGATGTCATTTGTCTACAACTCGTCCACAGGCTGTAGGTGAAGTTATTCGGTCTAACACAACATAAATTCTGCATTTCTTTCCTCCACGAAGGTGATAATATTCAGGTAAAGCAGCGTTGCTTATGGTGGAGGTTGTCTTTCTTTATACTGACAGACGTTGCTATTATTTTGTCCGTGTCAGTCAAATCATTGAGGTTAGGCTGAAAAACAGAAACGCACGTGTGTATGACGCAGTAGCAAATTATCTTCACAGTTTCAAGATGAAAAAATTTTTATTTAACAATGTGACACAAAAATCTTGATTTTTTTTTTTAGACATGACCCAAAACAGACACACTGTTCATAATTATTTTCCCTATTTCTGACGTCTTAGTTTAAAATAAAAAAAAGTTCTCTCTCTTCTATGTGAAATTAGTTTTCATTTCAGATTTCAACATGATCATATTTACATGCACACAAACAAGGTAAACACAAGTTTGTCAGTGTATAACAAAAACAGAGCAGATGGTCTGATGTAATATTAATTACTGACTCAATATCATCTCCTGTGATTTAAGACACTAGAAAATACGATAATGTACATTTTCATAGACTTGGTCTCGTCCACATAGACGTTTAACTTTGTCTATAGCAGACAAAATTATTTCACATATAATTCTATATGGAAAATTAAAATGTAGATTCGTTTTATAAAAGGAAACGCGACAAAAACATTGTCAATTTAAATAAGTCTCAGTACAGATAAAATAAAAATAAAAAGGGATATGCACCGACATCCTTCAGGTTAGCATTACAATTAAATTAAAAATACATTTAAATAAAAGTAGTGATAAGATGCATATGATAAAAACATTAGTACAGATGATTTTCATGTAGTATTTTTTGTTTCTCAGGCTTGTATTAGAAAACTGTTAGTCTCCAGTTTTTGTAAACATCTTGTAAAGACAGTTTTCAAGACTTTAATTATAGATTTTCTCACCAATTGTCATTTTTAAACACACCTGTAACAAAAAGTGGCGTCGTGTCCATCAGGCGTAACAAAAACTGGTGGCACTTCTCAGTAAATGTTGCTTTTAAATTGACCAAAATCCTTGGTTCAGATGATCAAAGTGCTCCGACAACAGCAGTCGAGGAGTTTCTGCAAAGCTGCTCCGCGCGCGCACAGCGAACCCAGGCTCTTCTCCTTCTCCTGAAAAGTCTCACTCTTATAAATACTGAGGTAAAGAGGAGAATATTGAGCTGCTGATGCTTCTCTGAGGGAGTGAGTGTCACCACTTAAGGCCTCAGGTTGGCTTCTGCCTGTAGTCTGTGATGGCCTTCCACAGTTTACACAGGATCCCACCTCTGACAGGACAGAAGCAGACAGGAAGACAGTTATGTGATCACACAGAAATCACTCCGTACGTCATATACTGTACTATCACTCAGCTTTTAAAAAATAATAGAAAGTTTGTTTTGCTGTGTACAATTATGTATTATAAAATTTTCTTACACATTTTACACATTTACATGGTTGCTCTTGACACTTCCTATCTACTGCATGAGCACAACAAAACTTTAGCACTCAAGTAAAAGAAATACTATCGACATACAGTTGTACAGTATTTGTACGGTTACTAATGTGTTTTTTTTAAAATAAATGGATGTGATACCTGATTAACCTGTTTAATCACAATGTTTTTTGTAATGAAGACAGGTAAGAAGGATTTACATTTTCTGAAAAGTATTAGATTATAAACAAGTTGTTTGTGCTTGAAAACCATCAAATGTGGCTGAATTAAAACAATTCTGCAAAGAAGAGTGGGTCAAAATTCCTCCACAGCAATGTAAAAGACTCATTGCCAGTTATCGCAAATGCTTGATTGCAGTTGTTGCCACCAAGGGAGGCACAACCAGTTATTAGGTTAAGGGCCAGGCAGGTTTGGATAGTTTTTTCCCTTAATAAATGAAATCATCATTTAAAAACTGCATTTTGTATTTACTCGGGTTATGTTTGTATAATATTAATAGTTGTTAAATGATCATTTAAGTGTGACAAATATGCAAAAAATAATAAATCAAGAAAGGGGGAAATACTTTTTTACAGCACTGTAGTGTTTCCAAAAGCTTAACAGGCAGCATTTCATATTAGTATGTTAATAAAAATCAGCAATATTAGATAAGGGCTGAATACCAATGATATGGCAGTTTAAATAAAAAAATAAACTATTTAGAAAGATGATATCTAAAATGTTCTCACTCAACTCATAAACATAATTTATAAAAACTGTACAAACAGTATTGCTGTCTGCTGTGATGAATTATTTCAACCACTTGAGGGAACCAAATGCTGCACATACACTAATGGCTTTAAAAGTTTTTATCAATCATTGTTTTTGTTTTTTACCTTTATGTGAAAAGGACATAATAGACTGAACTAATGGGCGACATTTAAAAAAGGAGATGTAACTAAAGTAATAAACCAGCGAATAAACATGTTTAACAACATGATGTGATCACCTGGACTCTGCTAGCTGCACCTGAACGTTCCTACATTTCAGATTAAGTGTGACCTCCTCTACAGAACTAGATCCAGGTTCCTGAGAACTACAGCACATCTACAACCACACTGCTGACTATGAAAACACTTTCACAACTTGTGAGCACAGCTCAGCTCTGTGCTTGTGTTTGTTGACACCTCCTCACAGCATTTGTGATCTGACAGGTCTTGCTGCCACTAAGAACCCCTTAAGTGTAAAGTTGGCCTGTTCAAACCTCAAGTAACAACTCTGCTCAGGTGTCTTTGTGACTAACTACATAAGTGAAACTGTTGCCTGTGAGTTTAAAGTTAAGAAAACTGGTGCACTACCTCAGTCTTAAGCTCTTCAGATCGTCTCTTGTTACGTCGTGGAGGATGTCGTTCAGCGTATACTCCTCATTCAGTATCTAAGAAACAAAATCGATAAAATGAAGGGAATAATATAGATGTTTTCACAAACTGTACATTACTACATAAGTATTACATTGTCCTCCGACAGTACAACAAAGAAAATGCCATTCTTCTATGAGTAGTAGATGAATTCAGGGACTCACTCTGTCTATAGATTCCTGATCGGCACCATAACACCTCAGCCAACCGGTCAGCTCCGAGTCTTCATGTCTCTCTGCAGGTTGACTTTTCTGTGTCTCTGGGGAGGATGTTTGGATGTCTTCTACAGAAAAAACAACAGTGAACAGACTCCTTTAACACACTGGGCTCAATCACAAAACACTTGCACAAAGAAAAACTCATCACAGTTGCCAAAATTAAAAAGCCAATAATGTATTTTATCATAGGTACCTACGAATATGCAGGTGTAGATACCAATACTACAATGAGCATACATACAGTATAAAATCCTATTAAATGTGATGTAAAAACAAATAAAGGCATCCGGACACAGCAATAACATCAAATCAGCAAATCAGGATGCACTTGATAGAAAACACAATTAGCTGTCACACAATTTGCACCTTCATCAGGTGTTAAAACGCTTCATTCGTGTGCTGTTCATGTCACAACTTGTATGAAATGAGCTTACATGAGCTGTAGGGACAAAGTGTGAAAGTGAATCTTGGATATTCCTCTGTATGATGTATAACACAGCATTTTGGTGTATTTCTTACAGATAAGCTGTGATTGTCAAGTGAAGCAGCAGAAATGTTGCTGGTATCACACACACTACAGCACAGAAAACTAAAGCACAGACCTGCGGGCTCAGATCGCAGCCTCAGCAGTCTGATCTCCTGCTCTCTCTCCTCCAGCACTTGTTGCAGAATGGCCTGATACTCTCGCTCCTTCTCCAGCAGCTGCTCCAGCAGCCTGGAGTCAAACAGGTCAGAGGAAATACAACAGGAGCATTTATTTCACATATTATTATCATAAAAGCATGCAACACTTCCACGATGTCTCCTTTAAGGCTGTGATAGTTGTTAATATTCTACTTTCATCAGGTATCTGGGGAAATATTCCATCATACAGTATCATTCATCTATACAGACGCCTGTGACATATTCAGGTGTGCAGAGGTTTTCCTGATTTTATAAGTTTATTATCAGCATGAATAATTAATGACATGACAAATGATGCACCTGAAAGCTGTGCAAAGATTTACTGTAAGCTACGGGCTGCAAACAGATTAACATCTTGAAATGTCCCGAAAGAGGAAAGAATGGCTAAAATCTGAGAGAAAAATATGATCCTCATGATGTCTGATGAAGGCAAGACTGTTTGGAGAAGCAAGTACAACGCTGATAAAGTGAAGTTAAAAGGCTGTTAAAGGAACTAACAGGAGGTGGGGCATTGACAAAGGACCAATCACAAACAACAGTTGACGACATCTAACAGAAAAAAAACCAGAACAGAATTTTGGAATTACAAGAAGCACAGTTGGAAGAATAATCGATAGAGACTCTGTAAACAAATCCATCAACCTGAGTTGAACAAATTAAAGCTTAGTGAGGTTAGTGAGGAGGTCCTCTGCTGCTGTTAACGTGTCTCGTCACAGCAGATGTTCATGTCTACCTGCTGGTCTCCAGCTTCATCCTGCTCAGCTCCACGCTCACTGAGCGCTGCGCATTGTGGGACTCATGAGAGACGGTGGAGCTGAGCGTGCTGACTCCCGATGTAGCCACGGTGTCATCGTGAGCGGCGACCGGAGGACCTCGGCTCTGGTGGGTGGAGTTTCTCTCTGGCTCAACGTCATCGACGTCCTCCTGGTCAGCCGGGTCACTTTCTGAAGCTAGACTGAAGTGAGGCCTCAGCTCTGAACGCAGACACAAGAGATCACTTTATCACTTTTTGCATGATTTAACTTAATTGAAATTTAATATTTAATTAAAATCAGATTTCAGGTAAGTAAAGAAATATGTTTTAAAAGTGATTAGTGTATCAATAGAACATTTAAATCAACTTTTGATAATTTGTTAGATGTTTACAGTTATTCAATGTGAGGATTTGCAGCTTTTCTCTGTTTTTTAAGGTTTATTGTAAACTGAATACCTTTGAAACCTGCACAGGTACAAAGACCAAATACTTACATTTCTTGGTAAACTTTAGTACTAATAGCAAAACAGCAATTCAATTTCATATTCACATTCAAAATAATCATGCCCGAGTCATTTTTGCAGATGACACCATCAATGTCAAACCAAAGAAGCAAAAACATGCAGCAAAATGACAACATGCTAAATCTAGCAGCTCATGTCATTCTCATTCCTTATTTATTTTAACAAGATTCTGCAAAGACTGCAAAATTATAACTCCTGTTACATTTGACCTAATGCTGGTACCTGCTTGAAATGAAGTAGGAAGCAACAGGTAATTATCTTAATCAAAGTAGAGACTCTCAAAAATCTGGCGTATAACAAAAATCCATCACCACAGCTCCTGTATTTATCAGATAGTCAGCGGTGCCCTGAGGGAGTAATGATAACGTGTTTAGAGGTGCTCTGCTCGAGACGCTGATGATACCTGGCACGAGGATTGTGATGGCCGTCTGCACAGCTTTGCGGATGATGTTGTCCAGAGCAAACATCCAGTGAGGCTTAATGTTGTGGTTTCGCAGCACCTTGTTCACCTGGAAGAGTTTCACAGTCAGAAATACACTTTTACTGTATGTTCATACTGAATACATGTCAAAATAATTGTTTCATTAAGTTCCATATGTTTTTAATTATTTATTTGTCCATGTTTGTTTTATAATTTGTTTTTACAAACAACAGTATTTTTACTTTCGTTACTTGGAACTATACTTTTAACTATTCTGAGCTTTTATTTAAGTAAGGTTTTGAACTGAGGATTTTTATTTGTAACAGAGTATTTCTACACTATGGTTACAATACTTTTACTTAAACAGACATGTAAAATTACTTCTTCCAGCACCGGCTGCATGCCTCTGCCCCCTTGACTCTATATTCTTTACCCTACTGACCAACAGGAGGCATCGGAGCTTCAGTTTTTTTGCAGGATTATGCAACACCTCTCACAAATATGAAAACAAGCACTTGCTCTATTGTTGTTTAATCTGCATTTCTGAGGGGCAGATCAGCCTTTTCAGACAATGTGCATTTACTCCTGATAGATTCCCCTCTTATCCCCTCACTTAAAGGTTAGGTGTTTTTCACGGTTTAACTGTCTGGTCTCTGTGCAGAAAGAGCAGCAACATGGCAGCCTGCTGCTGCCTACACCTCTTTACAAAGACAACAATTATAGTGAAGTGTTCAGAGCTACAGGTTTGTGCGGAGGCTACAGTGCTACAAAAGGCATCTGCCTACAAATAGAGGATGGATAATAGACAGGAAATGACATATTGCAGGAGAGTAGAAAATGAGCAGCTTATTCTCTGATAACATGATGGATTGTTTCTAATATTTCCATCAATAATTTAAAAACCCATTGAGATGAGATGTGAGATGAAATGCAGCTGAGATTTACTACATTTAATTCCTTCTTTCCCCTCTATGCTATAGTTTTTCTATATCTGATATGTTAGGTGTTGTTATTGTTTAATACTTACAGCATCCTGGAAGCCAAACAGCACGACCTGCAGCTGACTGATGGCGGTGCTGTCGAAGTCCAGCTCCAGCTTGAGTTGAGAAAGTGTGTTGGCGATGATTTTCCTATCTGCCATGCGGACAAAGTCAGCCAGACTGACCACGAGGGTGGAGATGTGCTGAGGCTTCAGCTTCATTTCCTCAGAGCCCTGGGGATGACAGGGTGCGGAGATGGGGGTAGAAGCCATAAAAACAGAGGTTCCAGTCTACATGATGTTGTCGATCTAGCTGTGTCTGATTCCATCCACCTACCTGTGTGAGGGCCTCCGTCAGGTTGGCCACCACCTTGTCCTGGTCCTCTGTCATGATGCGGTGCAGGGTGGCTCGCCTCTCGCTGTCCTTTCGAAGCATAAAGAAACCCGAATCTTTCTCATCGGGAGATGGAGGGGCGCTGTGGTCCTCGAAGTTCTCCACAGGAATGCTGAGGAGAAAATAAAACCATTTAGTTTTTAGTCCTTTGAACTGACACCGAGCATTTTGGTATAAATTTGCCCACCTGAATACAGTGTTTTGCATCCATATCATGCACAACAACTTGTTTCTGTTATAACTTACTCATAGTTCCACATATTGTCTCTGCTTATCAATGATGATGATTAAATGTTTTGTTTTTATTGTCCATTTTTATGTTGTGAATACTTACCAAACGCAGACATGATGACATAGTTTGCAAACAAAAATATGACTGTAAGAATATGTAAACATTATCTACATTGAAATGTCTGTTGTCTATGTGTTTAAACATTTATATTATGTTATTTTAAATGATCTTCTTCTCTTTGGATACATCAGAGTTCAGCCTGTATTGATTTTTGAGCGCTTATATCAAATTTTGTGCTGTACTGATATTTAAAATGTTGTAGAAATGATCCTAAAAATATTCACCAACATTGTATCCAGTGTTTCTTCTTTTTCTTGTAAATTGTGGTTTTTACTACTTTACGGTTAATTAAACAAAACAAGGTAAAAGCAGCTCATATGTATACTAGATAAAGGATCATCCAGCTTTAACCTGTCACAAGCTGTAACTGGTTCACACATTCATGTAAAAAAAACTTTCTGCATTAAAATCAGCTTAGCTGAGCTCTTTAAATAGACAACTGATGTATTATGTAACAACAATGCAGCAATAAGAAAAGCAAAAAAAAACACCACCGTTATTTTAAGAATAAATGTCATGTTTTTAATTTGCTCCAACCCCATGTCCAGGTCCCACTTGTTCTACCTGAGGAACAGGGACCTGGGCCCCTTGACGTCCTTCTCGCTGTAGCACTTGACGCTGGGCTTGAAGATGAAGGGGTTGGTGTTGAGGTCGTTGTCAGGGGAGACGGAGCCGTACTCACTGCTGCTGCTGGTGTCCTCCACCACCACTGGCACAGGCAGGGAGATACTGCGGAGGTACTCTGGAAAGACACAATTAAAAATAAGACATAAAAGGTGCAAGATGCATCATTTATGATCAAATATATAAGACTATGTAGCACAGAGAAAGAAGGAGCTGTTCCTCTATAACAAAGTGTGCTCTGGAAGAGCATGAAATGAGTTAAATTGCTGATGGAAAATTGGCTTCCTTTTCAGTAAAGACGCATAAAAACACATTAAATCACATTCTAATGCCTCAGAATGATGCTACCCTCTCATCATGTTTAGGGAGAAGAGCTCTTTTTAATGTAGCTGGCAGCCATTGTGTATAAATTATGAAAGAGGGACTATAAAGACATTCAAGCATTAGGAAAGAAGTCATGATGTGCAACGTCTATTTGAGTTGCAAAGGGCAGAGTCGTGCAAGCTAGGTATCCACTGACAGGAGAAAAAAGAAAACTGTAGTCTAGATACTGCTCAGCAAAGCAGACAGATGCTTCATGGAGCTGACATCCAGTTTATGCAGTAGTCTCTCTGGTTTGGATTAGAGTTTTAGAAGAAGTGAAGAGAGTGTAGTACAGAGAGTACAGTAACTCACCTGACCCTGGTGTCAGAGCTGTGGGGGAAGGCATAAAATATGTGTCAGCAGTTATTTGAGAACAAAACAGAACAAGATTTCCATGTAAAACTGGCAGGATAACATTTCCAAGTATGCAGTGAAGCACAAGCTTTTGAGCTTTTTTAGAATTATTTTATGCTGGTGCCAGGACACATGGCAGTATTACTGTTGCGGGGTGGAAACCCAACACGAACTGAAGTCCAGACAATGAAGGCTAAGGGTGTGTTCAGGTTGCATGAAGAACACTTTGTTCACAAGCAGGTGACAATTATTAGCAGACAATGTTTAGGTACAACGAAGGACACATCAGCAAAAGTACACTGTGTTGCTCACTGACTAGCATGTTATATTCTGCTTGTTTATTCAGTACAAATACTTAAGAGTAAATAGTTGAGGTTTTATGGGACATTATGTGCAGGACTATTTCCTGTACTTAGATTCAGTTTTTGCACGGCATAAACAGACGAGATATGACATGCTGAATAGTGAGTTTTTGTTGTGGTGGTAGGTGGATTCGGTTACGTTTGGACAAAGCCAGGATTTCTGTTTCCAGTCTTTCATAAAATGTCAACATATTCTTTAAAAAGACGTCAGACACTGCAGATTTGTACCAGAGACAGCTGCTTTATATCCACTTTACAGCAGCTTCCTGGTGGTTATGTTGCGTTTGTCCAACCTTTTTATACTGTGTGAATTCAAAGTGAAATGTATTCTGTGTGTGTGGACCCCATGATGCTTAGCAACAACTTTGTGGAAGCTACTGAGGATCCAGTGAAGAATAAAGAAGAAAAACACCAACAGAGTCTTATCTTTCTTTGCTAAACTGTTATACACACACCTGTGAAGCTGCTCTTGCCCTTCTTCTTGCGGCTGGTGACGGTGAGGAACTCATCGGTGAGCAGGTCGAGGGCTGTGGCTCGGCGGTCGGGGTCAGGCTCAAAGCAGCGCAGGATGAAGGCCTTAGCCTCCGGAGACATGGACTCGGGGATCTCTGGATGGATCTTAAACATGCCCACCTGAAGATAAAGGACACACAGTCAGTCCAGACTGGAGCAGAAGCAGCTGTGATGTCAGTTTAACAGTGAGATCACACATGTTGCCTGAACTCTCTGAAAACTCTCCTGCTGTTGGTGTAAATGATTTGATTGACTGCACGGAGACAACTCAAGCATAAAGCAAGTGTTTGCGCAGTGATCCCTTAGACCCGGCAGCAGCTCGGAGCAGCAGCTGAGAGCAATAATGCTCTAAGTTCAAGTGCGAGACGCTCATGACAATAAGTACGCTCGACATTCCTGATGTTGCCGTTGAGGAATGTTGACTTAAGATGAGCAGGGAGATTCCCCTCACTGGAGAAATTCCGCAAGGATGAGTGAAGAGTACACAGAGACTTTTAGGGAAAACTATGCACCATATAAAATGCAGACACAACATCTTTTTAGAGATTAATTTAGAGATGTCCGTACATGCAGTTCCATGAATTCTGTGATATCTGGCCAGAAAATGTGAGGAGATTCCAATTTCCGCTTTGATGTTTTATTTACTACAAGGTATTTTCAGCCCAGTAACACACACCCACTTGTTTTAATTCACAGCCTTTTAGTTAAACTACATCATATGGAAGATTCCATGATTAAGAGCTTTGACGTAAGTGGTATAGTATCTTCTACACAGCCCTTAAACATCATTAAAGGTCACACATGGCGAAGAACTATATTTCATTCGTGTGGAGCACTTACATTTGCATCCAAAGCAAATACACACTGCAAACGGAGTGAGTAGAGATTCCAAACAAAGACACGTGCAAACAGAAACTGGAAATTAAAGTAAAAAAACAGGAGGGAGCCTGTGAAGGTTCCTCTTGATGAGCAACACGCTTGTTTGTGTTCAAACAAATGTTCGTGTACAGACAAAATTTGGGAGTTTCTACACGCAGGTGATAAAACAATGCAGGTGCATAGCAGCTGATTCACTGTTGTGTTTCCTTAGAAAAGGGGAGCTGATTAGTGCAGATGCTGAACTACTTCATTATTTTATTTGTTGGCTTTGTTGGGGGTAGCAGTTTAAGTAAAAACTGTGGATTTTAAACGTTCACACACTACATGTGGTGATATTTTCCATATTTTTAATATGTCAGTCCAGCTGTGGGTCTGTTGCCATCATTAAAATATGAAACATTAGAATAGAAGAGAAAAATCTGTAAAAACTGTACTAAATTATGTATAAAAATTAAGAGTTTAAATACCAACATTTCCTTTCCTTGCCGTTTTTAACTAGGTGGAGTGTTTAGCTTATCACTGCTGTATATAAGACTATGCATGTAACTCATTCTGCATCATTGGTTTTGGCTATAAGCGTACAGGCTCACAGGTCTGACTGATCGCCAGAGGTTATTACTGTATGTCAACAGTTGATTCAGTTTGTTTGCTGAGAGAATTATATAAGAGGAGAAGCATTTAGTGTGTTGTCAGCTTCGTGCCAGAACAAGTTAGGGCTTAATCTACTGGTGGATTGCAAAACAAGATAGACAAGATGATTTTACCTTTTGAGGAAAACCAGACGTCTGATGTTACAATAACCAGAATTACAACTAGCATGGCGCCTGTTGGGTGGCAGCCAGCCACAGCAGCTCCTCTCTTTGTGTGTTGTTTTTGTTAGTTTTGTGGAGTTTTTGTCGTCTATCTTCCTCCAACTCGTGAGCTTCTCTGAGGTGATGGGCAGAAGTGAACTTCCTGGGATCTTTCTGATCTCCTGCGTTTGTGAGAGGACTTTTGGAGACTTTGTCTGGAGGCACACGTTACCACGAATACAGCATAGTTTTTTTTATGGAAAGCCTGCTATTAGCTACTAGCTCTCAGCCTGCAAAACATAGGCTCCAAGGGGAGAGACCTGAACTCAACCAGAAATCCTCCAGAAGAACCAGACCAAGATTTTAGGAGGTGGAGGTGCAGAGCAGGGGAGAAGTGCTGAGAAAAGTTGGTGGGACGAGTCATCCGCGCTGATCGCGGACCAGAACGGGACACTGCTGAAGAAACTCAGTCCTGATTCACTCTAACTGGACAGTTTTCAGCTGGCGAGGATTTAAAGACAAAACAAGACCCTGCTACCATCGGACTTCTAGTTCGCTTCCAGCAAACTCAAGTGACCTGGATAACCTCAGACTGATCTGCCTGACTTATCGGCTTAAAGGCTCCTGTCAATTCAGTGCTGCTGTTGCTTCTCATGAACTTTGTTATCTACTGTATCTCAATTCCCTAATTGTATATCGTTATTATTACACTATTGATCTATTATGTATTTTGTAGTATATTCTAGATTAATTCTGTTCTGTTGTTTTTAACTTTTAATGCTATTTTTACTCTGATGCTGTGACACGTGAATTTCTCCTTCGGGGGATCAATAAAGTGTTATTCTATCTTATCTTAACAAGGAGCTCTTACCCAACAACTTAGCTTAATCTTTAAAAACATGGCGTACAGTATATGAGAGTAATTGTCAGGGGAGCAATTATCAGCTTCCGGATATGAAAACTGTCCAGTTCTGTTGAAATGGCAGAGCCACAGCTGTTTACTGGCACGACGGACCAACACCGTTCAGAAGATGTCATTACAGCAGCAGCTGTTCTACAACCTGGCTGCTAAAAATAACCTGTTACCTACTAAGATGATGTGATGTGTTGTTAACAGCGTGTCTCACCTTGAACATGGCGGCTTGTGGTTCTCCCAGTTCATAGAAAGGTGGTTTCCCAGTTGCCATCTCTATTATGGTGCAGCCCAGAGACCAGATGTCTGCTGGTTTACCATATCCCCGTGGACCCTTGTCTATGATTTCAGGAGCCATGTACTGTAGTGTTCCTAGAAACAAGCAAAAAACAGACATTTAAATGACAGTAAGTGTAGATGTCCAGTTTTAACAGGTCATACTTCCTTTCATTTGTTGTTAATGGTTTTAGATTTCCCAAAGTTATACACTTACGATTCTCGCCAAGAGTTAGATAAAAAGATCAACACACCACAATCACATAGTTAGGGTAAGTGTAGCTGTTTAGCTTAGCTGAGCTGTTTGTGCATGTGGAGTGTTACAGCCAACTGTCTCTGCAACTGCTCCACGTCTGATTCTAAGCACACAACAAGCACAAGAAATCCTATTTTAGATATGTGAGCGGACACTGCAGTGTCGGGAACAAAACTATTAAAAATAATGTTTTACTACTTGAATAAATTATTCAGAAACAAGGTCAGACTGTTCCACAGCCTTTATTAGGTGAAACTGACGTGGACGGTGTGTGAAAGAAACTGATGTAAATGCCAAAAATAGGTGTCCTGAGGTAATGACACAATTCTTTCAAATGGCCAATAAGGTTACAAAAGCTTTACCAGGATTTATGGCCTTGCAGCTAAGTCCAAAGTAACATTTTCAGCTCCGCACTGAAAGGACTCTTCTGTTCTAATAATAGCCTGCTGGCTGCGTACTTGCTGTTTTTAGAAGCTCATGTACTGAGCTAAAAACAGGCAGGGAAACATTTATAGCAAGGCTGGGCTATAAAAAGGACTAGCCCAATTTCCTGAGAGAGCTCCACCATTCACGGTAAGTCCCTGTCTGCTCCAATCAGCTGTCAGACGGTGTAATCCAAGGTCACAATGAGCTACAATTGGGCGCTGTAGGGCCACAAGATCACAAGATCTGACCACAGACTCTTGCCAGACTCGATGTCTCTGAATAGCCACAATCGTCTATTCTCCGTTCTCAGTACCACTTACTGTTCAAGGAGCTGAGACTGGATTAATGCTCTGAAACGGTGACAGCCAAAGGCACTTATTATCTGTGTGGGATTACCACACTGCTTAGCGTTATTTACAGCCACTACTGAGCAAAGTTCAGCCCCTTGTTCTTTTATGAAAACACCTCCTGTACTTTTTGGAAGTGGGTCAGAGCGTACCTGTGAAAGTCTCAGTGCAGGTATTGATCCCAGCCAACCTCTTCGATGTGCCAAAATCTGATATCTTCAGGATGCCGCTGTAGGTGTTGATGAGCACATTATCACCCTGCAGATTTAAAAGACAGTTTGTGAGAACAGATAACACACATTCCAACGTCATGATGGCAATAAGATAAAGTGAAGAAGAAACCCTCCTCTTCCTCCACCTCCTCCCAGTCAAAACAAGGTGATTAACATTTACGTGGTGTTATTGATGTTTGTATGACTGCCTTGTTAAATCAGGTGGACACATGGGGAAGAGGTTGTCAAGTTGTCTGTGGTGGGAGTGTTATCAGTGCTGGTTTGTCATAACTGAGATAAAACAGGGAGGGATTTTACTTCAGGAAAATCCATGATTACTGTTGTAGCCAAAGAGCTATAAAGAAAATTCTAAGATGATGTGAGCAGCTTCTTGTTATGCCTTAACACCAAATCAAATTTACTGTGTACAGACAGTCACAGGGAATGAGTTTCCACAGAGCAAACATACAATAAAAGACAAGCATCAGAGTTTAGGCTGAAGTTCTGCCATATTTTAATGATTATTAAGCTATTTGTGAACATTTACTGTAAGAAAAACTTGGAAAAGTGTGATAGACTGTCACAGTTTCAGTTTCCATCAGTTCATCTTTTTTGTTTTCTTTAATTTTTTTGGTCTAAATTCTCTACATATTATCTGCAGTAAGACAACTATATCAGGAAGACAATAAAAACCAACAGGAAACAGTATTAATTATCGCCTCCATTCAGTCACCTTGATGTCTCTGTGTGCGATCTGATTGTCGTGCAGGTACTTGAGCCCCTCCAGGATTTGCCGCGTGTAGAAGCCGATGGTGGGCTCATTGTTTTTCAGCGGGCCCCACTTGGATCTCAGCAGTGCAGACAGACTCCCTGCACACAACGGGACAAATTACAACAACAATCAATACGCTCAGTCTGACCTGAGATTAGCAGCACAGGCCTGACTAGTCTGCAAATTCATGCAGGCATTCAGGTATCTCACTGCTGCTGGCAAATGATGTGCAATCTTCATTTTCCATGCATTTACTAGTTTTTCACAAACTGTTTTAGTGACAAGTTGCACAATGTATGAGTTTAAATACTGGTCTTTTGGCATAAAAGTGGACTATATTGCACTTTTCACAACGGGGCTACAAATGAAGTGCTTTTTAGTGATGAAAGGATGAAGAAAACACACAAATGTGAGCAACAGTAAGTAACAAGTAAAAAAATCCAACTTAAAAATAATTAAGAAACAGCCACTTGAGGAATTTAATTAAAAGTTGCTGCATAAAAGACACCCTGTCATTACAACGATTCAGTTAACTTTCAATTATTCTGCAGTCACTCTGTCAGGTTGCGTGTGCATCTACTTGAATCAAATTCCACTCTTCCATTGCTTTCTTTAATTTCCTCTTTGTGAGACAGTGACAGTGTCAGCAGGTGTCTCACCTCCAGGCACCTGCTCCATGAAGATCTTGATGAAGCCGTTCTCGCTGATGGAGCCAAGATACTGGACGATGTTCTTGTGCTTCAAGTGCTTGTGGAGGGCGATCTCCTCGTGGAGAGGCTGCGAGTATCTGCATTAAAACACGAGACATCAAACCATTTTATTACAGTCTACAATAGACAGAAACAGATGACAATACTTAAAAAACACTGTGAATGAAGTTAAAAAGGAAACAAACAACTTTCAATAAAGATGTTCGATGATCTATGTGAGTTGCTGGTGTTTTGACCTTTTCAGTTTGCTTTCTCTCATCCACACACTTTGGCAGCAGGTGAAGTTCTGCCAGAAATTCCTACTTCACCACCACACGTAGAGAGTTTTGCAGTTCTCTCAAAATTCAAGTTTACAACAAAGCTTCTGTTTGAGTATGTTATTAAAGAGATTTGCTGATGATACTTTGTAATTTTTAAGGCACCACATCAACACTAGCAGTCAAAAGTTTGGACATACATATAAATTACCATATTTTTGAAAGCAAAGCTGATTTTATAACATGAAATCAATCAGAAATGCAGTGATCATTAGGAAACTTTTTTGCAATGATGGTAACACAGCTGAAGATATTTTCATGAAAAATAAGGTAATACAACATTTTGACTGGTAGTGTACACTAAAACATACTTAAAAATAAGTCCAGTTGCCATCAAACAGCATTTTTTGGGATAACCATGACCTGGACGACTGACAATCTTCACAGACATAATGTCTTCATACTTTTTAGAAATTATCCACTTCTATGAAAAGTACTTAAACTAGAAATTACATTAAAATTCAGGGGTACAAATTCATGGCTGACATATGGATTCAAACTCTGGTCCTTAGCTGTGAGGCAGGAGACAGTGCTAACCACTACACCACTGTGCCACCCTGAGTATATTTATATTACTTTTAATTGGGACGAACTCCTTCTTGTGCTTCCACACACAAGAAGGAGTTTGACACACAAGTCAAACCACCTGTTTGGAATACAGAGTAAAGCTGTATAAGTGCATGAAATGGCTAAAAACCAGACATACCACCCCTTAGAGGTCTGATACGACATAATTTATGAAATCTTTGTCATGGAAAAACACCTTTTCCATGAGGCTCCGGGAAACAAAATTTGATGAAATCTGGAAAAAATGGATAATATCCTTTGTTTAACCGTCTTTAATTTTTCCTCTTTTTTTTCTTTTGTTTTCAAATGGAAACACCCCATGTTCTATTTATGTTCAATGATCACACTGTTAAAAATTGAAAAGACTGATCACTTTGCAAAGACGTATAACTGAAGGTGTAATCTGTTGTTTAAATGTGATTCGAAATAGAACTGTCAAAAAAAAGAGTTCTAACAGCCACGAGTGAGGTCTTCTAATATCTTAAAGTGTCTGATAAACAGATTATAAGTCAAAAATGTCAATTCACTATTACAAAAATGAAGAAAAGCTGAAAATATTGACGTTTAAGAGGTAGTATTTTTGCCTAAAAGGTATTATGAGAAACTGTTGATGTTTCATTTTCAGATGACTAATCCCATTATTGTTTCAGCTTGCAGAAGAAGAACTTTATTTATGGCGATGTCACTGGTAACTCAATGTCCTTTCACTTGAATCACATTTAAATAAACAAGATAGATCAACATGACGGCTGACAACGTGCCATTAAGCCAAAAGCAAAACACTAAACCAGAAAAACACTGAGACTAAAACTGATACTTGACCAGAACAACAGGTACCTCTGTGAACTGAAACCATGCCTGCCAGCTATTTCTTTTCACAATCAGCTCTCTGCGTGAATCACTTCCACACTCTCTCTGTGCCTGTCTCTAGATGTCCGTCCACTCCTGAATTATTCACCCAAATTCTCCACATTCTTTGCAGCCGAGCACCCTGCTGACTTTCTGGTGTGATTAGTGGAAGAAAGTGTGGCAGCAGAATCATCTAGTCTGCGAGAGTCTTGCAATCTGAGATGAGTAGGTGGAACAATGAGGAGACAAGCGGAAACAAGCAGAGGCAGTGGTGGGAATAAAAGATGGGGGTTGGGGGTTGGGGGCTGTGGGGGGTTTGCTTTCACAGCTCTCCACTAACCAGTCACTCAAGTGGATATCAGCCCAATGACAGCCAGAAACCACAAGGGACACTGCTTATCTGTGTTCACACTCTCAGCTGGAGGAAAGCAGCACTTTGCTTAATGATGCTCCAAACTAGTGCAGAACAAGATGAGGCATTAACAGTTCAGACACCTGTTTAGATTCAGGCTGTGATTTAATTTTTGCACAGGACATAAAAAATGCAAAACAATGTCCTGAGGGAGGCTTCAAAACAAGAGCGTGCTGAGCAATTTCATGGGAATCTGCATAGTTGATTATCAAATACCTTGTGTGGAAATGTGACATTTTGGTCTGATTTTAGTGCAAAAGAAAAAGTCAGTGGGTGACCAACAAGTGCAACGATTCATCATCTGGGCTCCATTAATATTCACACATCACTGAAAAGTCCCCTGTGGAGTTTTTGACGACTATCAGTGCTGTTTTCTTTGTATCGTGTACGCACTTGCGGGTGAATCTGCACACACTAAAGCATGTCAGCGACGCAACACAGATTCTAGACATAGGTGTCACACTGTTCAACAGCGGGTGGCAAAAAATGTGCAAACAAAGGCAGTGAAGAAGGTAACATAGCTGACGTGAACACAACAACGCAGGATGAAAATATTTGCCTCAATGTTTTTATAAGGTTTATCTTTATGTTACTGTAATGTAATGTACTGTAAATCATGGAAGTCTACGAATTTGTTTTAACTTGCTGTGCGACAGCTTTTAAAATTTTTAAATGGTGGTTTAATGCATTAATTGCACTCTCTTACTGCAGTGGTTCATATTTCATTTAGTAACAATGTCCTCATCAAGTTTCTCTGGTCCAATCCGAATCTGGTATCTGACTCTACTAATTTACCTGCAGCAAGATTTCACAAAATCTGTATATGACACACTGAAATAACAGCTGTAACTTACACAATATGACACACATTGTTTTTCAAGAGCTACTTGATCCAAATACTGGAGGTTCTGCTTCAAAAATATTATTTCTGTATCCAAATGTGAAGAGATGCTGTCAAAGTCCTCTGTGAAGTCAGACTCACAGAACAGCTTGGCAGCACAACCTGGTAAACAAAATGATATTGTAGTTCCAGGAGAAATCCAGGAGAGTAAGACATCATCAGTATAGCGTGTCCTGTAGCGTCAGTCTTAGAACTCACGTTGTCCCAATTATTAGTTTCATTCATGTTATATTATTAGTTTAAGCTTATAAATCCTCTGCACAGCGTTTCAAGTATTAGTCAGTTTCAAATTACAGTAAATAAGAATACTACAAATCTTACTAATCAAACAGAAGTTGATAAAAGAGGGTTAGAATAGTGAGCCTCGCAAAAAAACTTTTAGAAGCATATCTCTTTGCACTGCTGCCAAGCTGTTCTGTGAGTCTGACTTCACAACGTGAGTTCTAAAACTGAAGCTACAGGACATGCTATACTGATGATGTATTACTCTCCTGGAACTATATCATTTCGTTTACCAGGTTGGACAGCAGCGTAACAGCATCTTAGGCTTGGGAGATCTCTGTCGTTTAGTTTAGTTTAGCAAACTAAAACTGAAAGGTAGCATAGACTAACATCATCACATCCCATAAAGAAACTCCTGTGGGTTTGGCGTCACTCACAGGGAATTAATGCATGAATGGAAATAAAATGAACGTGTGCTAAGTTGATTTATGTGTGGAGTGTAACCTGATGACTGATGGAAAATTTGGACTCCAAACATAGACCAGTTGGGAACCACTGTGTCAGACGTCAAGGACACACACACACAGTGAGTTTTGAAGACAAAGACTGAATGTAAACAGATGATTCACTTCACTGTATGACATGCACCACAACACTTGTTGAAAGAAAAATGTCCTATTGAAGGGTTTTCTGCAAAGCACGAATTACCAAACTAAATAACCCGTAAATGAACGTTCAGACTGACTGTCACTATTGACTTAGGACTAGGCTAATGTGGCAAATGCAATGATCCTGTATGTAACATCACATGACTACATACTAAGAATGCTACATTGTATGTATTGTGTGTGAAATTCCACATATTCCTCACAAAAACACATCTTCTGTGGTAACAAAAGTGTGAAGCGTCTTTTTTCTTACCTGCTGTCTCTCTCTGGTATTTCCTTGATGGCCAGTCGTACCTGGTTGCTGAGGTCCCGTCCCGCGTACACCACTCCAAACGTGCCTTTTCCCAGAACGACCCTCTCTCCATGCTCATCATACTCATAGTCGTACTGCGGGGACAAGGGACAAGGAGCAACAACCATTTTAAATGATGCTTGTAAACGAACCAGCTACTACAGCTGTTATGCGATTACTGCTGTAGCAGCATTTGATGACAAATTAACCAAATTCTCTTCAATCACTAATGTAATCGCATTTAGATGCTATACTCTAGTCTAGTAATAAACAGCATTTACAACATGTCTCACATAAATAATTGAATAAGTAAATGAAATCAAAACTATAATAATGTAATGTTTAAAGTTATAGATGCTCTTCGTTTATACCTAAAGAAAATGTTATAAAGTGATGTAAAATGTGCTAATTTGACCATAGAAAGTCTAATTTATTCAGTGTTCATTGTTATTATAGTATTAGATTATTTCTTTTTACCATTCTTTGTAAGATTGTTGTTAGAGAATCCAGTTACTGCCATTTTTCTAGCACTAGTGCGTCTACAGCATTCTACAGTAAACCCAAACAAATGTATCTGATTAGTGTTTTAATTAAATTCCTTAACTTCAGTGATAAGAGGCCAATTCATGTTCTTTTCTTTTTGAAATGTGTGATTAATATTTATAGGAAGCAGACTAAGTAAGAGCCTGGTTTTGGGACTGGTTGTAGGATTGAAGGTTGGTAGGACAGTTGATACTGGATAAAAACCTAAAGTAAAGTAAATTCAGTTTGATGAGTCATGTTGCAAGAGCACACATATAAAAGTAGCTCTGATGAAACCTCTTAGACATGTGATCTGTGCCATGCTGAGTCAAAGAGGGCGCAGCAGCGTTTAGGCTAATTAGCTTTCCTTTACCCCAGGCTCCGCCGGGGAGACAGGTGAATGCAGCAGCAGGTGTCTGTTCTGCACCGTCAAAGCACACAAGCAGAATCCAGGACTTATCTCAGCAGGTTTCTGTTCGCTTCTCCTGCTTTGCAGCTGAGTTTCAATGCAGTGATTATAATGCAAATTGTGATGAACTGGATTAGAAAAGCTAGATGGAAAACCCGAGTTCATACATGCTTGATCCGATTTTTACAGTATGGTATAAAGACTTTGAGAATAACATTTGCAGATTGATGATTTCACTGCAATTAAAAGTTAGGTGTTCCGGAAAATGGTCAGAAGAACTTCTCCAACACTAGTTAGTAAGGTTTTTTCTGCCAGCATTTCAATCCTTTTGATCGAAACACAAAAAAAACATCATATTTCCTGTGACATTTTAAAAGTAGGCAAAGTACACCACAAGAAAAACAACAGGATGTAAAGAAACAGTGTCATGAAACATATGGTTAAACCGTTTTTTTTTACCCATGCATTGAAAAATGTTGCATTATTGCAGAATTAGGAAACATTACGTGTTATGCTATAAAGGTGCAGGAGTAAAATCTGTTTTAAAGCTGTAACTATAACTCCTATTTTTCTTATATTTAAGAAATAGGTTAAATATAGGTATAAGCTATTAAAGCAGCTAAACTATGAAAGGGAATCCAGTCTTTTCACCTCTAAGGTATCAGCGTCACAGTCTCCCTCCTCTGGCCCCTTCCAGGTCTCCTCTGTTATGCTGTTGACCAGGTCACAGAATCTGCCAGAAATAAAAATATACAAATTACAAACATCTTCAATACAGTGCTTAGAAAAAAAGTAAACAGTGGTGTATTTGGACAGTTACTATTGGTTTGGCTCTAGTCCAGTGTAGACGCTCTGTAATAAAACAATAAGTAATGTTGGATTATTAGTTTTATGCATGTTTGACTGTGTGGTTGCATTCAGTGCTGTCAGTGCTGCAGCGCAGTTGGTGGGGTATGATTCCTATTCTGCTCACCCCATTTGGATTTATTTAATTTAATTTTAACATTTACTGTTCTGTGCACCCATTAGACATTTCTTACATTGATTTTTACATTGATTTCCATACAAAAAGTCTGAAAAAAATGTCTGTTATAGTACTCTTGAAACATTATGGGTGTAACACATCTAAAACTGAGACCAAAATGGCAACACAAAAGACCACAGTCTTGTGTTGTTGTTCTGGACTCTTGCAGACATTCAGAGTCTCCTCACATATTAATAGTGACTCCCTGATGCAAATACAATACGTTACCATGGAAATCTGAGCAATCTGGGCTTTATGTTAAGAAAGGAACTGTGTTTATTCAGAAGGTGTAGCATGAACTGTTTGTTAGCAGCAGCTGTGGTGCGCTGTGTGTGAGGCATTCAGGGATAGTAGAGTGTAGGTCATCTGTGTTTCAGAACACTTGGAGCCCAGTAGCATACAACAATGCCATTCCACCCAGCTGACTGACCTGACACCTCCCTGAAATGACTTTCCTGACAGTGGGATGCCTTATGTTGAGCTCTCATTATGTTACTAATGTAACAAAACAATTTTTTTTTATTATTATATATTATTATTTTATTATATTATAATTGTGAGGTCTTGCAGTGTAGACTTGTAGATTAAACTTCAGCATCACACATCAAAAATGTATCCCTTACAAAAAATAGGACATGACAAGGACATTTTTACCGTAGTGGGTTGCACAGTACAAGAATGTTATTAAAATGTATTTTTGAACAAACAATAACTAATATATGCCTGGAAAATATCTATATATAGTGAAAATGTTAAGTTAGAACATGAAGAACATTTTTTTATTTGCCTGGTTTTATTTAACTATAATGTTAAAATGCTTCATTTTTCCCACAAAAAACACTCTTTGTAATCATGCACCCAGTCCTAGGGGGACTTACATATGTCTCTGTCTGCAGCATATTTTTCTATCACAAGTAAAAAATGAATGCAAAAACAACCGGGACTCTGGTATTTTGCTTTTATCAGCATCTGAGCCATTTAACATACAGAATTAGCACATATTGTCTGAGCTCCATTTCGTACATATTATGCTTTAGTGGTGTTATTTAGCTGGTGGTCTTTTCCAGAAGGGGTTTCAGTATGTTTACATGCACACCTCCCACACATATCCATGCATATGACTTTTACCACAGTCATTACACACAAGCTGTGCATCAGCACAACACCTCATCACGCTGACACACGGGGCAAGCCTGCAGGTGTTCACTGCATCACATGTTCTGTTTCATATGCCAGTCACGCAAACACAATCATATGGGATCTCTTCCTCTTTCTACTGCCTTTCGTCTATTTCTTCCTTCCTTTCTTTTCACCCCTCCCGTGCCACTGTCATTCCTTTTTCTCTTTTTAAAAAGAAAAGCAGCATCACAACAACAGCAGGCATGACTCACTGACTCTCACACTCCGGATAATGGGAACTGGAAGTGCTTGGGAGCCTCTGATGCGAGAGTCACAAGTCTGCACACTCAGTGCTTCACCGAGCAGCTAGCGAAGAACATGATGGTGTCAAAATGAAACAAGGTGTGTTCGTGGCGACGGGAGGGGATGTGAAATTTCTCACCTGAGTACAGAGCTAACAAAAGTGCCTGAGCTACTGTCTATCTATACTTCCTATTTGAAATAAAGTTTCGGAACATGCACAAGTGGAACATTTTCCAAAAGAGGGGAATTGAGGCCACATAAATTCAGAAATATGGTTTCAAAGCAAAATATTTCAGTGCTAAAAATTCACATAAATAATTTAATCTTTAATAATCTTTAATAGGCTTATAAGATTCAAATCTCTACAGAAATCTAAATGACAAATTAAAGCATTCAAAAGTTTGTGATTTGGTTTTTACTTGCTTTATTTTATTGAAATTTATTGCCAGTGATGTTTCAGTCTCTCCCACAAAAAGCATTTTGCAACTTTGTTTTTAACGGTGCTGTATAAATAAAGAAAATCAATATTACACGATGTACTGTAATTTTAATACTGCTTTCTAAAAGGCACTCTTCATAAAGTGTTAAAAAGTATAATTAATGGCTTAATTAATGTACAAATGGTTAATAAACCACAGCTTGATTATTAGTTAGTGCTTGTATTTGGTAACAATGCAGGCATAAATGTTGATAATCTGTTAATAACCACATTTAGAAGTGGTACTGTTATATTTGACATACAATAACATGACTGGAGGTTTAGCCTTTCACATATGTAACTGCGTTAGAACAAGCACAACTTTTCCTTTAACAGACTCCCATTAATGTGATGAATCTGAGTCTGAAAATACAGACATTTTAGATTAGTCTGTTTTTTCAGATTTAGTTAAGAAATTACTGACTAATGTGTCATGATTTTAAACTAATTTTAAATTACTTGCTCATAAAATGCACTAGTGTCATAAAAAAATTAAGTCATTAAGGAATTACTGTCACATTAAGAGTAGATTTAAGATGTTCACAGGATTATTAGTCACCAACTGTATGAAACACTTAATGAGCTTAATGATGTCAACACACAAACACAGAGACAGAAGAGAGAGAGACCAACCTTTTACAATGCATCTCTGTACAGAAATAGATCTGGAAGTCTTCTGCATTGTGAAGAACATAGAGAAAGGCGCTGCGCTCGTCAAACTTGGAAATGCTGGAGAAGAAAACAGTCCAGAAAGAGTCAGTCGTACAATAATCCCCTGAAAGCAGATGTGACTCGGAATGAATTAAGCCTTTCACTGAACTCATGACATCAGAAATAAACGAGTGTTTGTCACTGCATGTGGACAAACACAAAAAAACAAAGCTACACTTCCAGTCAAAAGTTTGGACTCACATGGAAATGACCATGTTTGTGAAAGAAAAGCAGATTTTATAACATCTCATTGATCAGAAATACAGTGTAGACATTATTAACATTGCAAATTACTATTGTAGCTGTTTTATAAGCTGTTTTTAAATGTTTTCATAAAGATACAGCGGCCTATCATCAGCAAACATAAGTACTGTCTTCCAGTTGCACTTTGTGTTTGCTAATGCAAGCTTATTAACTTTCAATGGATAAGTGATCATTAGAAAATCATTTTTTAATTATGGTAACACAGCTGAAGACAGGTATCTTTTCATGAACAACATGGTGATTCCTATGTGTGTCCAAACTTTTGACTGGTAGTGTAGATGCAAGACGACACACATACTGTACACACAGTAGGTATGCAGTATTATGGGTATGATACTCAACACAAATGCTGCATCTGGAAACTGTTTTAGTGTCAATTTAAATGGTGCACAAACTAGGGACAGCATTGATTCAGCAACTTAAGTGAAACATTTATATGCTGAGATGAGCGCTTGTCCAATTCTTCCCAAGTGTGTCAAGGCCCGAGCTGCAGAGCTAGACAATGGAGGGCCTGTGTGTGTGGTCGTAATGTTGCTCGCAAAGCTGCTATTGTGTCCCGCTGTCTGTCTGCAGGCTGAGTGGGCACAGAGAATGAGTTGTTCCCTAGCAACATGCGAGCACAGCCCTCAGCTTCTCTCTGATGTGACACTGAATTCCTCTAAGGACCGTGGAAAAAGGAGGCGCAGAGCAAGACATGAAAACTGTCTATGGTAAACTGTCTGTGCTATGAAGGCAGCACTCCGATACAGGCTGCAGCTGAGAGGGGTGAAGTAATAGCAATGTACACAACAATTCTATAATCTGCATGTTGGTTATACAGTATATCATAATTTTTTTTGCAGTGGTGCATATCCAAAACCCTTTACTTTAATGTTAATCCTTATATGCAGTTAGCAGTAAATTCACATTTTTGTTTGTCTAAATAAATCCTATTTTTATTTTTGTTGCACACTGCATTGTGTTATTCATGTTTAGCCTTCTGGCATTTACCATTTTGGGAAAATATTAGAAAACAAGAGATCAAGACAGACTTGTGCACAAGAGAAAGAACCCAGAGATTCACAAAAACACATATTTCACATATAGATATTAACATGTGACTCAATCACTCAATAGCTTTGTTGTTAATGTATGCTCATCTTAACTGCATATTGTTTATGCTCTTGTGAGAAGTGAGAAACATTTTTTTTCCTTATCCTGTTCATGTTGTATTTCTTGTTAAAACACTGTTCGTGATGCATCTTAACCAGAACTTTTTTAAACGAGAAATATCAATGAGACTTTCAGCTTTTCTTCGGCTCTAAACTGTATGTACTGGTGTTATTGTTAAACATTGGCATGCAACTGAGCTTATAGAGATTTGATTTAGAGTTTGAGAATTACTCTAGTTCTAATTCACCTAGGGGTACGCAACCTAGAGGACCCTGCGACCTAGAGGGTCATGGGACAGTTGACTGATAGATTTTACAATAATAATATTTTTGTGACATTTGTACCTATTCAAGCCTCTAAAAAATGATTCAAATGATTCTTTCTGGATTTATTCTGACTAACAACCTCTGATGTTAAATGTAAAGCAATCCTTCTCATTAAAGATCACAGACACTGACCTGACACCTCGTACTGATGTGGCGCTGAAGTTCCACTCGTGGATCCCCTTGTTCTGCAGGACAGATCCAAACAAATAACATCAGTGTACTGTAGCTTCGAGGAGAGTTAATGTGTCAGTGTTTCCCCTGCAGTGACCTTGCAGTAATAAAAAGTCGTTTTTTACTGTAGTATTTCTAGCATGAATTAATTAATTAAATAATAAAGGTTACTGTATATAGAGTCAGTGTAGCTGATACAGCAGGTTTATTAGGATCAGTTTCTGGTGAGCAACCACTTTTATTTATGTCGTGCTGCGAAGGTAAGCAACATGAGAAAATAATCAATAAGGCAGATGCAAAGAATGTTATCACAAGAATCATCTATCACAGCATCTGACCCAAGAAAACAAAACTGGAAAACTGAAAATTATGTTGGTAAATGTGGTTTCTTTGGTTTAATCATCACTTAGTTCAACCATTTATATTAATGTAAAGCAGTAATATGGGTATTGTTGCTGTGGGTACTTGCAGCATGATACTGTAAAATATGCACTGGCTAAACTATGGTTGTAGCGTACCAGTGTATGATTCTGCATGATTTCATGTCCTGTCAGCCTTTCAGCAACACATACACTACTCACAAAAAGTTAGGGATATTCGGCTTTCGGGTGAAATTTCAGGATTAACCTAAAATGCACTATAACC
>JAUMHL010000017.1:17002665-17023316 GCA_032362345.1 Sandelia bainsii
CTGTAGTGGGAACTTTTTACGTTTTCCATAAATTTCACCCGAAAGCCAAATATCCCTAACT
Source organism: Sandelia bainsii (assembly GCA_032362345.1). Lineage (NCBI taxonomy): Eukaryota > Metazoa > Chordata > Actinopteri > Anabantiformes > Anabantidae > Sandelia > Sandelia bainsii. The sequence continues at coordinate 17,002,727 of JAUMHL010000017.1, forward strand.
TTTTGTGAGTAGTGTAGTTTATGTGGTTATAAGAATTTTTGTAGTGCATTGTTGGGTGAAGATGTGAGCAGTCCCTGCTTAAAAAAAGCTGAATATAACATGTTTAATGAAGATTCTACCAACAATTTACACTAAACTTGCAAACTTACAGCAGCTGCACACATTTGAGATATTAAACATTTATTTAACAGTTCGATTTTTCACTCTTAACTCAAAGCACAAAAAATGAGAACACTAAAAGCTACTTCAGCCAGACAGAAGCAGATGCTACGTGGTGTGACTTTAATATAAAACCAGCACACAAATGCAAATGCTGGGTCCACTTACAACATGAAGATGAGAAATAGCCACCCCATCTACCATCCTTGGTGGACAGCACAGGGAAATATTCAGTCAGCTGTTTGATTAGCTTGGCGATGAGCATCTGTCACATACCAGTCACACAAACGTTTGTCCAAACACTGACTGGTGATTGTCACGTCATGTTGCTAGCTTACCGCGCGTGTGTGTGTTTGTGTCAAACTCCGACACAGACAGATGACAGAAGCACAGCGCAGTAGAGGGTCTCAGGATGTTGTTTTATTACATAGCTATTCTGCTACAAACATTTACCCACTAATGTGGCAGATAGTCCTCTGAGATTTACTCGCCAAATGGAAAATCTACCTACATTTGGTGCTTAGTGAATGTTAATTTTAGACCCAGGTTTGCTGGATATTATACTGTGAATGAAGTGCTTTTACGGCATTTGGATACCCACCTTGTCATCAGGAGCCACATGCCAGATCGACACTGTGTTGTCATCCACGTCTTTGTTTATGGACAAATACGAAGGCTGGTACACTTTAGTGGGCTCCAATATCAACACCTGGTGGACGGATAAAATGTGTTAGATGAGAGTTTGCAGAGCATCCATTTGTTTTGTTTATGCATATAAAATGTCACTCACTGTCCTGTCTTGGAACTGCAACATTTTGGATTAATCAGTGCTTTAGTTCGAGTCCCTTACCGGAAATCGAACAGAGGAGACGTCCTTCTTGGTTGCCTCCACCAGAAAGTCCATCCAGAAGTCTAATAGCTCCTGTTTGGGGGAAGGCTGCTCCACAGCAGGCTTATTAAAGTGCTGGTAGATCAGTATGGTTTCCACCAATGAACACAGATACCTGAAAACAACCAGAGACACAAAACAGGTTAAAAAAAACACGAGTCAGAAGGCGAAACTTATTTAACAAAAAAAAATTGGAACCCCATACATCTCATTTCTTCTGAGAAAAAAAAGCCTCATGATGTAAACAAAATAAATTACTCGCTGATCATTTGCATATGTATTATACTGTTTTAAACAATACCATATACTGTCTCTACGCAGGGTAACGTTTGTCTTTGTGACATTAACGGAAACCTAATTGAAGAGTTTGCACAGCTCTAACACAAATAACAGCAGGGTTTTACACACTGCAAGAAACATGCTGGAGATTTGATACTGTGTCATGAAATCTTATGGAACGAAAATAAATATCTATTATAAATAAAGTCTGAAATTATGTCTTGCAGATTCCTTTATTCCTCCACTATAAGGGATTATGGGAGAATGTTATATATTAGAAAAGCTCTTTCCATATGTTCATGGCTTCATAATAATATATTTGGGCCTTAATTTCATATTTTATAATTAATACAAATCAATAACAGAAATACTACTGTCCTTTGCACCATTTTAATGTATTTATTTGATTTGTCTTGCACAGAACTAATTATTTGCATTGTAACACATTTTAAACTCTTCACAAAATGTCACGACCAGGCTCCTATATCCACGTAATCCATGTAAAGAAAGATGTGCTGCTCAAATGAGCAAAATGAATTCTTGGTGATATTTTCTGTCCTTCAGGAGAAATACACCAAATGCTTGGCCACAGATGGCCACTGTGGTTTCAAGGGAAAGAGGAGCACACTTCAGATCACAATAACACAGACGCAGTTGATGATTGATGTTGTCTAGAATGTGTTTTTCAGAAAACTAATCTAAGAACGGCTTCTCCGTGTTCTCACCAGATGGGGGCTCTGAGTTTGAAGAGTTTCTCAGAGGCTTGGATGACCCTGGTGTTGTCACTGGCCAGGATGCTGGCACCCAGGAAGAAACCCACATCCCAGTAGCTCTGCAGCTTGTCCAGGCTGCCTTTTTTACCCAGGAGACTGCTGAGCTTTACTCCTGGAAAACAATATCATGCATATAAAGGTATTTATTGCAATAGAAGGACAATTTCTTATTGTGTTGGACCATCGCAAACAAGAGCTTTTAACCAGACAAAATAGCTGAGAGGAGACTGTATCAAGAAGAAAAATGTCCACACTCTACTTAGATATACCACTACATGCAGTACAAAGGTTTGCATAGGTTTTGCAGTCTGCTGCAGAAACCAGACATATGTAGAGGCAGGTAGGAGGCCGAGAAGATAGGGTTAAGCTAGAGGGTCTAGAGGGATGGAGGGTGGGGCTGCAGGCTGATTCCCAGTACTGCTTGCTCTGTTTCTCACATTCCTAAGCTCCTCTGAGCCTCAGATTTCAGGGCAAAACATTGGGAACAAAAGCTTATAAGCAGGCTTTGTCGCAAAAAAGGAGAAAATACAACCATGTATTATCTGACTTGTCTTTATTAAAGCAGTTCTGATTTATATTTTTAAATGCTAAATGTCTAATGTGAAACAAGATGCTTGCAGTGGTGAATCTACAGAGAATCACCACCCAACTCTCCAGTTCACATTTATAGCTTTTTTCAGACCGTTTTATGTAACAACTCTTTTTAATGTGTGACCTACATATTTAGTTTTGATTTTTCTGAAATAAACTCTTTGAACTCTTTCCCTTTGTCTTGACAAGTTCCAGGTACTTGCAAGGGGGAAGGGGTGAGTGTGTAAAAGACAGTCACCCATGACTGGTTAAATAGAATTATTTTTAATAAGCGCATTGTGGAAGCGTACACTCTTATGTGGACTTCAGCAAGATGACTGAAGGCAAAACAGCAAAGGCATCTTGTGTTAGGATTGTCTCCACGCATGATTAGCGAGCACTTTGGACGTAGACTGAATGCCCTCTGAAGCCCAGACCAAATGAACTAGGTGTGAGCATGCTCTGATTTGCTCTCTAGAGTACAGGGGACAGTAAAATCAGGGGATGATTCTCTGTGCACATTACATATAGTCATCTTTTCTATTTTAAATACTGGGTATAGGGTGATTAGTCAGTGGTTATTAAGCAGGTTCAATGGAATAAAATGAAAAGCAGCATATTTAGGCCAAAGACATCCAGTCTAATGTCCACTCACCAACTTTGCGAAGCTCGAAAGACATGTCAAACTGGTGTCCAGCTGCCAGGAGTAGAACAGCATAGTTGATACCAGAGTGTAGTGTTGGCTCTGACTCAAACCCCTTTTTAAACCTGACAGGAGAAGAAAGAAATTACTCCAATAAACACTTCCTATTCCAAGAAGTGAGTCATTCCAAATCCCAAGTATCTCTTAGATAACGGATGGCATCATGGTGCTCCCGCCGGCTTCCTGAGACACATCAAGTTAGAAAAAACAATTACAGCCATATTGAGTTGGGGGCCACAGAATAACAAACAGCAACTGCGAGGACCCTCGCTAAACAAGAAATTTCATTTATTTAATGAGCAATCTGTTCTGCCGAGGGAAGGAGAGTGAATGTTATTAGGGGCGTCTGCCAAGTTGTGACATGGAACTGAAAATAACAGCCAGATGGGAGCTTATTATCTAAGCAGCATATTTAATTGTCAAAGACTGAATATGAAGAAGAAGCCAACAGACAGCTTTGTGTTATTATTAAGTGAACTTGCGTCAGCTACTGTTAGCCTCTCTGTGCTCACATCGCAGCTAGGCTCACAAGGCGATGGCAAACCCGGCCCATACCAAGTAAGACCCTGATTTACCTCAGAACACCGTAAAGGTGCTGAAAACTCTCCACATGCATCCATGTCCCAAAAAATGGCTGTATAGTGGCGCCTTAAACTACCTCTACTGTATATAGACAATAAATATATTACATTTCAAAAACATGCTGCTTAAAATACAACTATCGTCATTGTTTGTGTGTAGTTTGCTCATTATCTAACCCCCTTAATAAAGGGATGCCCAGTCAGTCTCTGTTTAGGTAGTGGAGCAGTGTGCAGTGTTGCCAATTTAGCTCCTGTGTCACTAGATTTAGCAACTTTTCAGACCCCTTTAGTGACTTTTTTCAAAAAGGTGACTAACGACATATCTAGGGACATTTTGGGCAGACATCAACTACTGTCCTAGAGGCGAGTTGCTAAAATTTGACCAATCAACTAACCATTTATCCCCATTGTTTGTCCCTGTAAACTACTTCTCTTTTGTCTTTGTTAAACTTAAATTAAAGTTAAATTTAACTTGACTATTTAGGTTCCATTTTTTAATACATGAGCTAATGCCAATGTTTGGATTCACTTTGTTCATGATGGTTCAATCTGTAAAAATGTGATGACAGCAGCTTAAAAATTATAATAATAATAATAGGTTTTGTATGTTTTATGCTGCTTTGTTTGCATGTTTGAGTCGAGCGATACACATTTCAAAATGATCATTAATCTGTGCAATTTCCTCATTAACCAAGCAAGTAGACCGATGATATCATAGATCATAGTGAGATTACTTTACTGTTAAGTTTTTCAAACTCAGTTTTGTATCTGAAAAGTAAGTAAACTTTACTGAAGTGAAAAACCTCACAAACCACTGGTCATGATCTGTGGTTGAGGAAAGTGATGCAGAATCTTTAAAAACATAATGTGCTTTGCAGCTTTTGAGAAAATATGACAACATTTTGGTACCACCATACTCTAATAATAACATACTAATCATTGAAGCCAGCCCCTTCATGCATTTTTCTGACATACTGTCATCACTGCATCTTCTCCTGTTTGTGTATTGTCATGTTTTTGTTTGATACTGTAATGTTCACACACATAGCTAAAAGAACAACTGTCCAACACTTATTTTTATATGTTGCCTCTTCTGTTACCACACTAAAGAGATTTCCTCAAAGTGCACCTGCATAGATTGAAGAGCGGTGCATTGGCAGGAAAAATAATTCTAACAAAGGGGATAAAGTTTACGCTTGTACTAATATTTACATTAGCTGTATCATTCAAATGAGGCTTGACTGGCAGTAAGATGCTCAAAAAAATTACCATATCACTTCCTCTTACACTTCTGAGAACAGTCGTAACTGATGCTTAAAACCACACTGTTAATATTTAGCATCATTAAGTCTTACCACTACTGGTATCACTTTTCAAAATGGTAATGGGGTCATGTACCCATTTATTTTAAGCTGACAGGAATGTATATTCCACATATTGTTTTCATGCTTTTGCATTTTTTTTGCTTTAAGGTACCATGACTTCTAGATGTCATGGCTGTAATGAGCTGTCAGTTGCAGATTTGCGACCTGCCTGTTTCCTTGAATGATTCTCCTACCCTTCTTTTATTCATGCTAAACTCTCAATACCCCAGTGCCATGATCCAGTGACTCACCTTAAAGCCATCTATCATGCATGTAACCCTTTGAAAACTATCTTCTAACAATATTTATGTGTGACTCAGTGTCTGGAGGAGCTAACTATTTGCCTGAACAGGAATGTCTCACACACACACACAGAAATCCTGCCCGGCTCTCTCACCACAGTATGCCGTTGTCTCTGCTCTGTGTGTCAGTGAAGTGAGACTCCAGGAACATGTCCTTATAGATTCGTCCCACTAGGCAGTAGATGTCTGAGGCTACTTGTTCCTCATCCTCCACCAGGGGAAGCATCGTGTCCAGGGCCTTCTGTCTGTCGCCCGGCAGATTCCTCCTACACTCACACACAAACACAGAAATGCACAAAAGCACATGCAAAGTCATGGAGGCAGAAAAGGCTACAGATAACAGCACAAGATGCTTACTAGTAATTTATATGTGAGCATGATATGATATGACCAACATTTTTACAACAACTGGACGAAAAGAAAAGAAAGAAATGCTACAATACTTAAATCAGAGACGATCTCAGAATTTCAGTGCAGAAGCACAGCAATAGGATGAATCAAAAATCTAAAGCTGCATAAAGTGTTCTCATCAATGGAAAGTTATATCAAACATATAGTAATCAGTTAAGATAAATGTTTCATTAATCGCAACAAAGGTCCCTAATGGCTTCAGGAAAATCAATTTCCTCAGTGTTAAGCTAATTTATGCAGCAAAACACTCCAAAAACACTAAATATATTCAGAACTTTGATTCAATTGGGGAATTTTTCTCTTTCAAGGTCTGAAATTGATGTTCCTCAGTTACGTAATGTGACAAAATGCAGACCAGAAATAAATGAGTGGTGTTATCCTGCAGAGGTTAAGTCTCACACAGGCACAATGTGTGACAGTGATGAAAAAAGTCTGGATAAACATAACGTGGCTCCTCTCCAGAGTGTGAAGGTTAAATAAAACATATAAGTTGACAGCTATTACCATAGAGACTGTCCAGAGGGAAGAGAGCCCAGGGAGACAAGACCTGCTTTCTCCTTGTGCACCGCCACTACCCAGAATGCTGATGAGTATTACGATGTAGGAGATTCTTCATCGCTCACTCAAACTCTGAACAACGAGAACTGTGCAACAGGCTCCCAAGCTACATTCAACACTCACATGCCTGACTCTGCCCTGCAGCAGACAAGAGGCTGAAGCCAATTAGTCCAAATACCATGAACACCTGCAGATTCATTGAGTAGCAGAGCATCTACTTCAGACCTATCATAAGTTTATTAAGGCCGAATACTGATGATTTCAGGGCTTTGGCAATGGTGGAACAAGTACTCAAATTATTTAATTGTAAAATTAGTAATACCACAGTGTAGAGATACTCCTAAAATAAAAATTTGACTTTTACACTTTAAAAAGTGTAAAAGCATTAGCTTAAAAAATACCAAAAGTAGAAGTAATCTAACTATAGTTGTGAAATAATTGTAGTGGAGTAAAAGTGACAAAATAATGCAAAACCTATGATTTACTATACAAATCCAGTGGTAGAAAATACCAAGCACATTTGCCCAAGGTCTGTACTTCAGTAAAACATTGTACCATTTAGGTATAACCTTGAGTAATTCCATTTCATGTGTGTTTTTCTCCACTGCAGTCATCTTACCAGGTTTCAAACGGTAAATTATTATTACAATTTATAATAGTAGTAGAGTAAATAAATGAGTAAATGACATATCTTTACCTTTAGCAAATGCAACATTAAAGTAACTAACACATTAATACATCCACAGTTAGAATTCAGTGATATACATTCTGAAACAGACCAATCTGCATAGTGGCTACTTTTAGTACTTCTAGTGTATTTTGGAATTGAAGGAACAGAAACTGTACATTGCACAGACAATATGGCACATAGTGATTTGAGATATATATGCAGGGATCACAATTCTTCTTTACAACAATAACAAAAAACATAATTATACCACACATGATAATCTGTCCAAAATAACATCATGTAACAGCTACAGTGACTCATCCTGCTTTCTTGAATAAGTAAGCCAACACAATAAAGACCTAATACAGCTGTTTGTCTCTATTCATGAAGTCCTGGTCTAAACCTGAGGGAAGCAGTCATCTGTCACTACCACATGAATCTGTCGCTCAAAACGTCTTTGTGTGCTGCCTTGAGCCAGTAAACAGAATATCACACCCTGATAATAAAAAACGAACACACAGGGATCTTGGCACCCTGCAGAAACATTTTCCAATTGGTGCCAAATTAAAGAACACCACGTTTTATTGCTGTTTACGGCAGCTGCAACATGAAAACCGAAGGAAGTTTACAAGACAAGCAGCTGGTGAGAAACAGGCAGTCAAACCTGTACATGGTACATCTGTCTTTTTTCTAAGCAGAGTCGCTGCACACATGCTACTAATAATATCATTGCTGCCTGGGAACCTGAATCTCCTGAAAGCTGTTATTTAAAAAAATAATCTCCCAGCCTTGTTGCTCATGAAACCCTTATACATCCAACACATACATGCATATGATACTTATAATGTAACACTCCTGTGAATCCTAAACTTGTTAAGAATTAACATTAAATCTGTAACCAAAAACAGATCACATTTTGTCCTTATATATGGAAGTAAGGGATAAGATGAAATGCATTCATAGCATTGAGTTTATTACTTTCTGTACCCCTGGTGAACATTGTCGCTTTTATTCACTGGCCATTTGGAAAACAAATGTGTTTTCATACTAGTTCAACTATGACGAAGCCAGTTTCAGTGAAAGTTCATATTTGATAACTCAGAAGTATTGTTACTACGTTAATTTGCTTGAATATATTTTGAGAACTGATTTAGAGAGATGTTTTGTACTCTTGACTTTTCTTTGGCATAAATAAGTACAGCAGCCAGTTCTATTCTGTTTATCTGAATTCATTACAAGTCCAGAAAACCTTATTTATCCCTAAAACTGCAATGTCTTAAACTTTAGACTTATTGAATTGTAGACTTTTTAAAGGGCTGATTATCAGCAAATATTAGTCCTGTCTTCCAATGGTCTGTTGTGTTTGCTAGACTCACCATTAGAAAACCCTTTTATAATTATCTTGGCACAACTGAAAACATGTATGTCTTCATGACACCAAGTAAATTTCTAAGTGATCCCAAATTCTGGAACGGTACTGTGCACATCAGTCAAAACAAAGGCTGTGAGATTAAAAACTATATTTGAAATTATGGAAATAAATATATTAATAAATAAACGAAAAAACTATGTAAAAAAACACACAACTGACAGAGTAGAGGCCCAAGGACTTAGAATAATGAGTGAAAGCAGAGCAAAAGGTTACAAATGTTTGGTTCACATTTTTTATAAAATAAAATATATTTCTAAAAATATTTTTGCATCGTGCATGCTGTCACGCTCGCCATCTTACCGATTCAGTGCAAAGGCATAGTGGAACTTCACATGAGGATGAGCCACAGGGTCAAAGGTTGGAAGTTTCTCCAGAGTCACCACCAGCTTCACAATAGAGTCGTAATCCTAGATGATAAATAAGAAACACACCGATGAGCTCCTGCTGCACCATAAGCTTTGTGGGACTGTTGTCTGTTTATCCCTACTGTCCTCCAAACTTACTGTACGCTGCAACTCATCAAGGAGTTTCTGATGCCCTTCTGTCTGAGGCTTAACTGTGTGCCTAACACCAAGGCACTTCAATAATTGAGTGGCCCCTTCATCATATTCTTGTTGCTGCTACAGTACTTGCCTACACACTCACTATACACAAGGCATGTTGAATAATTCAGCATGTCAATGCTTGTTGTTCTAATAAATTATTCATGAGGCTGAGCGCTGCCTATGGTGAGTGGGAGGATCTGGACAGTGAGCGCCATCACAATGTGGAGACTAAAGGCAGGAAAGAGCGGCAGATTTAAGACGGGCAGACCAAAAGCTTTGCCTAGAGCTCTCTACAGGCGGTCTCCAACAGCCCCGTTTGAGGAAACAGCACTCGTTAAGCGACAGTGCTGACAGACTGATGCTGCACTGGCCTCTCTCTACCTTGTACTGTAGGCTTTTACAGTAGCTGCCTCTGCCAAGGTCAGTACACACACCCTGATCATCTGTACTTAGTTGACAATTTGTTTGAACTTAAGAATGACATTAGTAGCAATCTGAATGCCTGATTCTCTATCACAGTTTACCCTTGAAACTACTTTGGGACGTTTGTGCATGACCTCCTCTTCAGTGCCACAAGTCTAAAAGTGGGATCATAAGTTTGTTTTGTCCAGTAATGTAATACAGATTGGAAGATGAGAAATACAGTGGATTTGTATTGATTTTTTTCTCATTTCAGTGTTATCATTCGCTTTAGAAAGATCAGTTATTAAACTGATTTTTCAATTCATATAAAAATAGTAGCAATTAATTTGTAGTAAACATGTAAATTTCCAAGTAAACACCCCAAACATTGATTGGTTTCCACTTCATCATTGTTAAGACTGCTTCGTTCTCCAGTTTCCAATTTGAACAGGTTTGGTTTTTGAAGTGGACTTGTCTGGGGTGTACCCTGCCTCTCACCCAGTTGCAGCTGGAATAGGCACCCCTGTGACTCTTACCAGGAAAAGCAGTTAGGATAATGGATGGATGGGTTTTGGACTGCTGGCAAACGGACATCTTTAATGTCACTTTTGGAAACTGTTTGTTTTTTGTTATTTTCTTGAATTGTATAGAATACACTGATTAATTAAGAAAATAATCTAATTTAACCAATAAAGCGAAGTAAATTGTAGTCATGCATGCACGTTTTCCTGAATTCTGTCAGGTTTTAAAATTGCAACCTTTTGATTATAAAATCTATTTACCTTCCAGGCTTTAATTGTGTTAAATTTATCTCTATGATGCAAAACCCAAGGAGGGAATTTGATTAATTTGATTAAAACGCTGGGCAGCAGCAAAATCCGGACTCCTTTATAGCACAAAAACAGACTGCTTTTTGGCACATTTAAAATGTATTGTTCTTATTTGTTTAATTACCCAAAGACAGAACACCTGATTTGACATTATGCTGTAGCTCAGAGAGCTCACACACACACAGCAGCTGTACCTGGATGTCCCTGTATGTCAGCAGCAGGTTGATGACGATGTCGACTGAGAGGCACTCCACGTTGTCCAGCCGCTGTTGGATTCGGCTCAGCTCGGCCGCCAGCTCCATGCCAGTGTACAACTCCCGAGCTTTTCGTATCTCGTTCAGAATGGTCTCACGGAAATACTGGCTGGAGGACACACACACATACAAAAAAAAACAAAACAAGAGAAATGATCAGTTTAGAAGTATATTACTGAAGCTACCTCAGCATCTCTTGCTGATTAAGCTCCCTTTGACTGGCAGCTAATGTTCTGTGCCAGCACGTTATGTTTTATTCATAAACAGCATTAATACAAAATCCAATTAACACCTGACAAACCAAATTGTTTTCGGTAGTTTAGCGTCTCCTTGAGGGGCAGTTCTAACATGATTGAGTCTTATTTCATTTCCTGCATTCTTATGAGATATTTTCCTTGTTGTAAATTAGTTTTTCAGAGGAAGTTTTCCCAAATGTGAAAATATTCTCTACATTCAGGAATGTAAAGACATTGAAACAATGGCTGTATTAAAACTAAAAGCTCTCTAATCTGACATGTTCTTGAATGCACATGAACAGCACTTCTTTTAAGATCACAGAGGGATGTGTTTGTTTTCACGCAACTTTGCAAAAAAAGGCCATTTGTTCTGATTACATGTGGCTTTTGTCAGTATTTTCTGCCCAGCTATTCTGTGGTTTATATTTACACAACACAACAACACTTATTGGGCTGGATACTGAATTTTTAATTTATACTATATAGAAAATTTGTCTATGGCAGAGATATTTAAAGTAAGATGTTAAACAGCTCAAAATAAGGTTTTGTAGTTGTTATCAAAACATCAACGTACTAATGATCATTTGCAGCAAATTATTGTGACACCCCACTGTCTTCTGAGGTAAAATTGGTGAGTTGACTGACTACAATTAAAAGATCTATGTTTTGCTAAGTCGCATATTGTCATCACTCCTCAACTAGTACAAAGCGTAAGTACAGTACAAATTTGCACTGTACAACATTGTCTCAGTTTACAGTTTTATTTCATTATAGTACAATAGACTGATCACAAAATGAACACTGTCAGTTCATAGCATAAGGCCTAGTAAATTTAGTGGCTGACTATTTCACAGCCAGCAGCCATTATAAATAGCACTTATGCACTTCACACTTTGTACAGTATGCATTCAGGTCAGTGATGGCTGAACTGAAAACTCTGCTGTATACCTCCCTGCATGTTGGTCTCCAGGAGACAAAAGCTTCATCAAAGTGCACGTTTTTCTTTTCAGCCTGTAAAATCTGAGTCACTATTCCTGGAGCTGAGTTAGAACTAACTGGCAGCTGCATCGCCGGTTGGCAGTGAAGTCTCAAATATTTCCCCAGCAACTGAGGTGATACCAATTTTTTTTTTGTACATCGCCACGCAAGTCAAAGTTGAAGGATTTACTGCATAAAAATAATTACAGCAAGTAAAAATAGGAAGAGTGGGACAATGAGACATGATCTGCAGAGAAACAGTCACAGTGCTGCACAAACACTAAAACCAGTCAATTGAAATTTTTCTGCAGGAACTTAACTTGAAATCATATTCTCGCAGCTTCTTCCAGTTTATCAGTCAACCTTTACCTCAGTTTGCACTTATACTGGGAATTTGTATTATTAAGCAGTACACCACAGTGTTTTCAGAGGAACTTGTTAGCAGGAATGTTTTAATTTGCTTCCTCATCCTCAAACACAGCTTTGTGGTCAGTGTCACTGTCATTTAACATTTCTGTTAGTATTTCCCCGATTGCAGAGAAATAAACTTCAGTCCTACAAAACCAAACTGAAGTAGCTAATTGCACATTTACTGAGTAATTGGACCAATTTAGCATTCTGACATCTGTTTCACAATAATATACTGAATACATTTTTTATTCCAGAGAAATGTATAATTCCCTTAAAAACATAAAACTGTGACTGAAAACACGAAAACTATAGTAGACAGCTAGCTAAAGCAGGAGAAGTATGGTTAGCTGTAGCTAAAGCTAACACTAAATGTATTTGCTCCCATTTCTTTGGTTGTGATGAGTTATAAATTTATAAATATCCACTATAATTAACTACATAATCCTGTGTGTTAATTTCGTCACTACATGAGGCAGTAGCTAAGTTTAATCACAAGGAAAAACAAGCGGCTAAACTCCTGCTAACGCTAACTATGCTAGTTTACATTAGCTTAGAGTAGCAGTAACTGTCTTGACCAGGTTTTGACCAGTTAATCTAGTTTTTTTAGTGCAGTTAAGCTACTTCGAAATCACATACATTACTGTATTAATAATACTATTATAAAGACAGACACTAGCAAAACAGAGATACACACACATATTACGCTTTACCTTTTCTAATTTTCAAAAGGCACAGGACAGTATTTGCATTATTAAAGTATTATGTAGATTCTTAATCAGCCCAGAAACCATACAATGAAGGCACTACAACCTTTATATTTAATATTTCTTAGTGTAATTGCCTCTGTTAAGTGTCTCTGCCTTTGCAGAGTGGTACTGACCTCAAAATCAGGATGCTTGTACTGTTTAGCATCAATGCTTGTGTGGTATTTATTGGCTGAAATTATGAAAAGCATGTGTATATAGTGTATATAGATGTGAATTATTCCTTATAAGATATTTATCAAAGAGACATCTACACATGAATAATAATCCAGCCATATTTCAGCCTCTTATTGTACTCACTGAGAGTTGGCCTGCGACTCTTTGAGCAGCTGAATGAAGCGGTCCAGCAGCGGCATACAGATGGGTCCCAGCAGCATCTCAAAACTGGGCTGCATCAGCTCGGTCAGACCCTTCATCAGGCTGCTCTCACAGCAGTACACCTTGTTGTGGGGTGTCACCATGTACGGGATGAAGGTGTAGTTGGCTGTGCATGTCTGTCGAGAGGTGAAAATAGAAGATATAGGAAAAATATCAGTATTTTAGAAAATCTGAGACCTCTGATTGGTGTGAAATAGGCATCAACAGTTTTTTAATACGTTGGTTTGAAACTTAACTTAAAATTTGATTAAATTATAAAACAACATCACCTCTTGTAAAAGATATGATGTGTGTCTTGAATAAACATTCAATATACATATATTCAATATACATTCATAGAACATTCAATGTTTTGTGTTTCCAATGTCAAGAATGAAAAGAAAAAAAAACAAAAACTGGACAGCTCCTCATTCTGTGACAATATTGTATTTATCCAAACATCTTGGGCTTAATATTTTAAAATAAACTTTAAAAAACTATGCAATAAATGAGGGTAGTTTGCAGCTATATATTATGCTTATTCCCGTGGTCTACATATTTGTTTGTCCTGTTTTTAACTGTACATTTAAAGATTATAATGTGAAATAACAATAACTAACGACATGCTGTGTCTCTTTATGCAGTTATTTTGAGGGTGTCTTAAGGTGTCTGTAAGAACAAGAGAGTATCGCTAGCAGTTTAGCCTTACAGTAGAAAGTGCATGTTTATAATGCAATAAATACACATATTCATTAGACAATTACCTTATCTAAATTATGTAACAAACATGCTTTACAGTTGAGTTTATAGGCACTATATAGTAAAACATTATAATGTAGAGGAAGCAGATTGTCTGGAGGAAGTCTGAACAGTTTCCCCTGTTTGAAACAGTTTCGGGTAATGACACGAGGCTCCAGCTCTGGCCCGTCTACACAGACGATACTATTTATGTGGCGTTATCTTCACTGAACCAGTCTGAACAGGCAGCAGCTGCATGTTGAGATCTGCATCAGTGGTGACAGCCCCATTAGGAGCTTATTTCTCATAACCACAAACCCTTGGTACAGTGCACTTACAAATTCCACCTGCTCCTGCAGACTGGTGCTCCTGGAGTGTAGTTGCTCACCTGGTGCAGAGCTCTACCCTGGTATTTGCTGCAGCTATGGTATTCAGGAGTATTTCAGTTTCATGTTGATTTGAGTTTTAGCTGAAGCTGTAACACTACAACTGTTGTTTATTTACTTAGCTCTAATTCTACACACTGTTTTGTCTGGAGGTACCTTTCTGTATTGTATCTGTTTTAACTTGACACTCCAAAAGCAGTAGCGGTGCCCCGGTTGCAGTGGCCTGGCACTTCTAAATAAACAAAGAGGAGACACGTGCATGTTGTGTTTACAGACAGCACAGAGAGAGGGAGGGAGGCAGGAAACATCCTCAAGACACAGCTGAGGTCTTCTCAAGGAGAGCTATTCCCAGAATGTCAGATGTGTGTGAGCATCTGAAGGCGGTTGGGCTGCAACCCAGCTGCACACAGCTTTAATATTCCATCATGGTTTCAGCATTTCAGCAGCCTCTGAGAAAACACTGCTGCTGCTGCTGCTGTTGCTGTCACTGCCAGCAGAAAAAAGGAAGTGAAAGGAAGGTGCGGTGCTGAAGCAATGAAAGCCATCCACAGATAAATACTTCCTCTTGTGCACCAGCGGTTCGATGTCATCAGCAGTCAGTGCAGCGGCAGTGCATGCCTTTCAAAAATAAGCCTCTGTTTCTGTTAGGTGTGACCAGACAGGTTGCAAAATCCTCACACTATATTTAGCACCTCGTGGGGATCACATGACAGGGTTGTTTTCACAGGTCGATGCATATTTCAGAGCGGCTGCCGCGGGTCACCTGAAGCTAGCCTCTGCTGGCCGCTCACAGGTGACAAGTTTCTGAGCGGAGAGTGAAACACATGCGATAGCGCTGGTTCCCGGAGAATCTGGAGAATGTGACTGACAATGAGTCAGTAATTCAAGGAGTGAATCATCAGGTTTGTTAGCCTTGACGGTGGCCGTCTGTTGAATTGCGGTTATATATATTGCGGATTGTATTGGAGCAGCATGCCCACTCACTCACCTTCACAGACACACACACACCTGTGATGTAGTTACAACTAGATGTTATCACTTAATTTATATGACTGTTCCAACAGTTATTAACCCATCGAGGAGGCAGTCATGACTAATAGTTACCCGTGGCCTCTTCCACCCAGGCCTGAAACTCAGAGTTTGCACTTGTGGGCTGTCAAAGCAGATTTAAACCACATCAGCTACATTAAGTGAATTTACACCAACACAGAGGAACAAATGAAAAGAAACTAGCTTTACACCAACAGAGGGCAATTACCTAGATTTCCACAATCACTGTGGGGAGTTAAATAGTTATACAATTAGCAACACGTGCAATTGTATTCTGGTTACTATATTTGCCTCTGTGAAATGTGCTAAAGGAATAAATCTTGCAGCAGAGAATAAGGATTGGTTCTAATGACAAAAGTCAAATGTCATCAACACAAAGAGCAACTGACTGTTAAGTGAACTCCTCCCAGGCTCAGCAGGTCCGTCAGGCTTTAAACGTTTAGATGCTGTGTGCATGAAACTGTAGTAGAGAAACTCAAGAGTGTGATGTAGTTTTTTTTTTATCCTTTGCAAAACTGTAATAAATGGATTAAACAGCATGTTTGGATGCTATAAGGTAAGCTGCAAACATGAGCATGTTCAGCTAACCAGCCAAACGAATACAGTAAGCCAGCTTTCAAAAGGAGCACACCATCAATCATCAACAAGTTACAGGTACAGTATGTGTGCAGCACGAGCATTTTAAATCTACAAAGGGAGCAGGCCCCCTTTCCCAGAGAGCGACATGTTTCTACGGTAACCCAGAACGGACAAATCAAACACTGGATTTGCGTTTTCACATTTCACTTCTTACGAGGCTGCCACT
This sequence comes from Sandelia bainsii, assembly GCA_032362345.1. Lineage (NCBI taxonomy): Eukaryota > Metazoa > Chordata > Actinopteri > Anabantiformes > Anabantidae > Sandelia > Sandelia bainsii. The sequence continues at coordinate 17,019,174 of JAUMHL010000017.1, forward strand.
CTGGTAGCACCTCACCTGGTCCTGGCTGCTTCCTGTTACTGGGTGGACTGTCTGGTCTCTGACTCTACAAGTGGATTAAAAAACGTGTATCCTGCTAACACTATGCGGCAATCAGACTAAACTCCCAGAATAAAACAGACTTTTCTCCAATACTTTGCCAATGTTAGCCTGTATTAGCATGAAGAACAGCTAGCTATGTTGAAAAATGACCTATAGTTTCACATATTAAATTGGTTAACTAAATTCTGTCTTAATTAACCTCATTCGTTAACATACTGCTACTTGACGAAGTTGTAGACGATGAAATGGAACCTGACAGTCACTGTAATCTCTCTTACGCTCGGAAAGCTTGAGTGCTTATTATTTTCTACCAACCCAAAGTTGTCAGGTAAACTGAAAAAACTAACAGAGGTCATTATGACAGGAGAAAGAAGAAGTGGTAACTGTTATCACTGTAAACTGCAGACTGAAAAGCACTTTCCATTAGTGCTCTAAAAAGAGGGCTCTTATTTTGAGGGTTAACTGTAAAGTTTGAGTGCGATGCTGGCTCATGCCTCGTGCTTTGGTTTGTGTGTCGTCTGGGTTGTGGCTTACGGGAGGCAGGTCGCCACAGATGAGGTTTGCTATCAGCTTAAAGTTGCTTTGTTGACCTTTTTGGCTTGAATGCATGTAAAATGGTGTCCATACACTGAAATAATAGTTGATAAAAATGGATATAATGTTAATCGGGCCACATGCATGTGACAACCTGTACGTCAAACGGATGAATAATGTGAAAGATGATCATTTTTCACATAAGTCATTTTAAGCAAAGTTCTACCAGCATAGAACTTCACTTAAGAGTAAATGCACCAGTGCAGAGGGCAGATACAAGCAGGAAAGAGAGAGAACAAAGACAGTAAGTGCACATAAGGGAGATCAGTGAGCTTGCACTCTCATACTGTGCGTGATAATGAGCTCTACTCAAACGGAACAAGTTGTTGTCAGAGATCAGTACATTTCATGTAGCAGAGGGCAACCTCCTTCTACTCTGAAAAGCCACTTAGGAGAGCTAAGCCTTTCATCTGACTCCTGAACACGGACTCCTGGACAACATTCAGTCTGATTCCTGATGCCTGCCTTAATCACACTTTGCTCTAGTGCTGAATTAGTCAGTTGTTCATTTAATTATGATCCGAAAACAACTTTGTTAAGAAATTAATTTGTTGCTTTTAGCTTCTTAGTGAGAGAATTTGCAGCTTTTCTGGGTTTTATATAATTTTAAATTGAATTCTTTTGACATTCAGAGTGATGGTTGGACAAAACAAGCAATTTAAAGAAGTATTGTAACCATTGTTTTCAGTTTTATGTCAAGTTACTACCTAAATTGCCCAAAAAAACCTGAAAGAAATAGTGAATAGATTAAACCTTGATGGCAGCTGATGTGGCAATAGCAGTAGTTTAGGAACCTGCTCATAGTAGACATACTAAACCCTTTTCAGAAGTAACATTGCTGCCTTCATCAGTCTGTTAGAGCGACAGCTTTCTGTCATTCAGACATTGGTTACTTTTACGTTAATGCTTCTCACAGCTTCTTTCAGAACTTTCAGGACTGTGACAGAGAGAGCCACGCTACACATGCAATATTTTCCATACATGCAAGATTATTTTTGTTTCAGGCCACTTTATGCACAGATTTCTACAATTTATCAGATGCTGATGTTTCCCTCTGTGTCTTTTTCCATCAACAACAGGAGTTCCCTCTGATACAGCTACTTTAAAATTAGCTTTAAGATTTGGTTTTCCTTTTGATTACTAAGCCACAGACACTGTTACCTGCAAGAATTATGGATGGAAACAGCCATGTAACCTGTCGGTTTCAACTTGAAAGCCTACAGCTCCCTCAACTTTCTCCCTGACATTGTGCCTTCACTTCTTCACTTGATAAGGCTTACGTTAGTTTTCATTTTAGATAACAACCCCGGTGCCTTTCCATAATTGTGACTGTGTGCAGTTCAGACTTGTGCCATGTGAAAGTGACACAAAAACATTACTAGGACCGACCCAGTAAGATTACCGTTGCGTCTTTTACGGAGAAGTAACCAAGGTGCTCATTCAGACATGTAGCCAACACATTCAGATGCTGTCAGGTTAATGGAAAGAAGTGCATCTCTGAAAGGGGCTGTAGAAGAACACTACTGGCTTTGTCCTCATACTGTGCTCAGCACATACTCTGAGACTCTTCCAGCTAAAAACTTAGCATGTATTTGCATTGGCTTTACTAAAAATGTAGATATTTATATCCAATGTGCTTCAGTGAGTGAATTTACATCAATTTTATATTTTATTACAAACCACACTAAGATGTTTCAGTAAAGAACAGGATTTCCTTAGCTTTAAAGGAGCACCCTATCTGAATGCTGCACTTTTTGCAAGTCAAATTTTCAAAAATGCTTGCACCTTTTTATGCAGATTGCACCCATGCAGTCACTGTAACGCTCCAAAACAGCTGTCTTCTGCGATGAGAAAAAACCCCCCCAAAACATCTTGAAAGTGAAAGTGAAGATATTTGCCTTTCTGTGAAACCAAACATTTCACAGCTTCTAAACAAAAGTGGGCTGTAGAGCAGAAAACCTTTATAACAGAGCAGATACACATCTAACATAAGGTGTTAGATACTGTGCTTACTGCGTGTTGTAAAAAAGCATATTCTTTGCACTACATAATATAGTGTGATGTGCGAGCAATGGGTGAGTGGTGTGTAAAAGGCACAGGCGAGGGGAAAAAAGAAGATTGGTTTGTGTACTTACAGTGTTCTTCTGGCAAATGATCTCCTGAAAGAAAAGAAAAAATCAGTTAGAGATTCAAAAGGAACATTTTCTCTGAAGGGCAATTTTGTTGTGGACACCGTGTAACTGAATAAAACAACACAAAATACAATCAGTTCCAATAAAATTCAATGCATCATAGCTGAGGCAGTAACATCTTATCAACATGACTGTGTTTTTTTGGAGTTTGGGTGGAGGCTTTTGGTGAAAGACTATGGCAATGAAGCACACACATTTTGTGTAAGAGTTGCTGCCGGTAGTGAGCAACAACAGGCAGAATTACATCAATAAAATAAGAGAAGAAGAGCACATGCTGGAGTAACGAACGTGGGTTTCAGTATATTTAAAGAAGGTTGCAAATATTTCATAAGGAAGGAAATACATTAATCATTTTTGTTACGCCATAAGGGATTGTTTTCAATGAAAAGTTCACTAGTGAACTTTTGACTGGACATGTTGAGCATTTGTCTTATGCAGCATATAAAGAGTAATAACAGCACCCCGCATCGATACCTCACATCACAACTGAAGATACTAGGCGGTACCGAAATTTGAATTTTATCATGAGACTGAGTTGACCAAGTTTTTGCTGAATATTTGATTTTTTTGGGGAAGGAAGCTAATGCTTTGCAAAATGTGCAAATAAAAAGTGCAATGAGATTAGACTTGGAAGTATCTCAACTAATAATTCAAAACATCAAAGTTTAGGTGGAGTTACAAGACACCTGAATTATTAGTGTTATCTTGTCCTCGGCATAAACCGAGGGAGAATAACACTCAAAAATAAGTGCTTGGTGGACTGTCTGACACTGTCTAGCACACTATTTCAACACAGTCAGGGGCTGGTGGTGGTTGTTGTGGTAATTTTCCATGACACCATCCAACAACTCAGTTTTTCCAGTGACCGGCCAGGTGTGAGAAAAACTACATCATATAATTATACAGTGTGCAACACCACACATGCCTTAGTTGGAATGGCTTAGTTAGAAGAATAGCTCATTTACCTCACCAACATTACACGATTTACTAATTTCTGCTTCTCTCTGAGGAATACAAAGAACTAATGGGTGTTTAATGAAAATCAATATCAGATTAGTTTGAGTTGGTCATGTAATGGCTGTGATGACCTTTAGGATGTGTCACGGTCTAAATCAAAGTAGGATAACCTACACATCTACTGCAGCTGTAGAAACCACAGTGTTTTAATCCTTAATTAGTCAGCAAATCAATTACATGTACAGTGAGGGCTCCTTAGAGTCTTAGATAGATAGATAGATACTTTATTGATCCCCAAAGGGAAATTTCAGTGTTGCAGTAGCCGTTAAAAAATAATATT